>CAJHNH020001374.1:120077-122577 GCA_905116865.2 Candidula unifasciata | reverse complement strand
CTCAATATACCTAATGCCACGACCCTTTAATAGTCTCTCATATTGTGGCGACCCCCACATATACAATTATTTTCATTAATACTTCACAACTCCAATGAATATGTGTTTTCCGATGGTCTTCGGCGACCCTTGTAAAATGGTCGTTCAAAGCAACAACAACAACAACAACAAAAAGGCTGCGACCCACAGGTTGAAAACCGCTGCTTTAGTCTCTCCATGGAACTGTTTTTCGCTTTACAAGAGCGTTTTACATATGCTATAGTCCACTTCAGAAGCCGTACCCGACTTTATAATCTGTAGCGCAGTAACCGTTTTATGGAAACCATGAAGGACCTGCTACTGACATGCGAGTTCATTGAGGCAACCCTCCTGATAGTCTGATCTGAGCAGTCAAAACCGAACGCAAAGAAGAAGAAATAGAAGAAGTTTCGTGTATGTTGTTGAAATTTGGCATACAACGTTTTAATAATCATGTCCGTGTGAGAATGTTTTTTTTTCATGAAAAAGAAAAATCCTGTTTTAATTTTGTCTTATTTTCAGTATAGGTTAGTTGCGTATCCTTTACAGGACGTTGCAAATTTACGTCCAGTAGTTTGCCATTGCTGCCTGGACTGTCGGCTTTCTTGATACCACTGTCGACACCAACGCAAGGCACATGGCCCGCAGCTGGGATCGAACCCGGCATCCCGGCATTAGGACGCGTTCGCATCGACTTAGCCACAGAGCCGACTATTTTCAGTTTACAAGGGGGACAAAAGACGCAGATTCGAAGCAAACAGTCAGCATGATTACAGTTTACTGAGCAATGTGAACTCTTCAAAACATCAGACTGTACGCGTTTTATTGGCTTTACACTCTGTGGTGGTCATCTCCAGCGTTAGTCTGCCGTTAGTCAGCTGAACACAATCTTTCATTGTATGTGGGGTATACTATTAAAATAATCACTACTCATCGGGGGGGGGGGGGGGTTGAGTGGTCTCAAAGCATTGAGTCCGCCTCGAGTGCTAGAAGCTCCGAATTTAATCCCCGGTAAAGGCTGGGATTTTTTTTCACGTGGACTTGGACTTCTAGTAACCCCCCACACCCCACCCCGGTCTTTGGGTAGTCAGATCAGACGCCTGTGTGCAGTGTTACACACGTAAAAAAATTTCTAGGCCAAACAGACCGACCAACTCCAACCTATACCTCACAAGAACGGATCTGACGTACGGCCCCCAGCTAACTCCCAGCAGACCGGAAAGCCTTGAGACTCCCTAGAAAGCTTTCAATGTTGCTGTCTCTGGATCTGCAAAGCAACATTCGTTACAGCCATAGGTTGTAGTTTCTACACCTCCTTACATAACAATACTATCTTCTCGAAAGATGAAAAGGTGCAAACAGCAAGATCTCAGGACCGTTTACATTGGAGCACCCAACAACTCAACAGTATGTATGTCGCCATGATTATATCGCCATGAGTCACTATGAGTGTCGCCAAAAACGATCTTTAAATGTTGAAAGGCAGATTAAATACTTTAAAGTGTCTTCAAACTAAGAGGTGCTGTTAGGATTATTTTGTGTTGATTTACAAATAACCTTGGTAGACATCCGTCTGGTGTGTTTAGCCCTTTCATTTGGTATATGTCAGCAGTGCTGTGTGGTCTGGCGGTGTGGATAATGGACAGGCAATGCGAAGAGTTGAATTATGGGTCTAGAAATTTGGGAATAATTGCGCATGCCATTAGGCGAATTTGGGTGTGTGAGGACAATCTGTTGCGTCGAATAGAGAAAATTTAAAAGAAAAAAAAAAATGTAGTTTGATTATTTAAATAATGCTGACACAAACAATACAATGCACAATTTATTACCAGAAACATAATTCTATTGACCTCGTTAGTTACTCCAAAGTTACATAAATATAAAATTAGGCACAAAAACTAAATAAATCCAACTGAAATGTAAATAGTTTCTTTCGACGCATTGTGGTGTTTAGTCGCCGGAAGTTCAGAGTAGTCACGTGATTTAATAGGGTAACTTCAAATTTAGTAGTTTGATTAAACAATTTAGTTTCTTTGATAGGCACGTGGCGAAATAAATAGCCGGAGAGACTAAGCAACGAGGAAGAAAAAGGTAGATCAGTATGGAAATAATAATTACAACCCTGGTGGTGGGGGGGGGGGGGGGGGGGGTAGGGGTTAGGTGTGGTCCAGGGGGTGTTAGGGGCCTTGATCAAATTGTTGGGGGGGGGGGGGGTTGAACGTTCCAAGGGGAGGGGGGCTGTAGCAGCCTCAGGTGCAGCTGGAAAGCACTGAATGAAACAAAAAGACATCGATGGAGAAATATCCACACACACACAAACAAATACACACACACACAAATTATGTTATAACCAATCTAATTCATCCTTCTCATTAAAGAATATGTTATTTTTTAGTTTTGTTTTAATTTTCCCTCACCTCGCCACTGAGTGGAATGATAGCGTGAGCTGTAACTTCTACAAATCGCAGTTACTTTCGACATG
>CAJHNH020001374.1:102577-115077 GCA_905116865.2 Candidula unifasciata | reverse complement strand
AGAGAGAGAGAGAGAGAGAGAGAGAGAGAGAGAGAGAGAGCGGTCGCTTGAATGGAGTGATTGTGGTGAATCTCGAAACAACTGAGGCGAAGATATATGGAATGCAAGGGACGCCCGAACAGAATTGACTCTGAATTATATCCACGAACTACTGTGAACATCTGTCTGAATGTGATCGAGATGCGAGATTCATGCGTGAAAGGAACTTTCAGACTGAAAGGTAATTTCATCTATTGTCTAATTGTAGTTCTGTCATGGCAGTCCGAGTGGAGCATCATGTAAACGACCAGTGAAAATCTGCGACAACGATGAAAAGGCTCATTTGCTATTACAATAAACATTACCAACGTAATCGCCGTGATTTCTTTGTTTCTCTGTATTTCTTCACTACATCTTGCATCATAATAGAATGAAGTACAAAGCTACAGAGCAGCACTATCACATGATACAGCAATCATCGTCATTTGTGATGTCGCCTCTGTATGATACCCTCAGGAACTTTGGATAAGAGCTCGATTTCAAAGTTCGCAATTCAACCCAAAAATAGTAGAAGATTAAGAAACCCGTTTCAATATAATTCTCAAATACTGAACATCTGCAACACTTCCCACAAAACACTGGTCAAAATAAAACGGACGCTGCACAACAGTGAGAAGTCTTACAACAGACAAAAATATTGACATCGCAATTGCTGCCATTTGATTGGACAAGACAAGTGAGAAGCAGAAGAAGCCATGGAAGAATGAGGTCGTGGAGTATAATGAACAAGTTCTGAAAGCTGTCTTTAAACAGCGCAATGAAGGAAGATTGATTCAAAACATAACTAGTTTTCAAAGATCTATATCTTCCAGAAATTTCACACTGGAACGTTTTACAGTGTGTTATTTCGTTTGTTTAGAGATTATGCCTGGCAGGAAGTGAAGCACTTTCTGAAAGTTGTATCGGCAGATAGATAATATAGTTACTTTAGTCAAATTAGGATATTTAATTCCATTTTAAATGATGTGATGGGGAAGTGTGCAAGAGGAAAACAACGTTACATGTGGGCAGGTAACATTATGGGAAAAACTGGGGAAGGTTTAGACAAAAAGACTGCAAAATGGTCTTTATCAAGATCTAATGCAGAAAGTCACTCTAATACAGAAAGGATGAATTTATTTCTTAACGTAATCTAATAGTAAATATATTTAGAGAGTTGAATCTCCGCAGATGAACAGGTATCATTAGACAGTGTTGCATCGCTATACCTTTACATATATGCAGCCAAAAGTCACAATCTAATACAGTGAAAAACGGTGAATTTCATTTCTTAACGTAATCTAAATAATGTCAATGTAATATGATTGCCCAAACAGAGAGACCGAGTTGAATTGCGTGCCGCAGATAGAACAGGTTTTATATGCATTAGAGTTTTAAAACATCGCTTACCTTTACTTATATCCAGCCACTACTAAGGTGCACAATAATACACCGTATGGTACTTTCATGAACTCAGGTCGACATTCTCAGTGCTCCAGCTTGCAAATTTCAAGAATCATTATGTCAATGTAAATTGAATTATGATTGATTATGGGTGAAGTACAGGTGGGAGATACAACATCAGAAATAACGAGAGAGAGCATAAAGTGCCTTTAACAAACTGTCAAACATTTGGAGAGATCACTCAGCAGAACACGAAACTTAAGGTCTTCAATTCCTGTGTGATCCCAGTGCTAACTTATGGTTGTGAGAGTTGGAAATCAGAGTATCAATCGATAAGAGAGAGAGAGAGCCTCCGAAAGCTATTGAACGTTCACTGGTCGGACTTTAGGTCCAATACATCTATAAGACAGGAAACTGCGTCGTGGGGTGGCGTCGCTGGAATTTTCGGTCACGTACTCAGAATGGACATTCAGAGACTTCCCCACCAAGCCTTCATATGGTCACCAGAGGGTAAAAGAAAACAACCTAAAGAAACTGTAGAACCATCACGAGAGAGCTCAACCATATTTCTCAGTCGTAAAATACATCAGCTGGCAACGAACCGACGGACGTGGAAAGCTATGACCTCTGCCCTATGCGCCATCTTTGGCACAAGAGGAATAACTAACTAACTAACTAACCTTAGGTGGGTACCGAGTGCAGTCCCTAGAAGTAAAGGCAGCCGGCGTGATGCTGACCACATCACCCATCTTGTGCCGATTGGTCTATAAAAAATATAGGTCTAGCCCTATATGCCCTATACGCCTAAAGGCGTGGAAAAGAGACCTTTACTTACTTTTACTATGGGTAAAGTAATTCCAAAGAAAAGGCTGGCGTTTGGGATGGTGATACGTGTTTTTGACAATGTGGTAAGAATGGAGCACAGGGCAATCAAGATGTTCTTGTTTTGGTTAGAAATATAGAGGAAAGCGGTCATTTAATGTTGGAATGCTTTCATGTAGACGTTCCCCGTGGGGCACTGATATCATTTGTTTAGTGTTTTCAGGATCAGGAGAACCTATTAATTATGGCGTGACCTGGTTGGTGGGGGGTTGGAACCGCTACTGATAACCTGAGAACAACAAGGGTGGCACAAAACACAACCTCTGGGGCTCCAGCGACAGTGTCTAAGGACCATTAAAAATTGCCCCCGTAAAAGGAACAACGCGATACGTGAAAAGAAACAACGGCCTTCCGAATGCAAGGGAAACTGCTTAACAAGGAGGCAGTCTGGCTAGAAATTTGAAAACACAGATACTATTTAGTTTTTAATGAATGACCAACTAAATATCAAAATATGTTCTTGAAATTTTGTGAACATGTGCTGATTATTTGTCGCATTGCCATCCCAATATCTATCGCATTTTTGTTGTCTTTTTTTAAAGCCCCACACCGGCTGAAGAAAAAGGTTATAAAATAACCTAACGGTTGAACTTCTCTGGGACTTGTGCCCGGGTGATCCTCATCCGAATGGTGTCAATTTGTGTCACTAGGTGTTGGTCACTTGTTGTACGGTCCTGTTGGGGTTGAATCACAGACAACCTTCGGATTTTCCTTAGCCAAGCCCTCCTCGACCAACCCCATTTACAACAAGCTTTAGTTTCGTGACGCAGTTTTTGTAATTTCTCCCTCTGTTGCCATTTGACAGCTCGGTCGGTTTCAAGTGAGCCTCGTCACGGCTCTTGATTTCGCTCGGTAATGAATTTACTGCAAAAACGCGAAAGTAATTGAAATGGTATTGATTGTCATTCATAAATGATGAGGTGATTGCTGTAAACAGTATTTTAACCGATGAGTTTTACGTCAGTGTGCCCAGAGATGTTTGCGTTTGTTTTAATAGTTTATTATTCTTTTGTCGGCGTCTGTGGCTTAGGCGTTACGAACGCGCTTTATAATGCCGTGGTTCCGGGTTCGATCCCAGCTGCAGCGCCTTACGCTGGTTTCGACTGGGTATCGAGAAGCCGACCGTGGAGCAAGCGATGGCAAACTACTGGACGTAAACTTGCCTGGGTAAACCACAACAGCCAAAAAATGCTGGGGTTTGGTTCTGCAACGTCATGTAAAGGATACACAACTAACTTAGTAGTAGTAGTAGATTTTTACCCCACGAGAACATCACACAAGTGATAAAACCCGATGACACAAAGTGCCACCATGTGGATGAGGATCACCGTGGAGAGGTCCCAGAAACCGCGTACAGCTATTAGACCATATTTATAGTCGGGCTATATTGCGGCCCCTGGCAAAAACTAGAGTAGGGCTTCAAACAACGAAAAAATGCATCTCACAATGAGATGCCTGGATTATATCATAGTATGAGACACAACAAACTTTACTTTATTAGTCTTTTAACACTGGCGGCCGTAACGTATGTTTGAGAATGAACACTGTGTTTTTTTTCCTCGTTTCTACTGGAGCAGTCTTCTTCTTCTTCTTCTTCTTCTTCTTCTTCTTCTTCTTCTTTCTTTTGTCAAAATCTGCTTGTGCCGCTAGGCGTCGCAGTCTATCAGATGATCGGCAACCGAGCCAGGGCGCGCTCAGTCGCTTCATATGCCATAATGTTATGAAGTCTCAAGTTGTCCGTGACCTCTTCAATCCATATTCTTCTTGGTCTTCCCCTGCCTCTTGGTGTTTCGATTTTCATGTTGTATGCTCTTGATGCTGGCATCGTTGGTTCCATTCTCATTAGGTGACCAAACCATTTCATTCTTTGCTTCTCAATAAATTTAACGATGGGTATGGTTCCAATAGTTCTTGTAATCACATCGTTTCTCACTCGATCTCTTCTGGTTTTATTCGCAGCCATTCTCAAACATCTCATTTCACAGGTGGTTAGTCTTCTCTCGTGTTCTTTTGTTAATGTCCAAGTCTGACATTGGTAACCTAATGTCACTCAGCACTCAGCACTCAGCACTGGCGCAGTGATCCGCAATAAATGAACGTGACTGATTCTTAGCCTAGATCACAAAATTTAGCTTTGAAAATTCATAAAAGAAAGACAAAAATAGTTCAGGTCTAGACGACGAATCAACATCAAGGCACAAGGGTGGTAACCCATCAGTACTCCATTCTACTTCTGACTCATGCCTGAGTCCCAAGAATCTCAGCGTAGTGCTCGAACTCCGTAGCACCGGCGACAAATAAAAAGATAAAGATAATGACAATAAACCAGGCGCATAATAATGTGGTTTCTTTTAATGGTGTCCCACTCCAAGATGTGGAGTCGTACACTTCTTTGATCATTATTGTAGACAAAGATTTGGAACTGATAAAGACTGCATGATACGAATACAAAAGACAGGAGGAGCTTTCATAACCCAGGGAAATTTGCAAAGGTCCAAAGATTTTAAACTAATACTAGACTTTAATGTCAAAGAAGTACTGTTGTGTGCAGCGGGAATATGGAGGGCAGCTAAGACAATTACTAATAAACTATAAACATTGATTAACTGGTGTCTGGTCAGAATAGAGGGAATTCAATGTTACGATAGAATCACTCATGTAGAACTTTGGGAGAGAACGAAACACTTTCCAGGGGACCAAGAGGTGAAAAAAAGACGCTGGCGTTGGAAAGAAAACACGTTCAGAAAACATAAGAACAATATAAATAGACTATGTCTTTGCACTGGAACCCACAACAGCATTGAAATAAAGGCTCATTAAAACAGACGCGCAGACACACACACACACCCACACAGAGCTAGAGGGTGGAGGTAGAAAAGATGGAGAGGGCATGGGGAGAACCGCATATCGAATAATAGCGATAGCGAAGGATAACGCGACTTGGCGTGAGTTGGTTGAGAGTACATGCTCCAGTGGGTGCTAGAACGCAGAAGAGAAGGGATTATTAGCCTCTCTTGATCAACTCAAATCACTTCACATTGTAGCTCTTTTCTTCCTAGTTATCCAGTGGGACGCTGGGGTTTTACCACTAGCGGGAAACTGGATAGGACAACAAACTGAGCTTAGTGCATGGTGTGACACTGTGAGCTAAAGTTCTATGCGGAATGCTTTTGGAATGGGCTTCCGGTGATTTGTATTGTCAACTGCATGTTCAAACAATGTCGAATGGCTATCTCCTATACAACTGGTTGTATGCCCTATGCAGTAATGCATGTACACTTGTTGGTTTGTCTTGACTGCTGCTTTCATCAACTGTGAGTTTTAATTCTAATGACAACATGATTAGCTAGCACGTATGGCCGTTGCCTTATGCATTTTATGCGTGTACGAATTGTGTACGTCTGTATTAGCACAGGAACGGAACAATTATAAGGTGCTCCATTTGCCATAGGAAATGTCTTAAAGTTGGACATACCTGAGAAGGTTGGCGCAAAACATACAACTCAGAGCTCAAAAAACAGTCTATGTAAACCTTGTAAAAAAAAACAACAACAACAACTGAACACTGCAGTCCCTGAAACAAACCCGAGGCCTTCAGAAAACAAGGCAAACGAAGCAAGGAGAATCCTAGACTGTAGTCCTTTTTAAATCCCATTTGCAAAAAAGACTTCAGCATGGAAAGTAGTGGCGGTTGTTCTTGTAATACCTCCCCCGGTTGTCTTGTGACGGCTGGTTACGTTTGAAATAAGCCTCGTCACGGTTCTCGATTTCACTCCGAAATGGATTTACTGCAAATATGCTAAAATAATTGCACTCGTATTGATTGCCTTTCATAAATAATGAGATGGACGCTGTATGTGGCAGGTCATGGCATTTTAAAGTGACCAGTTACACACGGTGTGCATTTAGGCATAGGCTAAATAAGCTATAGCTTGGGGCTGCACAAACATCAGGGGCCTCCACAAATTCCTTTTTTTTCGCAAATGCAATTCTCATATTTTTAAAACTGCAACAGGCTTTTAAATAAGCATTATAGATGATTATATCTTCTTCTTCTTTGTTTACAGTCTGTAAGCTCCTACGGAAAGTCCTTGTTCATCCATTTGGACTTTGGTTTTGTGTCAGGGCCTGACTTTTGCGTGTAAATCCGTTTTTCTGGCTTATTTCTGTGCAGTTTATTGTTCCTAACAGCTCGGATATATGCACTCCCACTTCGAAAAAAGCCCCCACACCCCTCCATCACTCACAGCCCCGATTAATCTCAATATGCCTGTTGCAATGTTAGTGGGTCTATCTTTTACCTCAAAATAGGACCATAAAATTAGGTGAGTTGCGTATCCTTTACATGACGTTGCAGAACCAACCTTAACAGGCCCTGGATGTGCAGTTTTTTAGGCAAATTTCGTCCATTAGTTTGCCATTGCTTTCTGGAGGGTTAGCTTTCTTGATACCACTGTTGAAACCAACGCAAGGCGCATGGCCCGCGGCTGGGGTCGAACCTTGCAACCCGGCATTACGAAGGTTCCCATCGACTTAGCCACAGAGCCGACGGACCCTAGAATACACACGGGAAAAAAGACCGTACAATACAATATCTTGATTTTGGAAACATTTTCTTTATGATGTCTTTTACTAAGAATTAAAAACATTACATTTCAGTTATTCATACTTGTATATTTGAAAAGCGTATATAAAATTTTTTTTCAGAATAACTTGGGCAGTTTAAAACGGCAAGTGCCTCAAAGCTTTAAAAAGCTTAGGGCCTCAAAAGTTTATATCGTGCCCCGGCTGTAAGATCGAAGGAATCCCCAATCTTCATACACAGTAGCTAGATCTATATAACGAATGTGAACGCAAAGTGCTTGTTCTGGAATAGGAACAAAGGTCCACAAGTGGACGAACAACCAGAACAGCTTTACCAGCATGAAGCTGAGAGGGATCTCCATGACACCCTATCCGAAATCAGAATAAAAATTGCAGATGTCATCAAGACAAAACAGTGTCTCCTTCACACTGATATGATTAGCTCCCTTTTTTGTATAGACCAATCGGCACAAGATGGGTAATGTGGTCAGCATCACGCCAGCCGCCTTTACTTCCCGGGACCCTATCCGATACCCACTCAAGGCTGGGTTGACCTGGGAGTAAAGGTATTTTTTTTTAAACAGGAGCGAATCCACGACCTTCCGACCCGCACGCAAGCCTCTAGCCTCTACGCCACGGCGACTCCCACCAATTATTGGTGATTATTTAATTTGTATGATTTGATACTTTGATTTATGTGGTTGTTTTTTTCCTCTAAGATCTTGCTAATAATGCTTAGGATTTCGCTTCCCGCCCATCGATTCCAGCCTCGGACACCGCAAACACTTAACTGATGTCCCTACTACTACTATTATTTAGTAGCACCAATTGAATTGAGGTTTGAACAACGGACCATTTTGGACGAACAACCGTGACTTACCGCCGGAATTCACAGCCGGTGAACAAGAAGAAGAAGAAGAACAACGGATCAACATCATGGTACACAGGTAGTCGCCCATAAGTGCTCCGTTTTTCTTCTAACTCAAGTCTGTCCAAAGAAGCTTATCACAGTGCACAGGCTCTGTAGCACCAGCGACAATCCTGAAATACTTTAGGTAGATTTTTAACTCCAAATTTTTCCCGGGCAGCGCCGTTAGGCTACTATTTTCGATTACCAATATTTACGTGCGCAACAATGCACACGGGTGTCCGATCACACTACAGAGAGACCAGGGGGAATTACTAGAAGTCCAAGTCCTCGTGAAAACAATCCTAGCCCTTATCGGGGATTGAACCCGGAACCTCTAGCACTCAAGGAGGATACCATGCCTCGAGATAACCCAACCCCCCTCATCAATTGTAGAAATAATTAAAATAAATATGCTAACTCTATGAATTCAGAAATAAGAATTATGATCCAATCAGAAACAAATCTCTGTAAAAAAAAAATTTATACATACAGAAATCCCTTTATTTAAACCTAATATATTACTTAAGCAACTAGAGCCACATAAATGTTGACATAACTAAACAATACACCAAGAACTGTACAGTACACCGGAGCCGTCGTGATGTAGCGGCTAGGCGCTTGCATGCGGATCCGAGGGATGTTGGTCAAGTCTGGCAGAGCCGGACTTTGTTGTGATAATACTGGATTTATATGTCGTAATATTAGTGGATTTATATGTCGTGGTATTAGTGGATTTATATGTCGTGGTATTAGTGGATATATATGTCGTGATATTAGTGGATTTATATGTCGTGATATTAGTGGATTTATAAGTCGTGATATTAGTGGATTTATATGTCGTGATATTAGTGGATGTATATGTCGTGATATTAGTGGATTTATATGTCGTGATATTAATGGATTTATGTGTCGTGATAATAATAGTTTTATATGTCGTGACATGGTGGATTTATATGTCATGATATTAGTGGATTTATATGTCGTAATATTAGTGGATTTATCTGTCGTGATATTAGTGGATTTATATGTCGTGATATTAGTGGATTTATATGTCGTGATATTAATAGATTTATGTGTCATGATATTAATAGATTTATGTGTCTTGATTGTTGCACAATTTCTTCTAAAAAATTCAACACTAGCGTGTTAGGGTGGGTCGTTTAACTGGCTTGCATAGATTTATAATCGTGGATTGTGCGCATAATTTATCTGGAAAGCTTAGTCATATAGCTATGGGTTTCTGTGGGTGATTTATCTAGCTAGCTTATAGGCATAGTTGGGTTTCTGTGTGTTATTTATCTAGCTAGCGTGCATACATAGTTGGGTTTCTGTGGGTGATTTATCTAGCCAGCGTGTATACATAGTTGGGTTTCTGTGGGTGATTTATCAAGCTAGCGTGTATACATAGTTGGAGTATGTGGGTGATTTATATCGCTTGTATGTATATATATATATATATATATATATATATATATATATATATATATATATATATATATATATATATATATATATGATCGTGTGTTTGTGTGGGTTGTTTATCTGGATAGCGTTGAGACACATAGATGTAGGTTTATGTGGGTGATTTATCTGTCTAGCGTGGACATGTATTTGCGTGTCTGTTTAGCTTGGACATGTATTTGCGTGTCTGTTTAGCTTGGACGTGTATTTGCGTGTCTGTCTAGAGTGGATTTATAACAATGGATTCACGTGGTTGATTTGTCTGCCTTGGTGACGATGGACACGACAGTGAGAAATACAGACAGAGAAACAGACTGGATAGATGACAGACAGACAGACTGAGACAATATCACACTCAGACACACACACACACACAATCACGCATACACAGAGAGAGGGTAGAAAGGTGGAGAGAAAGAGAGAAAAAGAGTCAGATAGACTAATAATCAGACACCGAGACAGACAAACAAAAGTTAGACAGACAGACAGACAGAGAACAGAGCGACAAAAGTGTAAGCGGACAAAAGTAGACAACAAATCGTTTTGTCATAAAATAAAACAGTGAACACATCTACACCTTAAAAGTCATGCACATATTAGTTATAACAATAAAACGCCATTCTTTGTAATAATACTTACATAAATTGAATGCCCCGAAACTTATCCAAACCACAACACTCCAGAATCACAGCCGATATCTCAGTTCTGTCCACATTCCATGGCTCTAGCTTCAAGTAAATGGCGAGCATTGCTAACAATGACACATTATTCCGTTGAGGAGTTTGCTTAAAGTGGAAATACGAGTAAATCTTCAATGATGCTCTGTCAGAATTAGAAGGTGAAGAGGTACAATCTCTATATCCCTGTAGAGTATAACGTGTATTTTGCTTAGCGAGTTCTCTGATCTATAGGTCTTTCGACTACTCACTATCGGTATCAATCAGTCTCTCTTGTAATACTTCTCACAAATATCAGAAAATGTAGGCTGAGAAGCCACCAAATCAACAACTTTGAGAATTCTTGTGAAGCTATTCGTCAGCCACACACAAACAGGCGCACTTTGGCAGATAACCGGAAATCTGAAAAGCCAAAAACAAATATTTGGTTGAAACATTAACACTAACCTGCAGGCTTAAACAAATACAATACATGCCGTATCTGCAACAAAGTGATTATCCCTACACCAATAGACGATCTAAAGTAAACACGACTGACAACGCGACTACACGATCAATCAATCGCATAAACCTACCCACAGACACACTGTGGAGTATTTGTTTAGCTGCTACGGGAGATGTAGATTAATGGGCCAGATCGATAACTCAAATAAATGACGTGGGATCGATCCGTATGCTTTAATAATAAGATTGTTAATAAGTGGAATACGAGAAATGTTCTTTTATCGAACTTGTTTGCTGTTGGTTCAGCAAATATTCGTTGACTTTAGAGGAATCTACGGTAACGTTGTGTGAGTCTCCTGGGGCTTTGTATGATCTCGCTTGTGTTCCTTCTAGTCTAGACTAACGGACAGAAACAGTCATTGTACAGATAACAGTACGGCTGAAAGGACAGCTGATTGTTTTATGCTGGCTGACCCAAAGGCGAGTATACAGACAGACACTTTTATTGACATAAGTGCAGATATACATAGAGATATATACAGATTCTAGGACACACAATCAACCTATCAAAGGATAGGTGGATGGACATACACACAGACAGATGATCAGAAAGACAGTCGGCAGGGTTTCATGGCCTGGTGCGTGGACATAGTCAGTCGGTCGACAGACAGAAATATAGACATACATATAGACAGACAGGCGGACAACAGACACATAAGTAGACAGACAGACAGACGAACGGACGGATGAACGAACGATGGATTGACGGATGGATGGGTGAATGGATTGATAGACAGATAGATAGATAGATAGATAGATAGATAGATAGATAGATAGATAGATAGATAGATAGATAGATTAGATAGATAGATAGATAGATAGATAGATAGATAGATAGATAGATAGATAGATAGATAGATAGATAGATAGATAGATAGATAGATAGATAGATAGATAGATAGATAGATAGATAGATAGATAGATAGATAGATAGATAGATAGATAGATAGATAGATAGATAGATAGATAGATAGATAGATATAGATAGATAGATAGATAGATAGATAGATAGATAGATAGATAGATAGATAGATAGATAGATAGATAGATAGATAGATAGATAGATAGATAGATAGATAGATAGATAGATAGATAGATAGATAGATAGATAGATAGATAGATAGATAGATAGATAGATAGATAGAGATAGATAGATAGATAGATAGATAGATAGATAGATAGATAGATAGATAGATAGATAGATAGATAGATAGATAGATAGATAGATAGATAGATAGATAGATAGATAGATAGATAGATAATAGATAGATAGATAATAGATAGATAGATAGATAGATAGATAGATAGATAGATAGATAGATAGATAGATAGATAGATAGATAGATAGATAGATAGATAGATAGATAGATAGATAGATAGATAGATAGATAGATAGATAGATAGATAGATAGATAGATAGATAGACATAAAATAGACAAAAAATAGACAGGCGGAAAGATAGGAAAGCACAGAGATGATCACACTGATAATTAGACTTCACGCTAATGAATTATTCCTGCGCTCTTTCATTAGCACTGACTAGACAAGACTACGGGAAGACCCACAAGAGTACACTCTCTTGGTGATTTCCATAAACAGAAACAGCACTAGAGAACTGAGTTCCCGCGGGAAGTCATTAGAATTCTCAAGTTCCGTAAGTATTTCAAGACAGCTGATGTCGCTTTTCTATGAGGGCCCATTTTTGTGCCACAAGCCCCAGGATCGTTAATGTTGTTGCAGCCCATCGCTACTGACTGTATGCAGCTCGTGGTACTCTTGATCTTCACAGGGTATGGGGGTATACCACAAACCAGATAAACTGGGATAGGTGAAGTAGCAGCTGTGCATGACTCTAGTTTATTGTATGCGCTAAGATTGATTATCCCTTTGATCGCTTGCACCTTACAATATCAAGGTGAAGTATAATTTACGGGAAAGTTCCCTTTTGTACGCTTCGTAAATATTGATTTCTAAAGACTCTGTTATTCCCTCTGACAATATTTTGCATGGTGAGCCTCTTCTTCGCTTCCCGTCTGTTGTGTGCATCATTACTTGCAGTG
>CAJHNH020001374.1:75077-92577 GCA_905116865.2 Candidula unifasciata | reverse complement strand
GTTACTGCTCTGTTGTTCTGTTACTGCTCTGTTGTTCTGTTACTGCTCTGTTGTTCTGTTACTGCTTCAGCTACTAATGATGTCGAGGATGACGATTATGCTGTGGTTTCTTCTTCTAGGATGCCAACGAAGAAAAGTCATTTAACTGTTCGCTAATGCAGCATATTTAGACTCAACACAGACTGACATACAGAGACGAGAATTTCTCATAACGCCCATGGCGATGGAGAGTGTGACTAGCAAGACCTGCCCGCACACAGTAAAATCTTCCCATGTTATAGCATGAGATTCCAGGACCGTTGTCAACATTAGTGTTTAGCGTGTTTCTTCTCTGATTCTCAGCTCTCATCCTTTCTGCTGTCATTTCTTTTTTCATTCTCATTCTCTTCTGGATGTGCCTCTTTCACACTACACTGTTCTCTTATCCCCCCCCCCCTCCCGCCACCCAAAGAGTACTACTCCTCAATACTTGTAACATTCATGCGTCGCTTGCACACATCTTTATATCGTAGTAGAAATCGCTCACAGAAAGTATGAGAAAGCGCGACGCTACTGAATTCTGATTTCTAAATACGAAACTGTTTCACTATTTCATAGGGCATATTCATGCTACAATATTCTATTTTTTTTTTTTTTTTTCATTTGTTCCCCAAATGTACTTTAGGCTGAGGACATCGGTCGATGAAGAACCATTTCTGCTGGAGAACAGCCGCAATTCCATTCGTCTCTAGACCTCCGAAAGTGTCTGCAAAAGCGCGGGGATTCATCTATGAATAAGAAATCGGCTGAAAAAGAATATGACATATAAAAAGTCGTCTGGGTTTATAACAGATGAGGGTGCAGGGATCTGTAGCTAGAGCGCTGATTCGTCGTGGGTGGCTGGCGAAGACAAGAGATCGGAAGAGCGAGTGAGATTGTGTTGCATTTAAATCAAGAGCAAGAATGTAGCTTTCTGCACAACATGGTTAGGACTGAGCTCGCTCTTAAGCAGTGAACGGCCTGGCTCGCTAGTGCAGTTGAATAAACCGGACTGCGCGGCGACCGGGCGACGAACTCATTGTGATCCGGGTTTTCGCCTGGGGGTTGGCAGAAAAGCCTAATTCTCCCCAGATTTACGGTATCTATCATGTAATCAACGCTGAAGGGTTGCGATATCCATAGTACCGAGTCAAAGGGTCAACAGCTCATGGTTTCTGGATACTTAACAAGAACAAGAACAACAATAACAACAACAAGCAATGAAAGACACCTTTATTAGGGGGAGCCTACTTGTTCAGGTTCTTAGTACACATATTTCCAAAGGTAGGCGCACGCACCATTTGGAGGTGTCAGGTTCGATTCCCGGCACGGTAACTAAAGCTGTAGATTTGTATGTTGTCTAGTGTGTCCTTCTATCTTTCTTCTTCCTTCTATGAGTGCCGATCAGAACACTGTCCGTGTATTTTTTCCATTTTTCTTGTCTCTACTCATGGAACCTCGCGGCGTCAGGGGACGAAGAGATCTCTAGAACGGACCATTCTGTTTGCTTCGTATATATAACTTTTCAGTGTCTCTATAACATTGTTCTCTGTGGTCCCCTGTCTGCTGCCATTCTTGTTAAATGGCCAAACCATTTAATTTATTTTCTATCTATAAAGTTCAATATTTGTTCTGTGCAGATTCTCCTCTTGATATCCTCGTTCCTAAGTCGATCTTTCCTCGCTACACCTGCATAGTACGTAAACTTTTCATTTCTGTCGAAAATATTTTCCTCCTGTCTTCTGAAAACAGTTTGTGTATCAAATAATATACAAGGTCTGACAATTAAGTAATGAAACTAATTTTATTATGGCAAAGACATAAATGCCATCTATGAAGCAAAGCATGGAATCTAAAGAGGCAAGGCAACATTTATCTATGATCTGGCAACTTTTCATCGCCGCTCTGCAAGCAGACAACAAACAAGCGGCCATTTTGTTGACCTAGTCAGAGGTGCATTTTTACGTAATCAGCATGGATCAAAAACCTAACAAAATATTTTTTTTTAACTCAGAAAAAAGCGTCATTGAAACAGTTGAATTGATGCAACAAGTTTATCGGGATAATTGTTCAGCTCGTGGAAAAATTTTCAGATGATATTCACGATTCAAAAGTGGTGTGGAAAATTATTGCTTAGGCACCTAGAACTGGACGCCAAAATTTCTGTTCGCAATGATGATACTCATTCCAAAAGTCAGAGAACGGATACAAGATGATCTTTGTTTTCTTGTTAAGATAATGGCAGATGAATCTGGTATTAATAGAGAGACCATTCATAACATCTTAGTGCAAGATTTTGGCAGGAAAAAAGTCGCTTGCCGGTTTGTACCACATTCGTTGTCTGATGTCCAAAAACATCAGCGGGTTGAGTACCCAAGGGACATCATCAAAACAAGAATTTGTGGGCCCAGTGACAAGTGTGTGTTCTCAGCCTCCACCCTCTTTCCCAGATTTGTCTTCCTGTGATTATATTCTATTCCCAAAATTAATGTTACGATTGAAAGGACGCTTCTTTAACGATATTGATGACATCCAAAGGGCAGTAACATCGACTTTAAAGGCTATACCAACAGAAAATTTACAGAGGTCGTTTCTGTGTTTGTTAGGTCGTGCCACTTGCTATATCAGTGCATAAGGGGTTTACTTTGAATAAAATCCAGATTATATCTCAACTGTTGATTATTTTAATTTTTATGTAATTAGTGTCATTATTTAATTGTCGGACCTTGCATAAAATGTTTTCCCGGCCCCAAGGGTTCCCTATCTGTTTATTTATGTGTATTACGTGTTACACAAAAAGACCTATCGAAGAGATTTTTTCCAAAATGTTCGGTGTATTATAGACACATGCATTACGGTTTGATGTGTTTGTAAATGGTTGCTGTGTTGGTTATTTGACCTATGCTTCTTTTTAAAAGAATTATCTAAGTTATAGGGTCATTTCGATGGTTTTAGATTACTTCTGTCCGTATTCCATAGTTGTGGATTTCAAGCTGTTTGACAGACATGGCCAATAAAGACACATGTTTTTGGGTGCCCAGTTAGTCATGTTCTTTGTACAATTGTTTCCATAGCGAAGTGCAAACGCCATTAGGAGATGACAAGTTTGATTCCAGATCTAAAGCTTTAGATTTTAATTGTTTAAATTGTCCTTCTTTCTACTTCTTTCTATAAGTGCCTATCAACATGTAGTCATTTTGTTTATTATATACATTAGACAAGGAAAATTGGAGCGGATCTATTGAAGCTCAGTAAAGGTAATATTGTATATTGAACCTTCTCTTGTATCCGTTAGGACGTTTAATCTCACATAACAGATAGTCTTCTTCGCTTTTCTCCATTCTCCTTGTCTTCCCTTACTCATCCTACTCCTCATCTTCCTCTTACCTCTTAGACTTCCTCTTACTCTCAGTCACACTCTTCTTCGTTGTCGTATTTCTTTCTTCCTGTCTTTTTTTCTTTTTCTCTTTTTTCCAGCTCCGTTCGTCTAGTTTCTGCTTCTTTACTTACCTGACCATTAACTTCACAATAGTCTGCGTAACTACTACGAGCAATGAGGAAACAGCAAATTAAATAAGCGACAAAACAGGAAAACACCACAACTGTAGAGAAATGGAAGACACGTCTTGGGCTGTGTGTTTTGCTCCATTAATTATGTTAGTGAAGTTTCTGGGAATCTAAATATTATCGGACCTCTTCGCCCTTTTCACAGGCACAGGAAGTAGCCAGAGAACTTTGGCCATTCTTTCTCTGTCCAGCAAAAACATAGTTATTGGTCGTCTGCGATCGAGGGAATCGATCAGACCAGATTCGGAGTCGGGTTCCAATAGGGTTTATTTCATGGCGATCTTCCAGCAGACGTTATGTGCAAACAGGAAGTTGGTTTTTCTTCATGACGTAGTTCCGCTTGTTAGGGAGCTACTGATACTGTTGTCTTTGGACATGGGCGTGTTTTTAGAGTCTTTTGATGTGTCGTTAAATCTTTAACTCTCTAGGTTCGAGGAAACTCGCCATGCGTTTGTTAAATTTCTACTTTCTCTTCTTCTTCTTCTTCTTCTTCTTCTTCTTCTTCTTCTTCTTCTTCTTCTTCTTCGCTCTTCTCTGTTGCTTCTGCTTCTTCTCTTCTTCTTCTTCTTATTCTTCTTCTTCTTCATCTCTTCTTCTTTCTTCTCTCTTCTCTTTCTTTTCTTCTTCTTCTTCTGTTTCTTCTTCTTTCTTCTTTTTTCTTCTCTCTTCTTCTTCTTCTTCTTCTTCTTAGTCTTCTTCTTTTCTTCGTCTTCTTCGTATTCTTTCTTCTTCTTCTTCTTCTTCTTCTTTTCTTCTTTTTCATCCGTTATCTTCTTCTTCGTCTTCATATTCTTCTCTCTTATTCTTCGTCTTCTCTTCTTCTTTCTTATCTTCTTCTCTCTTCTTCTTCTTCTTCTCTTCTTATTCTTCTTCTTCTTCTTTGCTTTTCTTCTTCTTTTCTTCTTCTTCTCTTCTCTTTTTCTTTCTTCTTCTCTTCTTCTTCTTCTCTTCTTCTTCTTCTTCTTTCTTCTTCTTCTTTCTCTCTTCTTCTTCTTCTTCTTCTTCTTCTTCTTCTTCCTTCTTCTTCTTCTTTCTTCTTCTTCTCTTCTTCTTCTTCTTCTTTTTCTTCTTCTTCTTCTTCTTCTTCTTCCTTTCTTCTTCTTCTCTTCTCCTCCTTCTTCTTCTTCTTCTCTTCTTCTTCTTCTTCTTCTTCTTCTTCTTCTTCTTCTTTCTTCTTCTTTCTTCTTCTTCTTCTTTTCTTCTTCTTCTTCTTCTTCTTCTTCTTCTTCTTTCTTCTTCTTCTTCTTCTTCTTCTTCTTCCTTCTTCTTCTTCTTCTTCTTCTTCTTCTTCTTCTTTCTTCTTTCTTCTTCTTCTTCTTCTCTCTTCTTCTTCTTCTTCTTCTTCTTCTTCTTCTTCTTCTTCTTCTTCCTCTTTCTTTCTTTTTCTTCTTCTTCTTCCTTCTTCTTCTTCTTCTTCTTCTTCTCTTCTTCTTCGTCTTCTTCTCTTCTTCTCTTTTTCTTCTTCTTCTTTTTCTTCTTCTTCTTGTTCTCTTCTTCTTCTTCTTTTTCTTCTTCTTCTGTCTTCTTCTTCTTCTTCTTCTTCTTCTTCTTCTTCCTTCTTCTTTCTTCTTCTTCTTCTTCTTATTCTTCTTCTTCTTCTTCTTCTCTTTCTTCTTTTCTTCTTCTTCTTCTTCTTCTATTCTTCTTCTTTCTTTTCTTTTTCTTCTTCTTCTTTTCCTCTTCTTCTTTTTCTTCTTCCTCTTTTTCTTCTTTTCTTTTCTTTTACTTTCTTCTTCTTCTTCGTCTTCTGTTTCTCTTCTCTTTTTCTTCTTCTCTTTTTCTTCTTCCTTTTCTTCTTACTCTTCTTCCTTTTTCTTCTTCTTCTTTTTCTTCTTCTTCTTCTTCATAGTCTCTTCTTTCTTCTTCTACTTCTTCTTCTTCTTCTTCTGCTTCTTCTTCGTCTTCTTCAGCTTCCTCTTCTAAATCTTCGACCTCTTCTTTTCTTTTCTTCTTCTTCTTCAAATTCTTCTTCTTATGCTTGCTGCTGCTGCTGCTGCTGCTGTTCTTCTCTTTCTTCTTCTCTCTTCTGTCTTCTGCTTTTCTTATTAATATTCTTCCTTCTTCTTCTCTTAGTTTCTTGGGATATTCTTCTCTTCTTTTCTTCTTCTTCTTATTCTCTCTTCTTCTTTTCTTCTTATTCTTCTTCTTCAGCTGCTGCTGCTGCAGATGCGCTTCTTCTTCTTCTTCTTCTTCTCTTCTGCTTGTTCTTCAGCTTTTCTTCATAGTCTTCTTCTTCTTATTGGTCTTCTTCTGCTTCTTCTCTTCTTGGGAATTCTTCTTCTTCTTCTTCTTCTGATCTTCTTCTTCTTCGTACTTCTTCTTCGTCTTAGGGTTCTTCTTCTTCTTATTCTTCGATCTTCTTCAGCTTTCCTCGTTTTCTTTTCTTTTCTTCCTTCTTCTTCCTTCATTCTTCTTCTTCTTTCTTCTTCTCTTCTTCGTAGTCTTCTTCTTCTTGTTCTTCTTTCTACTGATTCTTCTTCCTTGTTCTTCTTCGGACATTTCTTCTTCGTTTCTTCTTCTTCTCTTCTTCTCTTCTGCTGCTGCTGCTGCTGCTGCTTCTCTTCTAAATCTCTTCTTTCTCTTATTCTTCTTCATCTTCTTTCTTCTTTTTTCTTCTCCTATTCTTCCCTCTTCTCTTCTTCTTTCTACTTTCTTCTTCTTTTTCTTCTTTTTCTTCTTCTTTTCTTCTTCTTCGTCGTCTTCTTACCTCTTCCTCTCCTCTTCTTCTTCTTTCTTCTTCTTCTCTTCTTCTTCTTCTTATTCTTTTCTTCGTCTTCTTCTTCTTCTTCTTCTCTTCTTCTTCTCTTCTTCTTCTTCTTCTTCTTCTTCTTCCTTTTCTTTTTCTTCTTTTCTTCTTCTTTTCTTCTTATTCTTCTTCTTCTTCTTCTTCTTCTTATTCTTCTTCTTCTTTTTCTTCTTCTTCTTCTTCCTCTTCTTCTTTTTCTTCTTCTCTTTTTCTTCTCTTCGTTTTTCTTCTTCGTCTTCTTCTTATTCTTCTTCTTCTTCTTCTTCTTCTTCTTCTACTTCTTCTTCTCTTCTTCTTCTTCTTCTTCTTCTTCTTCTTCTTCTCTTCGTCTTCTTCTTCTTATTCTTCTTCTTTTCTTATTCTCTTTTTCGTCTTCGTCTTTTTCTTCTTATTTCCTGCAATACACCAAGTTTTGGCCAAACAGCTCCGTTATCATGAAACTATTAAATATTCGCCTCTTAAGACACGTTTGTGGATCTATTACTTTTCTCACGAATTTGGGACGCTCTGACCAACACGAGGTTATTAGACTTCTATCCACACTGTTCATTTCTGTACTCCTTCTGTCATATTTTACTTGTAGTTTAACCGTGTTGCTATTTTCAAACAAGTGTATCCATAGTTGTACTGTTATAACTGATACAAACATTAAATGTGTTATTTTGAACGTTTGAGAACCAAAACAACAGGCCGCAGGTTTCTTTGGTCATCGAAGAGTTAAACTAATTTACTTGCAGACATCTACCACTCTAAAGAACTACTTTTATGTAGCTCCGGCACGTGAAGTTGGACTCATAATTTTATTGGATAATTGGCATTCGATGTGAGGTCAGCATCACGCCTTTACTTCCAAGGACTCCTCCTAGTACCCATTTCAGGCTTTGCTGACCTAGAAGCCAAGAATATTTAAAAAAAAAAAATCACGACTTGTTACGCATTTGAACCTATGACGTTCTGATCAGAAAACGAGCGTCTAACCACTACACCACAGCGGCTAACCCCTGTATTACCGACCAATTTTATATTAATTCTGTGTACCTGAATTATTTGTTAAACTATTATAATTCTGAGAGATGAGAGGGCATTAATGATTTGAGATGGCACCAGAGAAGACAAGATGGCGTAAAAGGATATGTGATGAGATGACATGCCAAAAGATGGACTGAGATGATATGAGATGACATGCCATAAGATGGAATGAGATGACATGCCAAAAGATGGACTGAGATGATATGAGATGACATGCAATAAGATGGAATGAGATGACATGCCATAAGATGGAATGAGATGACATGCCAAAAGATGTACTGAGATGATATGAGATGACATGCCATAAGATGGAATGAGATGACATGCCATAAGATGGAATGAGATGACATGCCATAAGATAGAATGAGATGACATGAGATAACTTGCCATAAGATGGAATGAGATGACGTGCCATAAGATGGAATGAGATGACATGCCATAAGATAGAATGAGATGACATGAGATGACGTGCCATAAGATGGAATGAGATGACGTGCCATAAGATGGAATGAGATGACATGCCATAAGATAGAATGAGATGACATGAGATGACGTGCCATAAGATGGAATGAGATGACGTGCCATAAGATGGAATGAGATGACATGCCAAAAGATGTATTGAGATGATATGAGATGACTTGCCATAAGATGGAATGAGATGACATGCCATAAGATGGAATGAGATGACATGCCATAAGATAGAATGAGATGACATGAGATGACTTGCCATAAGATGGAATGAGATGACGTGCCATAAGATGGAATGAGATGACATGCCATAAGATAGAATGAGATGACATGAGATGACGTGCCATAAGATGGAATGAGATGACGTGCCATAAGATGGAATGAGATGACATGCCATAAGATAGAATGAGATGACATGAGATGACGTGCCATAAGATGGAATGAGATGACGTGCCATAAGATGGAATGAGATGACATGCCAAAAGATGTACTGAGATGATATGAGATGACTTGCCATAAGATGGAATGAGATGACATGCCATAAGATGGAATGAGATGACATGCCATAAGATAGAATGAGATGACATGAGATGACTTGCCATAAGATGGAATGAGATGACATGAGATGGTATGTCATTAGATAAGATGACATGACACAATATTAAGTGAGGTACATGCCATAAGATAAAATAAGATGACCAGCCATAAGGCTACAGCAGATGACATGACATAGGATTAGATGCGATGACACCAAATGATATGATATGAGATGAGATGAGGTAAGATGACACGAGACGAGATGATAAATGTTTTTTTCTGTTGTCAAGCCAAGCTAATACTACGTAAGGGTGATTAGTTCCTTTTTACTCAGTTTATCTTTGAAGACAATTCCTAAGATCATCATCAATATCGTCATTATCATTATCTTCTTCATCATCTTCTTCATCATCATCTTCATCATCATTATCTTAATCTTAATAATCTCTAGCATCTTCGTCTATATAATCATTATCTTCATCTTCGTCGACTTTATCATCGTCGTCATCATCATCGGTTTCGACCCCAGCTGCAGGCTATTTGACCGCAGACTGCCTTGGATTCAACAGAGGTATAGAGAGCCGAGCGTTGAGGAAAAATTACAAACTACATGACGTAAATTTGACCAGAAAAACCATAACAGCCAAAAATGCTGAGGTTGGTTCTGCAACGTCCTGTAAAGGATACGTAACTAACTAACGAACTCGATGGTTAGGGATGTACTGTTTAACTCCAAATAAACCGATATTCTCAAAGTGTCTTGAAAGGTTTTAATATACTAAAAATGCACATTTATTAAATTTATAAACAATCATGAGACCTGTCTGTATTGTGGTACCTCTAGATGCCACTCTAACATCCCTAATTCCTGGATCGATGGATCTGACCATGTCCCTAATTCCCCAACGTGAAAGAAGACCTCATTGTGTATCGTGACGTGGAAGATCTCATGACTAGGGTAAATGCCCAGTTGTATGCCTACTTGTAATTTGCTGTTGATAACTTAAATAATCTTTTGTGTTTCTATTCCTAAGCTTGCAATCCTTGCTCTTTTGTTATGTGTTGTTTTATTAGCATTTTAGCAGAAGAAAAATATTTTATGAAATCTTTCTCTTTCAACTCAGACAAAAAATGAGAATTCTTAAACGCTATATAATTCATATCTTGATATACTAAGGTGAATCATGGACAGTTGGCGGATAAGTGAAAATTTTTTATAAATCTGCGGAGATGTGGTTTTTTAGACGAATGATGAGAATACCCTGGACAGATAAAAAGAGTAATGAGAATATATTAAAAGAAACTGACCCAAGAAGAGAACTGATAGCACACATCAGAAAGAGACAATCTACATTCTTTGGTCATGTGATGAGAAAGGAGAAACCTGGAGTGCATCGTGAGTAGGACTATTGGAAGGGAGGAGAGGCAGAGGGAGACCAAGAGAAAAGATGCTAGACAGTCTGACATCACGGCATCAAGCAGCGGTTCTTAACCTATGGGTCACGAACATTTTGAGGGTCGAACGACCCATCCACAGGGGTCGCCTGACAATGGGAAAACACATATTCACTGAACATAAATTTATGGTTGGGGGTCACCACAACGTGAGGAATTGTTTTAAAGGGTTTCAGTGTTAGGAAGGTTGAGAACAACTGGCATAGTAGATCGTTTGTGTCAATAGGAATAAACTCACAGGGAGCAAGTACAGCAGGGATCTACCAGTCGTCAGTAGAAATTATCCTCGTCGACAAGTGTTTCGGCCCACGATTCCTAGACGCATTCGGAGGTGGGCCCTCCTGAGTTCATGAAGCTCAGGGCTGGTTCCCCGCTGCACGGAATTACCGGATGGTGTTATTCTTTCGGCCAGAGACAAGACGACTTGGTGGTTTCACAGGAGGTACTATGAGACAGGAAGTCGCCACGGCAGCCTAATTAAAGCAGTCAGCATGCCTGGACGACCGAGCGACAAGCTTACTTTGGTTTACCGGACACATGTTGGACTTTTATTAGCAGTTGGCAGAGGAACACTGGCAGACAATTCGGACACGATGGACTTTCAAAGGGGTGAGAAACCCTTTTCCACTAGACACCCGGACCAGCTCACCTAGGCCCGTCCCCTACGTTGTTGCGCTGCGTCCAAAGCCAGCTAGAGGCCCTTTCGGCAACCTCTCCCAGTTTTTTGAGTGTTCGTTTGCGTTCATTACCGCGATATCCTAGTTCTTTCACCACATTGTAGAGCGAAGTGGAAACGAGGCCTCTCGCTCCCACTTCGACGGCAAATACCCGTACTGTGTAAGCCTCGTTTCTCCTCAAACCGGCTGCTAAATCACTGTACTTCTCGAGCTTGTACAAATGATTCTCCTCCATACGCGACTCAAACAGGACGGTCAACTCAATCAGGATGAGCTGCCGTTTTTGCGCAGAATGGAGAACGATGTCCGGTCGCAGGCCGGTTTTACGGATCAACTCGGGGTACCGTTCATGGCCTGGCAGATCAACCGCCAGTAACCAGTCCCTCGCAGAGTCTAGCACAGATGGAGCGAGTGCGTTTTGGTTGACCTTACCTTTTGGAACCTGCCCAGCCTTGAGGAAACGAATGGGGACGATACTAGAACTGGCTCTAGCGTTAGCCCTCATTCTAGCCTGGTCGACAACGGCTGCTAACTCTTTTAGCACCTTGTTGTGTCGCCAGGTATATCGGCCTTGACCTAGGGCTTTCCTGCACGCGGACAGGACGTGCTCAAGAGTTTGCTTCGATTTACCAACGGGCAAGTCGGATCGTTGGTCTCAGACCATTTAACCATGTTAACACCGGACGGTAATACATTGTACGCCGAACGAACGATAAAGCTCAGTCGCAGCGGGGTCATCCGCCAGATCTCACCCCATGTGAGTACTCTTGGCAATGCGCTCTCCAGGCTGACCCAATGGCCCTGCTGCGACTGCTGGGCTGATTTCTGGACCCGAACCTCGTTTTTGTTGTCCCTCACCGTTTGTATTACCATGTCTCGGCGCTCTTTGACTGAGGCCTTTGACCACCAATTGACCTTCCCGTGCCCTAGGTCTCGACGGTCGGTTTGTGTGTATCCCATAATTTCTTTCAATTTTAGTGCGTTCTGGGCAGATTCTATCGCATCGAGGACCCTCCACTTCTAGCCAGTCTTTAGAGCGGGCTGGACAGCGATGACATTTGGGTCTGAAGACTCGCGTAAGAGCATGGCGAGCCTTACCTTGCCGACTTTAAACTCTTCGGTTATTGATTTGAAAGGAAGTACCAGCTTAGCCTGTTTACAATACAGAGCCACGTCGGTCAGACAAGGCGGTGCACCAATCCACTTTCTCAAGGCTGTGTTGATTTTCTTCTCCATGGTTTCCACTGCAGTCATCGTCACCTCGTAGACTAACAGTGGCCATAGGAGCTTTGGAATCAACATGAATTGATGACACCATACCTTGAATTTTCCGACCAGCCTGCATCGCTCGATCGCGAGCAGGCCTGTAGCCAGTGACTCGTGTATTCGCCGGACCTCCGCTCTATCAGATAACTTCGAATCGTAAACGCGACCGAGACTCTTCACCGGTTCCTCCAGAACCGTCGGGATCTTGTTCCTTGCCACCGTAAAACTCATTGCCGACACCTTGCCCTTATGGATTGACAGACTCCTCGACTTCTGCGATTTGAACTGCATGCCGCTCCATACCGGAACCTACCAACAATTACCTTTCTTAAATGTTTGTGTATTATAGACAAAGCAATAAGGTCTTACTGTGTTCGTAAATTGTTGCTGTGATTGTTATTCGACATTTGCTTCGTTAATATAAATTTCTGTAACCTATGGTGCCATTTCAATGGGTTGAAATGAATTCTGTCCGTATTCCATAGTCGTGGATTTCAAGCTGTACGATAGACATGGCCAATGAGACACCTTTTATTGGGGGTGCCTAGTTGACCATGTATCTTAGTGCACTTGTATTCATAGCGAGGCGCAGACGCCGTCTGGAGGTGACAGGTTCAATTCCCGGCACGGTAACTATAGCTTTCGATTTTTATGTTGTCTAGTGTGTTCTTCTATCTTTCTACTTCTTTCTATGAGTGCCGTTCAAAATACTTTCTGTTACTTGATTAATCCATTGGACCACCGCGTCCAATCTTTTCAGGATCGTGCGGGCAGACTCCTCGCTGCCCGTTATTATAGTCGTGTCATCCATAAATGCGCGTAGTGGCGGCAACCAGTGATCCCCTATTTGAAGGCCCAGTCCGTAGCCGGCCGCCCCGTCTAACATGATCTGCATTGCCATGACAAACAGTATGGGTGAGATCGTACAGCCCATAGCTATCCCAATCTGCAACTCAGTCCACCTCGTGGTAAACGTCGAGGTAGAGAAGCGCAAAGCGAACTTAGAGAAATATTGCTCGATCATTGGATTGATCTGTGTCGGTACGTGAAACATGCGAAGGGCTCGCCACAGTAGCCTATGGGGGACTGCCCCGTAGGCGTTGGCTAAGTCCAACCATATAACGTGCAAATCGGTTCTCTCATGCTTGGCTCTCTGGATAGCCTCCCAAATCATGGTCGCGTGTTCAAGGCACCCAGGAACGCCTGGAATACCACCCTTCTGAACACTCGTATCTATGTACTTGTTAGTCATCAGATACTGTGTGAGCCGGCGAGCCATGACTGAGAAGAATATCTTACCCTCGACATTCAACAGCGAGATGGGTCTGAATTGGGAAAGACTCTTCGAGTCCTGCTCTTTGGGAATGTAGACCCCATTTGCCTTTGACCACTCTGGACATATGTGATTACGGATCCACGCTTGTCTCAACAAGACGTGAAGCATTTTTAGGATTTTCGGGCAACGCTTGTAAAGAACGTACGGGACACCGTTCGGACCTGGGGCAGACTTGCCGCTGGCCTTTTTCACAACTTCCTCAACCTCAGACCAAAGGGGAGGTACCATTTTAATTGGTACCTTCGGCACCGAAGGCTGTTTAAGACCGCTAAGGATCTCTGGATTGTCATCGAGAGGCTCTCTCCTCTTTTTGTCAGAGTACATCTTGCGTAGATGTAGTTCAAGTTCATCCTGACTGACAACCAGAGTCCCAGACTTCGGTTGCTCGAATAGACCTCGGGCAAACTGGTACGGGTCCCTAAAGAATTTCTCTCGCTCCCTTTTGGTTCTACGTCTGTTGTTACAGAAACGCTCTGCGCGACAGAGGGCACTGTGTTTGTTCTTTAAATGCAACCAAACTTCATACAGCCCCTCCCGTTCGCTGCCTGTAGCGGCTTTGAACCGTTTTCTGAGGGCATTCTTGTCTGCCCGACACTTCAGAATGTCCCTCTGCCTCCTGCTAGTATTCTGCTTGGCACCCGGCTCTGCCTTTACTACTGTCCCGAACTCGCGGGAGCAGTGTTCACATATTACATCACCAAATTTTGTAAGCTTGTCGCCTAGCGACTTCTTGTTTAGAGTTTGTTTAAGTACCTCACATAATGTAGCCTCCAACTTACACCACACCACCTTCTCGCTCGCAGGTGGAAACCTGATTCTGGAACGCACTTCTTCAGAAATCATCAAAGGTGCTCCTCCGCAGTCGACGTCATGGGCCTCTCCGGGCGAGTGGGGTTCACCCTGCCCGTCGTACCCTGACGACTCAGAAACTGCCACAGGAGTAGTAGTTTTGCGACGGCGTTTACTGCGTGGAGCACCCTCGCATTTCATTCTTCCGGCATGCGTTCTCCGACCATGCAACCCCGTGAAGCTTTTCCCCACTTGTACAGAGCCAGCCCGGACGTTGGGCGAGTATCTGAGTCCGGAGGCTAGCATAGTCGTCACCGAGAGTATCAATTGGATTGGGCCCTTCATTCTCCCCCCCCCCCCTTTTCGGAGGGCCCTGGGGGCATATTTCTTTGTGGTTGTTCGAAATCGGAGGTATTATACTGTGTTAGGGGTGATCAACCCGGTCCACAGTCGACATCTGTCTCCAGATGTCAGTTTATCCCCCCGGCGATACCGGGGGGCCAGTCTTTCCATAGGTGTCAAAAGGTCTTTCCCTATAGTCACCAGTCTTTCCTGATAGTCTTGTGGGCTAGCCACGTACAATAGGAATAAACTCACAGGGAGCAAGTACAGCAGGGATCTACCAGTCGTCAGTAGAAATTATCCTCGTCGACACGCGTTTCGGCCCACGATTCCTAGACGCATTCGGAGGTGGGCCCTCCTGAGTTCATGAAGCTCAGGGCTGGTTCCCCGCTGCACGGAATTACCGGATGGTGTTATTCTTTCGGCCAGAGACAAGACGACTTGGTGGTTTCGCAGGAGGTACTGTGAGATAAGAAGTCGCCGCGACAGCGTAATTAAAGCAGTCAGCATGCCTGGACGACCGAGCGACAAGCTTACTTTGGTTTACCGGACACAGAGTTGACTGAAAGTACACGAGACAGAAGGTTGTGGATGGGCATGATTACCAACGCCACACAGCATAGAGGATCATCTGTGCCAGAGTTGATTGAAAGTAACCAAACAGAATGTTTTGGATAAACATTACCAACGCCACATGGCATGGACCCTAAGAAGAAAATTACTTTATTGTACTTGACTGTACTAATGTTATTGATGAAATAAATAATAATAATAATAATAATAATAATAATAATAATAATAATAATAGTAATAATGGTTGTAGAAGTAGCAGCAGCAGTTGTCATCGCTATATTCGACACCATCTTCTTCATAGTAGTACTATCATTAGTAGGAGCAGCAATTATAATGTTATTAATGAATGACTGGTATCTCTTACTGCTGATGTAGCTAGTTTATTGTTCTGTTTTCAATGTTCGTTTTCCCTTTTTGCTTTTGTTTGAATGTTCTGTTGCAGTTTCTGAAATTTTCTTGTTCTTGAATAAAATCCTTGATGGCTGTTGTTAGTTTAGTCTTTATTTTAGCTATTTCTTTTATTATTTGTAATATTTTTAAATTATGGTTTATATCTGGAAGGGGTGGGACAGAGATGGTGGGCGAGGGCGGGTGTTTTGTTTGGTTTCCCTACCAATGGTGATACCCACCAGGATTGTTGTTGTTGTTGGGGCTTTGATGTCTCTCCAGTGTTGTTATACCTACACGAATTCCTTCGCTCATTCTTCTAGCATAGTCTAGGGAGCATTTTTTTTTTTCAGAAGATGGAAGAATAAATATATAGAATTTCAGCAAATATACAATTAAGCCAATTTAGTTTTAGACCAAATGGCACCAATTTTGAAATGCAAGCATGTGAATATGAACACTAAAAGAACAGTGTTTAACACAAGATTCTCACCAACGCTCTGCTATCAATGTCAAACATGGACACCGTATTCAGAAGACAGAAGAAAAATAACACAACAGAAATGAAATGTTCACTTACTATGCTAGGTGTAACGAGGAAAGATCGACTTAGGAACGAGGATATCAGGAAAATTGGTACAGAACCAATATTGAACTTTGTAGGTAGACAACAAATCAAATTATTTGACCATGTAACAAGAGTGGCTTTAAACAAGACACTACAGAAAGCAATGTTGTACAGATACAGTGGTTTCAGACCCAGAGGTCGGCCACGCAGAATATGGACCGCATAAATATCAGAGACAAGTACTATATACGAAACGAACAATACGGTCCATTTTAGATATCTCTTTCTCCCCTGACGCCGCGAGGCATTCGAGTAGTGAAGAAAAAGAAGGAGAGAAGAGAAGGCAAGCTAATCACAGCCCATTAAATAACAAATGTCCCTATAGTGCGGTTCAAAACCCACACCCTCAAACCTTTAACAAAAATCTCTCAATATCCTATACGGATCAATATAAATGTTTACCCGTGGCCGCAGACTTTCCTCGTCCTGATGGTTTTATAATTTACAATTGCACATCTGTGTGTTGCTATAGGGAAGAGGCATGCTCTCAAGGTTCTCAGAATTCTGACTTTCATTGCCTTGCCGATACTTAACCGTAGACTTCTAACGCTGTTTAATCTAGAGTTGAGTTGAGTCGAGAATTGACATCAAAGCACTCGGGGCATTCCCAGGCATGATCCATCCTCATCTTCAGCAGCCATCGCAGAGTACCAATTCTGATGGTATCGGTCACAATCTGGTTATGTGTTTGTCTTGCCTTTCCTCTGAGTGTAGTGAGCCGGCCAGACCCTCTGGTTACACCCAGGTGCCTCATTCTCTACAAACCATAATAATCTTCTTTCTCTACTGATTCCGTTGCCTGTTCTTAAAGAGCCTTGACCACATCTGCCTTATCATGTATCAGTTCACCAACCAGTGTGCCAATCCAGCCAATCTGTCTGTCTGTTTATTACCCAATACGCCGGCATAGCCTAGAGAAAAGATCTAAAGTATGCTCACCAGCCGTGACCTTCCCAGTGAAGCTTTTAATCTTTTCTGCAATGGCCGTCATCCTTATGACTTCTGTTTAACAGTCTGCGTTTATTATAGAATGTAGATATTTAGTTTGTGGCATTCAGCTGCTTCATTATTCATTGTTATTTTTGGGTGACAGAGAGTTATGCCTGTGGAACAGAAAGTTGCGTCTGTGGACAATGTCCACACCCCCCCCCCCCCACCCTCCCACTTCCGTTTATTAGTACCACTATTACCAGCACAACTATCATCTCAGCCATTTGGCGGCAGTGACTAAAACAACTCTTGAATTTTTTGCAGATTATAATTTCAACTGTTGAGTAATTATTCGACAAATTTCTGTAGAGTATATAATGCAGGTCCTCCAATTTTAATAAACCAACTGGTACGCAGTCAATGATATTGTCAATATCCCCACAGGGGCCTTTACATCTCTAAAACATGTATTACGAACGAACAAACGAACTTTATTTTCAAAGGGTTACAAATTAGGCACGCAGACCTGTCTTACATCCGGCCCTTCCAAACTCCCATCTTTCTCACAGCAGTTGTATTTCATCAATAAAGCATGTTATGTTCATGTAATAATATGCATATTATGAATATTAAGTCAAAAACAAAAGCATGGGTGGTAAAATATGTGAGCACCATAAATTGCAGCACTTAAGTTTACCTGGTGCGAGAGTCAACCTCAAGATTTTCAGCTCGAATTCTTAAATAAACACATA
>CAJHNH020001374.1:47577-70077 GCA_905116865.2 Candidula unifasciata | reverse complement strand
ATGTTCTTAATTATATTTATATTCATGCCTTTGTTCATGTTCATGTCCTTGTTCTTGCTTGTGCCAATTTTCCATGTTCATGTCGTTGTTCATGTTTTTGTTCATGTCATTATTCATGTTCTTGTTTGTGTCCTTGTTCGTGTCCTTGTTCGTGTGGTTGTTAATGTTTTTGTTCGTGTGCTTGTTTGTGTGGTTGTTCATGTTCTTGTTCGTGTCCTTGTTCATGTCCATGTTTGTGTCCTTGTTCGTGTGGTTGTTCATGTACTTGTTCGTGTGGTTGTTCATGTTCTTGTTCATGTTCTTGTTCGTGTCATTGTTTGTGTGGTTGTTCATGCTCTTGTTTGTGTCCTTGTTCATGTTCTTGTTCATGTTCTTGTTCATGTCCATGTGTGTGTCCTTGTTCGTGTGGTTGTTCATGTTCTTGTGCGTGTCCTTGTTCGTGTGGTTGTTCATGTTTTTGTTCGTGTCCTTGTTCGTGTGGTTGTTCATGTTCTTGTTCGTGTCCTTGTTTGTGTGGTTGTTCATGTTCTTGTTCGTGTCCTTGTTCATGTCCATGTTTGTGTCCTTGTTCGTGTGGTTGTTCATGTTCTTTGTTCGTGTTCTCGTTTTGTCCATGTTCATGTCATTATTCATGCCCTTGTACGTGCCCTTCCCCTCCCCCTTGTTCCTTCGTGTTCTTGCTCATGGCCTTGTTGATGTCGTTTTTTATTTTATTTGTCAGTTTCTCTTTCAACTTCATTTTCTACTTTTGCTGATGTTCTATGTTCTTGTTCATGTTCTTGTTCATATCCTTGCTGAAGTCGTTGTTCATGATAATCGTCAGGGTCATTTGTTTTTGGTGGCTTCGAGCTCGTGTTCATGTTCTTATACGTCAGGTTTTTGTTCATGTTCTTATACGTCAGGTTTTTGATCATGTTCTTATACGTCAGGTTTTTGATCATGTTCTTGTACGTCAGGTTTTTGTTCATGTTCTTATACGTCAGGTTTTTGTTCATGTTCTTATACGTCAGGTTTTTGTTCATGTTCTTGTACGTCAGGTTTTTGTTCATGTTCTTGTACGTCAGGTTTTTGTTCATGTTCTTATACGTCAGGTTTTTGTTCATGTTCTTGTACGTCAGGTTTTTGTTCATGTTCATATTAATGTTTCTTGTTTTTGCTTATGGTCAAAGTATTGCTAATGTTCTACTTCCCTGTTTTTTCTTCTCATTTTGAAAATCTTCTTTCTCTTGCATCGACTTACCTATCTTGTCCTAAGGTAGAGAAGCAGAAGTAGCAGCAGTAGTAGTACAGCTACTACCACTATTAATACTACTACTACCACCACCACCAGCACAGTTGAACTTTTTTTAATAAAGGACTTTGGGTCCCAGGTCGACGCAGCCTTGAATAGTTAAGTCATGGGAAGTAAAGGCGGCCGGCGTGATGTTCACCATATCAGCCACCAGGTGCCGACCTGTCTATCAAATATAGGTCTAGTTCTATATGTATGATATGCATTGTTTGATATGCCTAAAGGCGTGGAGAAGAGCCCTCTTCTTTATTACCACAACTACTACAACTACCACAACTTCTACAACTACTACAAATACTACAACTACCACAACTTCAACAACTACTACAACTACTACAACTACCACAACTACTACAACTACCACAACTACTACTAATACTACTACAACTACTACAACTACCACAACTACTACAACTACTACAACTACTACAACTACCACAACTACTACAACTACTACAACTACTACAACTACCACAACTACCACAACTACAATAACTACCACAAATACCACAAATACCACAACTACCACAACTCCTACTACAACTACTACAACTACCACAACTACTACAACTACCACAACTACCACAACTACAATAACTACAACAAATACCACAACTCCTACAACTACTTCAACTACTACAACTACCACCACTGCTACAACTACTACAACTACTACGACTACTACAATTGCTACAACTACTACAACTACCACACCTACTACAACTACCACAATTACCACAACTACCACAACTACAACTGCCACAACTACTACAACTACCACAACTACAACTGCCACAACTACAACTGCCACAACTACTACAACTACCACAACTACAACTGCCACAACTACAACTGCCACAACTACTACAACTACCACCACTACAACTGCTACAACTACTACAACTACCACAACTACTACAACTACTACAACTACCACAATTACCACAACTACCACAACTACAACTGCCACAACTACTACAACTACTGTGTGTTGTCCATCAAGATGATGATGACCACTCTTTTATTTCATCAAGTAAGAGTATAAAGATGGCTGATGAGGCCGATGCGGGCCCGAAATTTCTATATGCGGTGACAGGATGGATCTACATGGGGTGACAGGATGGATCTATATGCGGTGACCGGATAGATCTACATGCGGTGACAGGATGGATCTACATGGGGTGACAGGATGGATCTGTATGCGGTGACAGGATCTGCAGCCACTGACGACAAAGAAGAAGAAGCAACTATGTATGGAACTATTTCTTATTACCAATGTGATTTGTAAAACTTTTTGTTTTGTCTTAACACTGAAGGTCGTCTACAGTGCATCCAACGCTGTCCTCGGCAATTTTCTGTAGTAAGGACCCCATTTTCCCCACGGTGTGATTCTCGCACTACGGTCTGGAAACCAAGAGAACAGTTTATGCCCATGTGTGTGTGTGTGTGTGTGTGTATGTGCCTGCGCGTGTGATAATAAGCCGTCTGTCGCCGAAATAAATCCCTATCACTCAAGAATCATGAAATAGTTCGACGCTTTCTTAAGCCTCTATCCTTTAATGTGGAACCATAGTTTATTTCTGTGAGCAATTTTTCCAGTGACTTATGAAAGACGGAATCATACACAGATTGATAGTTGACATTTAAATCAGTGGTTTTTAACGATTTTCTTTTGACGCCCCCGTGAATATATGGCAAGGATCCACCCCCGCCTAATCTTCTCTATGAGCCTTTCGAAAAATGTGATTAGAAAGAAGAGGATAAAGAGAACAATCTCAGCTTTGTGTCAAGTCAGGTTCACCTGTATAAGGGTACCTTCTTTGCCAAGTCTATAGAGACCTAAAGAATGTAACTGTCCCTTTACTACAACGATTCTCAATCTATGTGTCGCGACACTTTTGTTTTTGTTTTTGTCGAACAAACTTTCATAGGATCGTCAAAGACCATCGCAAAACACATATTCTTCGAAGTTATGAAATAGCAACAAAAATAATTGTATCGTTGGAGGTCGCCGCAAAATGAGGAACTGTATTAAACTGTCGCCGCATTATAAAGGCTGAGAACCAGTGCTCTACTATGTCAAAAACACAGCAAATATTACTGATAGGAGGTAAGTTCACTGACTTGATTTGATTTGATTCAAGAACCGACATCACAGCACTCGGGGCATTTCCATAAGCGTTCCGTCCCCATCTTCAGCAGCCAGCGAAGAGTTTCGATACTAATGGTGCCAGTAGCATTCTGATTAAACGTCCGTCTTGCCTTTCCTCTGAGCCTCGAGCATCTTCCAGAACCTCTCGTCACTCCCCGCTGCATCAATCTCACCAGACTGTGGTGATCCATCTGCTCCTCCAAACTGTACACGCTCTCCCACAAGGCACTAACCACGTCTGCCTTATCATGTATCAGTATTCCACCAAGTTGTGCAGAGCCAGCCAGTCTGTCCACCTGTTCATTTCCCAACACACCGGCGTACCCCGGTGAAAAAATCCAGACAATACTTCTCACCCGTGTCCTCCGCAGCGAAGCATGCCACTCTGCACGAAGCATACCTGTTCTGATCTTCCTCAGCATGCTTCCTGAGTCAGTTACAATCACAATGTGTGTGTGTGTGTGTGTGTGTGTGTGTGTGTGTGTTGTTTTCTCTATCCAGCGGAAAGCTGCAGTCACCGCCACCACCTCCATTCTTAAGCTGGGTGTTGTTGTATCATATGCTAGGCTCTCCTGCACCAAACGTCGACCATTAACTTTTGCTACGAAGCCCCGAGCACTTCTTTTGCCTCTTGACACTGAACCGTCTGTGTAAATGATCAAATCCTCTGAGCGAGCATTATCTTGAATTAACTGCTGAATTTCCACCTCTGTGGCACCTGCTGACCAGTCTCTACATTCCCGGCTCAGCGTGATTATGACTCTACACAAGTTTGACTGTTCAGGTGGCACTTTGACCCACTTTTCTCCTCCCCTAATGTTCACCAACAAAGCCAAACAGATTAGAAACAAAAAGTAAAGGCTAACGAAGACAGCTCTGCCAAGCAGACAACATGCACAGACAGACATCATGTGTGTGTCCCAGTCTAACTTCTAACGGTCGGGGTCAAGGTGGTTGCTGGCACTAGTTCCTCTACGGTTGTGAAGTTTTAAACTTGTGTCATGTTAACAAACTCGTTATGTTCGCTGACACAAACAAAATCAATTTTCGCAACACTTGATGTGTAATACAAAGAAAGAAATGTATTGCATTAAAATGAAAGTTAAATCATGGGACCAGAAAATATCCATACCGATTTGGATTTTTCTTGCGGAGTGGCTTGAAATTTAACTTTGACTGCTGGTTCAGCCACTACTAATTCACATACAAGATGTTGACTATTTTAGACTAGGCTCGACAGTCAGACACATTTGTAGAGTTTGTTAAATCAAATCACACAAAGTTTGAAGCAGACCAATAATGACTTTAGGCGATGGGGCGCTGATAGCTTTAGTTGAACAAAGCTACCTCAGAGTTCCCTTAGCCCTGTCTTAGCTTTAAAAGAAGTTTTCGTGTATCCTGGAACTAATATCCTGACGATCTTCCGTGAGGCGAGCTCTTTGGTACTATGCAGATGTCTTTTATCGCAACATTAGTACATTATTGAATAAAACTTTATTAGCACTACATTATTGTTACATAAATAGGGGAGACAAGAGAAGATATAGTCCTAAAATGTAAAATGTAATAAGAGCTTGGAGAAAAGCATCGTAAGAATAAACTCACAGGGAGCAAGTACAGCAGGGATCTACCAGTCTTCAGTAGAAATTATCCTCGTCGACACGCGTTTCGGCCCACGATTCCTAGACGCATTCGGAGGTGGGCCCACCTGAGTTCATGAAGCTCAGGGCTGGTTCCCTGCTGCACGGAATTACCGGATGGTGTTATGCTTTCGGCCAGAGACAAGACGACTTGGTGGTTTTGAAGGAGGTACTGTGATATAAGAAGTCGCCGCGGCAGCTTAATTAGAACAGTCGGCATGCCTGGACGACCGAGCGACAAGCTTACTTTGGTTTACCGGACACATGTTGGACTTTTATTAGCAGTTGGCAGAGGAACACTCGCAGACAATTCGGACACGATGGACTTTTCAAAGGGATGAGAAACTCCTTTCGACTAGACACCCGGACCAGCTCACCGAGGCCCGTCCCCTACGTTGTTGCGCTGCGTCCAAAGCCAGTTAGAGGCCCTTTCGGCTACCTCTCCCAGTTTTCTGAGTGTTCGTTTCAGTTCATTACCGCGCAATCCTAGTTCTTTCACCACATTGTAGAGCGAAGTGGAAACGAGGCCTCTCGCTCCCACTTCGACGGCAAAAACCCGTACTGTGTAAGCCTCGTTTCTCCTCAAACCGGCTGCTAAATAAATCGAAATAAATCAAATTGTAAAATGACATGAATAGTAACAATCCCCAGTACTAGTAATTTAGTGCTCAGATATCAGTGTTACTGTTGGCATCTGTGTCGTCTTGTGATATCTGCTATTGTGTGTTCTGATGTTGGACACAGCACAATGGAGATCATTCTAATCATTAGGGTCGCAAACGCTGGTTTTATGTTTATGACTGTCAATATTGTTTTATAATTCAACTATAAGGAACAAAAAATTATTAGATAGTTTCCCACTTGCTTGATTCTTCCATTAAAGCTTCCTTTTGGCATTAAATAAGGCAAACACCCCACCCCCCCTTTTTTTTTCCCTCTAGGGGGCGTTCCCCAGAATGAAAAACCTCTGGTTTAAACAGGCCAACCCTGACGTAATGAAACACAACATGGTCGACCAATCGATAAACATGGTGGCCTTTTAGACTGTTCAGTCAAAAGGAAGACTTACTTCCGGTAAACGACTGAAAGGGGAGGCAAATCGGGCATTAGGACGACTAGGTAAGAGATGGCGGGCATCTTGAGGACTTAAGAGGCTGCTAACTTTGTTGCCCGTATCAACGCATTTTGTACACGTGACGTCACTCGATCGATCTCTGTCAGGGGACACATTTGGGTATGTCTGCATTGGGAAACAAGAGGCGGAGGGGAAGGTCTAGGATGCATGCAAACCTATAGTTCAGAACCATTGTAGCAACTGGTACATCAAAAACAAGGATTTCATGACACTGATTGTAATAGGGGATATTTTCACCTTGACTGGGAAGGTTAGGGGAAAGCCCAAGGTAACAATAATACCGAGAAAAGTCAGATACTCGGATTAAACAAGGTTTCCAAGATAGGGGACGACCACGAGTTATCACATGGAAGTAAAGGAGAACGACTACAGGTAGCCACGTGAAACCCAAGAAACAACTACGTTTTGCCACCTGGAAGGAACACTGGGTATAGGCCCAGACCCCAGTTAGTATGAGTTAGTATGTGTTGACTGTCGGAGTGAAAGGACAGGAGAGTGATCGAGAGAATGACAACGTGAGACTGATTGCTGTTAAAGGAAGAGCAGACGACGACATCCATTGAAGCCAAGACCAGCCAGGCCAGTTTGTATGAAGTCTAGGAGAATAACCAGATACATCTGTGCGAACTCTGGTCAGTGACTGTGTGAGAAACCCGCACGTTGGAGTCTGAGTAATGTGGTGTGTATTAGGACACAGACAGGACGTTTAAGTAAGTGAAAAGATGTCAATAAACTGATGTATCGTACTACTAAGTCGGTGTCGGCTTGTCCCAATTATGTAGAATGTGTGCTAAGAGCATTGACTATACAAATCATCTCCTAGATAACGAGTCATTGCAAGCAGACAACCGCACATTGCACTGCACTTCTGAACTTTCAAATGTAAGTAACATAATGTGATATTTTGAGGGACGTGAATCTTTAGGAAAAGATGTTAGCCCAAACTAGAAGTGCTCTGTCTCATAAATATCCATAAACAGACTACAAGGATACCTTTAGCTGCGCTTATACGTGTTCTTCGGCAGGGGAGAACATGCAATCGAAAAGTGTTTTCAAAACGACTGTAGTCATGTAAGGCTTTGTACATCAATCGTCCCCGTGTGGGTCACGGGGCCACAGTGTGGGCAAAACAATAAAAGACGAATTATTCCATAACAAGCATGTCGTAGGAAGTCGACTAACTGAAGGCTTCCTTCATAGCCGGAGTGAGAGGCAGGGAAAGAACAGTCTGCATACAGATGAGGCATACCTGTAAAATGTTTGGTAACACTCATGTTCTGCAACTAGACTAAAGTCTGCAGGTAAACGAACAAGCAGAACTTTGCGCCAGAGTTCACAGCAGGTGAACCCGAAGGAGGAGGTGAGGAGGAGGAAAAGAAGAAGAATAAGTAGATAGAAGAAGAAGAAAAGAGAAGAAGAAGAAGAAGAAGAGAAGAAGAAAGAAGAAGAAGAAGAAGAAGAAGAAAGAAGAAGAAGAAAAGAAGAAGAAGAAAGAAGAAAGAAGAAAAGAAGTGAAAGAGAAAGAGGAAGAGGAAGAAGAAGAGGAAGAAAAAGAAGAAAAAGAAGAAGAAGAAAGAAGTGAAAGAGAAAGAGGAAGAGGAAGAAGAAGAAGAAGAAGAAAAAGAAGAAGAAGAAGAAGAAGGAGAAGAAGAAGAAGAAGAAGAAGAAGAAGAAGAAGAAGAAGAAGAAGAAGAAGAAGAGGAAGAATAAAAAGAAGAAAGAAGAAGAAGAAGAAGAAGAAAGAAGAAGAAATAGAAGAAAGAAAAAGAAGAAGAAGAAGAAGAAGAAGAAGAAGAAGAAGAAGAAGAAGAAGAAGAAGAAGAAGAAGAAGGAGAAGAGGAGGAGGAGGAGGGGGAGAAGGCGGAGGTGGAGACGGAGACGAAGAAGAAAAAAATTAGTAAAAGTGGTTTTTATACAATCATGTCTAGCTTTCCTGTGTATGGGAATTTGTGCGAAACCCTGTAGATGTGGTCAGTTTCACAATCTGAGGATCATAAACGATACATTAAGCCTTGCAGTTGGTAAAGCCTTCATCGGTATAATACAAACAAAACAATAATCTTATCACTATATTGGACTGCAGTTCACATGTCGCCGTAGGGAGTGGAGTTTCTGAGATTTGCTTGTGGTTGATTCTCGTTCTCGAGGTGGTAATTCTGCGGAGAGGAATTATGAAGGGCAACAACGACAATCATCAGTGTACACCACAAACGGACAGTGATGCAACTGCACAAACAAACACAAACAAAAACTAGCGTTGAGGCTTGTCCAAGTGCGAGACGTATTTGTATACTACGTGACTTTACTTAATCGTTCCTCTTCTACCTTGGGGTATAGAGGTTTTCCAGAGAGATAGCAAGACTTCTCTATTTGGAGTTTTATTTCTGACTTTGTTCTATTTCAGTCTGCTGTCAGTTAGGGACTGTCACATGTTGTCTTCACAGCAGACGCCGGGTCGCCCTAGAGTTCTGGTTTCCTTGGTTTTAACCTCACATGACTAACATTCTCGCCGAGTTTCTCACATTCTGCATACATATCCAAAAGATCGTAACTATGACTGATACACTCGAGTTTTTAAGGCCTGGGTTTCAAGATCTTGACGTATTGTCTGACTGGGAAATGTGTCCAATGCGTTACTTGGACCACCGTTTCTGAGATCTCTCATTTCTGAGGCCTGAAGCTCGTTTCTGTGAGTTGTTCTCATCGCCCGTGACTCACACACATAGGTCAGGAATTCTTCTTCTTCTTCGCGTTCACCAGCTGTAAACTCTGGCGGAAGGTTCTGGTTGCTCGTCCACTACTGAACTGCACTCCTGCTCCAGAACCTGAGTGTTGCGTGTGCATAAGTTTTACAGATCTCAATCTCTTAAATACAGACTGTTGGTTTCTTGCCTCTCCGGCAGATGCACTCCGACTTCAAAGGAAGCTCCCCAATTAGTCGACTCTTACGACATGCCTTTGGAGAGGCAGTGGGTCTATTCTTGTTTTCCCCACAATGGGGCCCTGGAACGGGGTATGACACATAGGTTAAGCGGCAAACAGCCATTTTTGACGTCTTGCCAATTTCTCTTTTGCTATGAAACTCTCGGTTTACTAACCGGAAAAGTTCCACAGCAGCTGTTTCTCGTGTAGCCAGCTCAGTGTTAACACTCCCATTACGGTCTGTTACAACTCTATGGTATTTGAACCGGCTGACGAGCTGCAATGCATACTACCCCATCATTATACGATATTTCTTTTCCTCTCTTGAGATCACCATGGTTTTACATTTGGAGATACTGATTGTGACAACAGAGATGACATGCCTTAGAAGAACTGCAGGAGTTTCAAGGAAAGACAGATTACGAAATCATGAAATCAGACGAATGCTAGGAATAAAGCCAGTCTTACAGGTCATCAAAGAACAACAAATGCAGTGGTTTGGACACCTAACAAGAATGCCCTGGTACTATCCATCACAGAGAGCCACACTAAAACGTTACAACGGGTATAGAGCGAGTGGAAGACCTCGGAAAATATGGAGTGATGGCATTAAGAACAGCCTTACAGAAATGAACATCAGTCTTAATAGTGCTCTTGACAGAGCTCATCAACGAACATTACATCTCCCCCCGACACTTCAATGAGGTAAAAGGTGGAAGAGAAGAAGAAGAAGAAGATACTGATGGTAATTCTTCTTTTCTCAAGCCCTTTCTTCCAGACAAGTAAGTTGGACTGAAAATGTGTCTCTGATTCAGCAATCAGGGCCACATCGTCTGCAAGGCGTACATGTCACGGCTGTAATCTCTGTGAAGGGCCCAGTGGCCAGGCGTGATCTATTTGCACATGTAAGTGTTAGCGATTACACCGGAGAGGGTTTCAGGTGATAGTTTTCTCCACGACTTACATTATCCAGTGTCAAGGCAGTTTTTAAAGACTATTTATTTTAACTGTTTACTATTTATTACAAATATGCCACTCGGTTCACGTATCGACCATAGAGAAAAGAACGCTCGCTGCATGCTTATATGAATCATGTAGAAGCTGTAACGTGTGAAACCTATCAGTTACTAGTACTACGTTGCGAGCAGCGCACGCATATTTTCAACAGCTATGAGAAGGAAAATATCTCGTGAAATCTTTCCAGTATAGTCTGTAGTCGTTGCCTGCTAACCCTTACACATGATAATTAATCACGCCTCGCCATGGGGCATGTCAGAAAGTCTCTGTCCACCTTTGGATAGTTGAGGTCTTGCGTTCACGCGTCGTCATAGAAGTTGGACAGAGAGTGACTCAGAAGAAAAGGACAGGCGGGAATGAATCTTTAAGGAACATTACTTCGCGTTAAAAAAAAAAAAACTAAAATATATACACCTTTCAAATATAGGTATAATGGAAATATAATGTCGTTAAATTTTTATAATAAAGATAAGAAGGTAAAGTCTGGAGATGTGAACCAGCGTCATTGCACACGGTAATAAACCATAAGGCGGCGTCCGTGGCTTAGGCATTACGATACCGCGATCGAAACCCAGTGCAAGCTGCGTGGATTTGTATCATTATATGGGGCGTCGCAGGTCGACCCAGCCTACAATGGGTACCAGAATGGCTGTCCTGTTGAAGTAAAGACGGCCTGCGTAATGCTGACCACATTACCCATCAGTGCCGATTGGTCTTTAAAAATATGGGACGCTCTTCCCATATACCAGATGCGCCTAAGACGTGAAAATGGATCTTTACTTTTTACTTATAAACCATAAGTGCTCTGCCACCAGTACGGACAGCTGATAAGAAACTGTCCGCCTGTGTGGCCGTCCGCACGCAATTCCGTAGCTACAGCGACGTTCCTGCATTAACCCCAGAGTGTCAACTCTGGTACCCATTTCTTAGAGGCTGGGTAAACCTCGGGAACCGCCCGGTTTCGAACACCGGCCGTGGACTGCAGCGCGTCGCAGCTGGATTTGAAAGCGAGTCTCCTATCGACTGCGCTTTATAAACTCGTATATACTAATATTGACACAGTCTTGATAGCAATTAAGTCAGAAAGAACTACAGGTAATGATAGACACTGTGGTGTTAGAAAGTGGAAGAACGGGCCTCAGTTTGAATAATGGAAAGACAGAAGTAATGGTGGTATCAAAGAAACGAATTATTCCTTATTGTGTAATAAAAGTCGATGGTGTTATTTTGGGACAAGTATAGAAATTTTAGTATCTTGGCACAAGGAATGACCTGACTTGTGACAGTTATGATTTGCTTAAAACTGGTGATAGCCCTATTCCGGAACTTCGCTACTCAGATGACACAGCCCTCCTTTCACACAGTGTAAAGAGAATCGAAAATTTAATATTGTCTGTCCAAAAGCACAGTGAAGATTAAACTCTGTTCTTGAATTTAAAGAAAACGAAAATAATGTCCACAGAAAAAAAAAACTGGCTGTCACCCAAAAATAACAATAAATGATGAATAAATTGAAAATGTCACAAGCTTTGAATATCTAGACTCTAGATAGCAATGGAGACTTTGACATAAATTAAAAGAAGGATGGCCATAGCAATGCGTATTAAACAGTCTAACGTCTGTGGTTAAGCACCAGCAAGAAGATCAGAATTGGAATTTCCAGAGCATGCATCTTCCCTGTAGCAACATACGGATGTGAGTCGTGGACTATCTCCCAGTCCTTAAGAAAGAGAATTTGGGCTTTTGAGCTGAAATGCTATAAAAAGATTCTCAGAATATCTAAGACGAAAAAGAGGAGAAATACTGACATCTTGAAAGATCTGAATATCAAGGAAGATTGGCTAATAAACATCACCCTGTCTCGAAAGCTGAAATATTTTGGTCATATCAAGCGCCACCACGGATTGGGAAAATTTTTAGCAGCAGGCACGGTACCAGGAAGGAGGGGCAGGGGCCAACCAGCACGAAGACTGGCATAGGATTTAAGTGACTCTTAGAGTGTGAAAGTGCATGAGGCGAGAGAGCTGGCGAGAGACCGAGTTTCCTTCAGGCAGACCGTGATGAGAGCGACGTTCTGCAAAGGACCTGCTACATGATGATGATGATGGGCACATGGATAACATCAGCTGGAAAATGCATAACTGAGATAAGAAATAGAATAAATGCAAAAACTACAATTTTTAAAATGAAGAACATTTTATGCAATATATTTTTGTCATTAGTTAGAGTTAGAAAAAGAATTCTTTCTTGCTACATACATCCAGTTTTAACATATGGATGTGAATCCTGGACAATCGTTAGGCAGGCCAAACAATTCCTTGACGCCTCGGAGATGTGGTTTCACAGAAAACTGCTGAGAATACCTTGGACAAAAAAAAAAATCAGCCAAGAGGTTGTGGAAGAGGCGGGAGCCTGAAGAAAACTTATAACAGACATCAGAAAGAGATAGTCATCATTTTTCGGCATTGTTATGAGAAGAGGGAAAATGAAACATGTGGTGACCACTGGAAAGATCTGTGGAAGGAGGGATAGATAAGGACTATGATAGAAGATTTTTGACAGTCTTGTTGCATGGCGTGGAGGTGTGTCGGCACACGAACTGATACATGCTGCAGGAGATCGCAGATTGTGGATAGGCATGATCGCCCAGCTAATGATGATGATGATATCCTCAAATAATTTATTAAAAGAAATATCGCATTTGTGAAGGAAAAACATAGGGATTTTTAGGCACCGGAAGATTTTAAGGCAATGAATCTCAATCTGTGAGTCACGACCCTTTTGTGGGTCGAATGACACTTCCACGTGGGAAAATATATTTTCACTGAAGTTTGGAAAAAGTAACGAAAATAATTGTTTGGTTGGGGGTCACCACAACATGAGGAACTGTATTGAAGGGTCGCTACAACATGAGGAACTGTATTAAAGGGTCGCCACAACATGAGGAACTGTATTAAAGGGTGGCCACAACATGAGGAACTGTATTAAAGGGTGGCCACAACATGAGGAACTGTATTAAAGGGTGGCCACAACATGAGGAACTGTATTAAAGGGTCGCCACAACATGAGGAACTGTATTAAAGGGTCGCCACAACATGAGGAACTGTATTAAAGGGTCACCACAACATGAGGAACTGTATTAAAGGGTTGCCACAACATGAGGAACTGTATTAAAGGGTCGCCACAACATGAGGAACTGTATTAAAGGGTCGCCACAACATGAGGAACTGTATTAAAGGGTCACCACAACATGAGGAACTGTATTAAAGGGTTGCCACAACATGAGGAACTGTATTAAAGGGTTGCCACAACATGAGGAACTGTATTAAAGGGTCGCCACAACATGAGGGAACTGTATTAAAGGGTGGCCACAACACGAGGAACTGTATTAAAGGGTGGCCACAACATGAGGAACTGTATTGAAGGGTGGCCACAACACGAGGAACTGTATTAAAGGGTCGCCACAACATGAGGAACTGTATTAAAGGGTGGCCACAACATGAGGAACTGTATTAAAGGGTGGCCACAACATGAGGAACTGTATTGAAGGGTGGCCACAACATGAGGAACTGTATTAAAGGGTGGCCACAACATGAGGAACTGTATTGAAGGGTGGCCACAACACGAGGAACTGTATTAAAGGGTCGCCACAACATGAGGAACTGTATTTAAAACATGGGTGGCCACAACATGAGGAACTGTAACTTAAAGGGTGTGCCACAACATGAGGAACTGTATTAAAGGGTGGCCACAAACACGAGGAACTGTATTAAAGGGTGGCCACAACATGAGGAACTGTATTAAAGGGTGGCCACAACATGAGGAACTGTATTGAAGGGTTGGCCACAACGAGGAACTGTATTAAAGGGTCGCCACAACATGAGGAACTGTATTAAAGGGTGGCACACAACATTGAGGAACTGTATTAAAGGGTGGCCACAACATGAGGAACTGTATTAAAGGGTGGCCACAACATGAGGAACTGTATTGAAAGGGTGGCCACAAAACATGAGGAACTGTATTAAAGGGTGGCCACAACATGAGGAACTGTATTGAAGGGTGGCCACAACACGAGGAACTGTATTAAGGGTGGCCACAACATGAGGAACTGTATTGAAGGGTGGCCACAACATGAGGAACTGTATTGAAGGGTGGGTCCACAACCATGAGGAACTGTATTGAAGGGTGGCCACAACATGAGGGAAAATGGTCTGTATTAAAGGGTGGCCACAAACATGAGGAACTGTATTAAAGGGTGGCCACAACACGAGGAACTGTATTAAAGGGTCACCACAACATGAGGAACTGTATTGAAGGGTGGCCACAACATGAGGAACTGTATTGAAGGGTGGCCACAACATGAGGAACTGTATTAAAGGGTGGCCACAACATGAGGAACTGTATTAAGGGTGCCACAACATGAGGAACTGTATTAAAGGGTCACCACAACACGAGGAAACTGTATTAAAGGGTCCCACCACAACATGAGGAACTGTATTGAAGGGTGGCCGACAACATGAGGAACTGTATTAAAGGTATTAAAGGGTCCACAACATGAGGAACTGTATTAAAGGGTCACCACAACATGAGGAACTGTATTGAAGGGTGGCCACAACATGAGGAACTGTATTAAAGGGTGGCCACAACATGAGGAACTGTATTGAAGGGTGGCCACAACATGAGGAACTGTATTAAAGGGTGGCCACAACATGAGGAACTGTATTAAAGGGTCACCACAACATGAGGAACTGTATTGAAGGGTGGCCACAACACGAGGAACTGTATTAAAGGGTCACCACAACATGAGGAACTGTATTGAAGGGTGGCCACAACATGAGGAACTGTATTAAAGCATTGCCACAACATGAGGGAACTGTATCAAAGGGTCGGCACAACATGAGGAACCTTATCAATGGGTTGCTACAACATTAGGGAACTGTATTAAAGGGTCGGCACAACATGAGGTACTGTATTAAAGGGTCGGCACAACAGGAGGAACTGTATAAAAGGGTCGGCACAACATGAGGAACTGTATTAAAGGGTCGGCACAACAGGAGGAACTGTTTTAAAGGGTAGCTGCATTAGGAAAGTTCAGAACCACTGGTCTATGGCCTTCAGCTAAAGCTTACTTAGCGTATACCTTCATCCAGCACTGGTTGGTCTTCTTCTCGTTCACCGGCTGTAAACGTCGGCGGAAAGTTGAGGTTGTTCGTCCACTTCTGTACTAATTATTTTTGCGCGCGCTTATGAAAAAAGGGTTTTGGTACCACTGAACAACCTCACCCGCCTGCGACCCCCTCACCCCCTCTCCCTCTCCTCTGCCCCACAGTGATTTCTTTATGTCGGCGCCCGTGAACCGTCCACCTATTATCCCTGTCCCTTCACTGACATTTTGTTTGTCTGGCCTGTCTGTCTAATTTGCAGGCGAGCTATATGTCTCTCTATCCTTTCCTCCTAATGTGTTTTTTTCATTCTCTTGTTTTGCATGTCTGTCCGCCATTTGTCTGTAACCAGTTTATCTTGTTCGATAATACATTTAATTGTTTCCTCGCTAGCTGTCACACTATGCTATCTTCGAATGAATGTTCCAATTTCCTTATCTCATTTTGCTTGCCTCAGTATTCCCCTTTCTGCTTTCTTCCTCTCCCCATCCCCCAAATCCCCCCTCAATACCTTCGTCCAACCCCTATTGTTTCCTTCCATTACTCTTTATTCAGCAAACTAAATATTGCCTATTCAAGAAAGACTTCCATTTCCCCACCATTTCCTTAATCGTCTGTTTATTCCTGCTAAAAATATTTAATGAAATAAGAGATTTCTACAGCTAAACGACAACTTTATTGAATTATTTTTCCGTGTCTGCTCACAGCCTTCCTTGTTTGCCCAAATCTCTCCTCTCGTTTCTTACAACCTCCTCTCTCCTCATGCCAACACCGCCCAGCACGACACTATCCTGTGCTATCTTCACTACTCCACTCAATGCTGCCGTCAGTCTGGCCTTCCAGTCAGTCATCTTATCGATATTCTTCATTGGTAAACCACTCTGTGAATCTGATTGCCAAGGTGACAGCCCGTAAAGGGCCCGGATTGTGCTCGTAATGGTGCCCAGGGATGTTGAAATCGTCTGCGAACAACTCTTGAGATGACTTAGCATTCAGATGGCAAGGTCATTGACAACCGAGGGTTGTTGGCGGATATTAGTCCGACACGGTCATTTATTTATTTATTTAGTTTTTCTACGGATATTGGGGTGGGGGGGTTGGGGGGGGGGGAGAGATACACATATTTCGGTCTTTAGTTCCGACTGGGTCAATAATAGGACGTTGTTGGGTGAGGGTAAAGAAAAAGAATGAGAAAAGGACTTGATGTTTTACCCGCCCACATATGTTTGCTAAAGGTAAAGTGTGCTTTTTTGTTGTATTTGATTCCTTCTATATTTCATTGATTCTATATTTGTTTCCTGCTATATCTGATTCCTTGTATATCTCATGCCTTTTATATTTGATTCCCTTTGACGTAAAAAAGGAAAAGTGGGAGCAGCATCAGCATCAGTATAAGACGGAGAAGGAGCAGTAGAAAACCAGAAAACAAAAAGAAGAAGAAGAAGAAAAAAAGAAGAAGAAAGAAGAAGAAGAAGAAGAAGAAGAAAAGAAGAAGAAGAAGAAGAAGAAGAAGAAGAAGAAGAAGAAGAAGAAGAAGAAGAAGAAGAAGAAGAAGAAGAAGAAGACAAAGAAGAAGAAGAAGAAGAAGAAGAAGAAGAAGAAGAAGAAGAAGAAGAAGATGAAGAAGAAGAAGAAGAAGAAGAAGAAGAAGAAGAAGAACAAGAAGAAGAAGAAGAAGAAGAAGAAGAAGAAGAAGAAGAAGAAGAAGAAGAAGAAGAAGAACAACAACAACAACAACACAACAACAACAACAACAACAAGAAAAACAAGAACAAGAAACATAAGAAAGCGGAGGAAGAAGTCAGAAGAATGAAGAAGAGAACAAAAAGAGTAATCACTATGAAGCTGTTGTGCTATTTCTCACCGGAAAGAACCTGATCTTTCTATTCCATAGCTGTCGTTTTCCCGCCTCCGTCTTTAATTCGATTCGCGTCTGCATTGATCAATCTGTATGTGTCTCATTTAGAAATGTTTTCTTTCCCGAACTCTTCTTCTTGTTCTCTAGCACTTTCTTTTGTTTCAGCGGTCCTCAACTTTTGAGTTGCGACCCTTTGGTGGTTGGGTGGGGGGGGGGGGGGGGGGGGGGGGAAGGGGTCGAACGACCGTTTCACAGGAGTCGCCAAAGACCATCGTGAAACATATATTCATTGAAGTTATAAAGTAGCAACGAAAAAAAGTGTATAAGGACACCACAACATGAGAAACTGTATTAAAGGTTCGTCGCATTAGGAAGGCTGAGAGCCATTAGTCTCACACACGGGGAAAAAAAACACACTGTGGATTTGTTATTTTTGACTATGTTTTATTGTTGTCATTTTTTTTTTTCTCTCAATAAAACTACATATCTTTCTTGTCTTGTGCCAAACTTAGTCCGGTTCCTTCCTACTGCTAGTGTCCGTCTGTTCTGACCCTGCTTCTACTATTGAAGAAGATGATGCTGCTGCTACTAAAACTACTACAACAGCTACTGCTAGTTCTCCTGCTACTGCTACTTCTCCTAATTTAATTACTACTAATACTACAACTACCTCAGTAAAACGACCCCTACTACTGCTACTACTACTTTTACTACTCTTTCTACTACTAGTATCACCACTACCACCACCACTACGACAACTTCTTTTTTCTTATTTATCTTCTTCTTCTGTAGCTGCTGTTGTTGTTGCTGCTGCTACTGTTACTAATATTACTATTACAACCACATTTGTAATTTATCTTTACCTTTCTATCTGGAATACGCTCCCGACCAATGTATTGTAAATTCTTATTTCTAATACAATTTCCTGCAGCTCATTTAACTTCCACACACAACTGATCTGTCTCCAACTCCAGTCTCCAGACAGTTTAGGACACCTTCTATTTCTTTTCTCCCTGTTTTTTCAGAGGAAAGATTATCTTTTTATATAGTATTTATGATACTTCAAAAATTCGATTACCCGTGACTTGTTAAATCGTCAGTTTCTGTTATCCGCCATCGTCTAAAAAAATAAATAAAGGAACTAAGACTGTTAGTGTGGACGAAACTTTTTTGTGGGGGGGGGGGGAATAAGGGGGTCGAACGACCGTTTCACAGAGGTCGCCAAAGACCATCGTAAAACATATATTTATTGAAGCTATAAGGTTACAACGAATAAAATGTATAGGGACGCCACAACAAGAGGAACTGTATTAAGGGGTCGCCATCGTCTGGAATAAGAATGTAAGTGTTGAGGAAACTGTGCAACAATGTGGGACTAAACAATGAAAACAGAACACCAGAAGAAGTAACAGATTTGTTGGAGTGGGGCAAAATGGACGGGCTCTTCGAAATATTGAACGATAATGAAATTGTTTTTAGTGTGACCAACACTGAAAAAGAAAAAGAGGCTGGCGAGGTAGGATGAGTTTAGAAATAGAAACTAACAACTAGCAATCCAGAAACAGAAACTAACAACTAGCCACCCAGAGACAGCAACCAACAACTAGCCACCCAGAAACAGCAACTAGCAACTAGCCACCCAGAAAAAGCAACTAGCAACTAGCCACCCAGAGACAGCAACCAACAACTAGCCACCCAGAAACAGCAACTAACAACTAGCCACCCAGAAAAAGCAACTAGCAACTAGCCACCTAGAAACAGCAACCAACAACTAGCCACTCAGAAACAGGAACCAACAACTAGCCACCTATAAATTGCACTTAAGAACAAGCCACCCAGAGACAGAAACAATCTTATCATAAGACGCAAACCAACAACTTTAAGTTGCGTATCCTTTACCAGACGTTGCAGAATCAACCCTAACAGCACCTGGCTGATGTGTGGTTTCTCTAGGCAAGTTACATCCAGTAGTTTGCCATTGCTCCTGGACGGTCGGCTTTCTTGATACCACTGACAAAACCAACGCAAGGCGCATTGCCCGCAGCTGGGATCGAACCTGGCATCCCGGCATTACGAAGCGAAGCGTTCGCATCGACTTAGCCACAGAGCCGACAAACCAACAACTAGCCACCCAGAAACAGAAGCAATGTTATGAAAAGGCGCAAACCAACAACTAGCCAGCCAGAACCAGAAGCAATGTTATGAAAAGACGCAAACCAACAACTAGCCAGCCAGAAACAGAAGCAATGTTATGAAAAGACGCAAACCAACAACTAGCCAGCCAGAAACAGAAGCAATGTTACCAAAAGACACAAACCAACAACTAGCCAGCCAGAAACAGAAGCAATGTTATGAAAAGACGCAAACCAACAACTAGCCAGCCAGAAACAGAAGCAATGTTATGAAAAGACGCAAACCAACAATTAGCCAGCCAGAAACAGAAGCAATGTTATGAAAAGGCGCAAACCAACAACTAGCCAGCCAGAAACAGAAGCAATGTTATGAAAAGACGCAAACCAACAACTAGCCAGCCAGAAACAGAAGCAATGTTATGAAAAGACGCAAACCAACAACTAGCCAGCCAGAAACAGAAGCAATGTTATGAAAAGGCGCAAACCAACAACTAGCCAGCCAGAAACAGAAGCAATGTTATGAAAAGACGCAAACCAACAACTAGCCAGCCAGAAACAGAAGCAATGTTATGAAAAGACGCAAACTAACAACTAGCCAGCCAGAAACAGAAGCAATGTTACCAAAAGACACAAACCAACAACTAGCCACCCAGAAACAGAAAGACACCGACTGGTTTGCAATGCAAGAAGAGGTAAATGCAACACAAATCCTTTTTCTGCATACGGAACATCGCCGGGCAGAAAGCTTGAGCTTCAAAGACACAGAAGGAGGTGACACATTATGTTAAAGTAAAGCAGATTTGTAGTACTACAGTTCATTTCTGTACGTTACTACTCTTATATTGGAGTTTCTTTTGATCGTTTTGTAAAATTAAATATAATATGTGTGTATCATTTACTTTTAAAGTATTTTACATTCATTTTCGTACTGATCCCGCAGATAAATCGCGTTACTGTACATATGTATTAAAAGATTTCTGTTATCCGTCTGTTCTGTTATCTGTCACACAGCTCTGATCTGAACGGCGACGGCTAATCAAAGTTTGACTGTACATTGTATTTCACTGAAAAAAAGTCTGAAAATATAAATGGGGCCAGAATAAATACTTTTGCATACAAAACACAAAATAATCAAAGTAATTATGCATCCTGGCTACATTAAAATATGCGATTTTCATATAAAAACAACACCACATAGATAAGTCTACTGCAGAACAGAGAAGAACTATAACAACTACAAGTAATACATGAAAACAACTACTACAGTTGCTAGTACAACAGCTAATATTGCTACTATACCGCTTTAAATACTACCACTTATACTATGGCTGTTGTATGCTGATTTTGCAGCTGGCGCCGTAGCCACTGCGACTACTAAAGTTTCTACTAACTGTAGTAGTCGCAATAGCAGCAGCAGCAGTTCAGTAGTAATATTGTAATAAACGGAACAATAAAACGATTATATTCGTAGTATACGATATGAAGTCAATAAGTAAGTCACAAATGGTTATGGGATAACAGGAAAATGTAGTTGTTGACTTCTAAAGGTGTCGTTATGTGACAGCAACATTAAACTTTATGGTACCATTCGTTTGGTGGCGTTAGGTGCTGCATGAGCATTCGCAACACATAAATAAAATGGCGACTGTACTTATAGAGTGTACCCTGAAAGAACTACTCGCTGTTGTACGGTTCTTTTATTGAAAAAAAAAAAAAAAAGCTGCCTGCAAGGATATTCATAAGGAAATGCGCCCTGTTTATGCTGATGAATGTTTATCTCGTAAAAGGGTGCACACTGGGTAACACATTTTTCTCAAGGAAGCTCTACGATTGTTGATAAAGTCATAGTTGTTCGTCCTGTTTAGATCGCAACAGGCACATCCGTGCAGCGAGTAGGAGGAGATGATGAGAACTGAGAGGCAAATAACGGTTGACTCTGTAGCAGCTGCAATAGGGTGCTCACATTGTTCAGCATGCAACATAATGCACTGAAAGCCCACCTTGGTGGGACATATTTCGCCAATGAGGCAGAAGTGAAATGTGAAGTGAAAGTGTGGTTTAGCAAACGTAGCAGACGGCTCTATGTAGCGGGGTTGGGAGGAATGAAAAAAAAAAAATAATAAATGATGGGACAAATGCATCAGTTTTGGTGGATCTCTATCTTCTTTTACCTCATCAGGACATCATACAAGCAATAAACACCCGATGACACAAAGTGCCATCATGTGGATGAGGATCATCCGTGGAGAGGTCCCAGAAACTGCGTTCAGCCATTAGACCATATTTATGGTTGGGCTATATTGGGGTCCCTGGCAGGAGCCAGGGTAGGGCTTTAAAAAACGAAAAACTGCATCCCACAAAGGGATGACACGATAATAATACTATTGGTGGAAATTATTTTGAAAAATAAAGAGACAGTGCCTGTGAAAAAATAAATGGTTTTCAAGTTGTTATCGTTTGTAAATTTTGTGATTTACTTATTGAGATATCCTCGTAACAAAGAATAGTTCCTTGCCAAATGAGGTGTCAAACTGCTTCCTTCCCATTTTTCTGCCCCATCCACATCTCACAGATAATGATAGGGATCTGTTTAATGTCTTGGTGTGTCGAAACGCTGTCCCGAGTGGGTATTTAAAAACGGACAATAACCGCGACAGCGAATCCATTCCAGGGGGTCAATCGATAGTCGACACCGCCAGAACGTTCTCGCCCTTAAATCTCATAGGGACTTGAATTAGAATCAAGGAGATAATGGGTGCTGCAGCACTTTTTTGCGTGATTGTCCTTAGAACTTCTACACCTGGAACACTAACATGGTGAATTAAAGGTAATTCATGGGTATTGTGCATACAGGACTATACCTATTTTTTTTTTTTACAAAATAATCGGCACTCTTTGAGTGACGTGGTCAACGTCCCTGGCGTACCCAACAAACGAATAAATGACCTCTATTTTAAAAAAGTTCGAGTTTAGGAATGCAGGGCCGTGTTATTACAGTCCGTTCACTAATCTTTCAGACCGTAATTGTATCTTAACAATAAATCATGTCGTATTAATATAACACTATACATATAGAGTGATGAGTACAGCAACATAAAACAACGCATGGTCAATGCATGTGTTTAAATATACATACACACAAACATACATACATACAAAACAGATAACATTACGATCACACATACATACTA
>CAJHNH020001374.1:0-42405 GCA_905116865.2 Candidula unifasciata | reverse complement strand
TACTAAATGGATTTGATATTTGACTTGAGATTTTGGGACAAATCCCCAAAAGCCTGTCAGGTTAATCCTAGTTAATGGATCTAAAATGGGGCTGCTGTTGCCTCCATCTATGTCACAAATAGATTGAGTAGTCTCCTCGCGTCTGGTGACCTCGATCCGTGGATTTGCCATCCGCAATCTGCATATAAAACAGTTTTCAAAAGTAAGAAGCATTACTCTCAGTTTTTATCCAAACTGCTTTTATAGTAAGTAACGACACACTCTGTCCCCTACTCTATCCTTTGTCGATCAATTACCCTGATATTTGAGTTGGCTTTTTCTTCTTTTGTCGTCTCACAGATACTAGAATATACCCCTGAGTCGTGGTTTTTTGTATCTGTCTTGCGCTTCTCGGGTGGTTTAGGTGATGGATTTGTTCTTCTTTTCGCATGGTTTCAGCTGCACATTTGATCCATCTCTTTCTTGGTCTCCCTCTCGCTTTTCTCCCAGAGTTCTGCTGTAGAAAGTCTTATATGCAGATTCGTCTGGCTGCATTCTCACTAGATGGCTGAACCATTTCATTCTTTAACTGTCAATAATCTATACATGGTCTTTTCTCAAGTTTGTCTCTAAATTTTTTTTTTTTCGTAAATTATCTAAACTTGTACTGTTAATGACCTTGCAAATTCAGCGCATTTCACTTGTAGTTATTATCTGTTATGGTTCCCTATTCATTGCATTGCCCATGTTTGGCATTGTAAACATAAAGTATGGACAAAGCGTACTAAAGTTTGGCCATGGACAAAGATACTATTATTCATTTGCTTTTTTTTTGTTTTTGTTTTTTGTCGGAAGGGAGATATCTGGATGTTTAAGCAGTGGAGCTAACTGGTAGCTGTAGCTACTATTCACTTTAATTTCACTTTACTCTCCTGTTCCCTTCTTCCATGTGTTTTTGTTCCTCCTCTTTGTGTGCTCATGTTGGTTCTAGTTAAAGCTCTTCTAGTTATATTCTACTCAGGTCAAGCCTAGCGTGTGTCCTATCCATAGCCAGCGTCTTGTCTTTACCTATTGATTCACAGGAATTGTGTTAGTTGTCTCATAAAGCTCAATATAACTGATTACCTTACCGTTTACTTCCCACTATTGTGTGCAGATAATGAATGTTTTATTAGTTCATTGCTTCGTAATGCCGGGGTGCCGGGTTCGATCCCAGTTGCGGACCATGCGCCTTACGTTGCTTTTAAAAGTCCAGAAAACAATGGCAAACTACTGGACGTAAATTTGCCTAGAGAAACCACACAACAGCCAGGGGCTGCTAGGTTGGTTCTGCAACGTCCTGTAAAGGATACGCAACTAACAAAATATATAGTTCATTAATCATTTTTTCAGTAGTTTTCCGTGTCTCCATTCCATACAGCAGTACTAATTTTACATTATAATCAAACATTTTAAATTTAGCATTAGTTTTAATGTCCTTTGACCTTCACAATCTACATAGTGTTTTAAAAACTCATATTGCACTGTATATTCGTTTTCTAATATCTCTGTAGTTCGCCCCATATTTATCCACATCATTGACTAAATAGATGTATGACTACATATCTCGGAATTGAATATGAAGAGAAATTAGATTACTGATTCTCTAGTTCAATCTCATTTTCTAGTCCGGCTCTCTAGCGTAGTTGACTAAACCGGATTGCGCGGTGACCGGGTGACGAACTCCTTGTGGTCCGAGTTCACTCGCGGGGGTAGGCAGAAAAGCCACATTTCTCCCAGATTTACGGTATTTACAATGGAATCAAGGCCGAAAGGTTGCGATATCCATAATACCGAGCCTAAGGGTTAACAACTCATGGCTTCTGGATACTAAAACAAACAAACATTCTCATTATCTTGGTTATTCCCTTATGGTTATATTTTTTTTAAATCTATAGATCGAAAACAAATCTCCATCAGTTAAGTCTAGGTCATCGAGCTGTTGTACAGGAGTGCACCGAAGCAACTATATCCTTTCAAAATAGGAAAGCACCTAACAATTCTATAGAACGTCATTTGCTTGATTCCAGACATGTTGTTGACAAGGATGCTGTTTTATGTGGGATTCACCACACATCGCAGGCGAATGATGATACTTGCCGATGCTTTAATAATAACGATAAACAACCGGCTCTTGTGTAAGCAGAAGGAATACATCAAAAGTCTGAAATTACGCTGGTAAGTACGTGACTTCAGTGAACATCTTGCAACTAGACAAATACAATGTATCGAGAATAACGTATGTCATTTAAAGAATAATATTCATTGTGTGTGTGTTTTTCTGTGTTTCTCTCTCTCTCCCTGAGTGTGTGTGTGTGTGTGTGTTTGTGTGTGTGTGTGTGTGTGTATGCCTCATTATATGTTGATGTTACTCTGCAGTGATGCACCTGAAGAGATACAGCAAAATATGCATGACATTAAATTGTGCAACGTATTGTGTGTGTCTGCATTATTGAAATACATTACAAGAAAATATTGTTTTATGTATTCTTTCGTCTACTTATGATGGAACATGCTAACTACTCAAAGACGCAAACACATGCAGCGACAGAAACACACACACACAGACACACACACACAGACACACACAGAGTAAACCTTCGTTTTCGTCCTACTGACAGGAAACCACCCTAAAATTTACACGTGAAGAGTCTTAAAATAACCACACTAACATCGCCTAATCTCTGTAGAGTTATAACAGCTTAAAATGTATCTGAGAAATGATAAGATGTGTTTAGCAAGAGTACCTCTTGATCAATGGTTTGTGATAGGATGCGTCTTCTGACCAATGGCTGATAGATTCCATAAAATTGGCGCTGGGTTAAGCGGGAGCATGGATTGAGTGACCCTTGTCGGCGAGTGCTGGAAATTAGTCATGGAACTGGCTTTGCGTGCATGTTCAACGATGTGCACAGACGCTCGTTGGGGACAGACAGATGTGAGTCAATAAGTAATCGTCGCTGCGTGACAGGGCCGGGGTGATTCAGGAAACCCGCTGGCTATTGTATTACCTGAATGAGATTATCAATCATCGCTGGTTAAGACAAGAGTGTTTTGGCTAATGGTTGTTGTCGATCAGTCAGGTACCATCACCGCAAGGAAGCGTTGTTGTAGCGGATCTCTACTAGTCTTTAAACTTGAGTCTGGATGCGGTCTCTGAGCAGGTGGTCAAGAATGAATCATGTGTGTGTGGAAAGGGGAGGGGCGCTCAGTCAGGGTCGGGGTTGTAGGTTAAAGAGCAATGGTCAGGGTTAAAATATGAGGGTGAACACAGGCTGCAGGCTAAGGTTGAAGGTCAGGGTGAAAGGTTCAAGCTGAAAGCCAAGTCTAACAAAAATAAAGAAGGCTCAAGAGAAGCGAATGTTAAAAGTAGGTGTGTGTATATATATATATATATATATATATATATATATATATATATATATATATATATATATATATATATATATATGTATGTATGTATGTGTGTGTGTGTGTGTGTATGTAAAACACGTGCATGCTCTTCCACATGCCAAACGCTTAATCTACTGTCACCAGACACATCTCCTTGACAACCTCCCCCCATCATTCTTTACGCACTTCACAGAAAGAACAATGTGGAAACTGAGATCGCCATGCGGGATATTATAGACCTGGCATTTTCAATTTCCGCTCTCATCTGCATATCTGTCTCCATCTGGCTTGGGGGGCTACTTTTTTCTGTCTACTCGCTTGATTAGTAGCACATTCATCCCGTGTTAAGAAGCTACAATTCCCAATCTTGATTAGAAGCACATTCATCCCGTGTTAAGAAGCTACAATTCCCTATCTTGATTAGAAGCACATTCATTCCTTGCTAAGATTATAGACCCGACTCCTTTGATTAGTAGCATTGTCAGTGAGTATTATGATGACAAAATCCTTTCTATAGGAGGTCCTGTGTGCTGTTTGTTCTTATTCTTCTTCTTGTTCTTGTTCTTGTTCATGTTCTTTTTTGTGTTCTTTTTGTTCTTTTTCCTCGTCTAATTCTTCTTTTTTCTTCTTCTTCTTCTTCTTCTTCTTCTTCTTCTTCTTCTTCTTCTTCTTCTTTCTTCTTCTTTCTTCTTCTTCTTCTTCTTCTTCTTCTTCTTTTATAACCCCTGAAGGAGCATAGGCTCTTAACCAGCTCGCGACAAGTCGTTCTATCCTTCGCTATCGCATGCAGCTCTCCCCATGTCCTCCCCATCTTGTTAACTTTATTCTCTAGCTCCCTTCTCTATGTGTTTTTGGTCCTACTTTTTTTCTATGCACCTGTGAGTTCCAGTGCAATAACATTCTAGTTATATTGTTCTTATGTTTTCCTAACGTGTGTCCTATCCACCGGCAGCTTCTTTTCTTCACTTTTTGGTCCACTGGAACTTGCTTAGTTCTTTCCCAAAGCGTGATTCTGAATTCTTCTATGCATAGGACAAATTAATTTTTTTTTTTTTTTTTGGGGTGTGTGTGTGTGCTTATGAAACCCTTTTTATTTTTATAATATGCTCTACGTCAGTGTTCAACTCATGTTTCTAGGCTCCCACCCCCACTAAGAATAAGACCCCGGAATCCACACGGGAAGATAATGTCGAGTGAAAACAGGGATTGCTTCAGTCAGCAGTACCTTTGCACAAACCACCACCGTTAGCTCTAATTTTGCTTCCATTCTATCAGTGGACTGAGACACCTTAATCGTTTGGCCAAAGCTCTGATAAGTGTTTCGACGGAATCAGAGCAATAGTTTACAAGAGGAAGACACTTATCCTTTCTTTGCAGTGATAGACACAGCGCATCTCTTGATCCTGGCATTAGACAAAGGAAAGAGGAAATATTCCACATGGAAGGGAAAGAATGGAAATAGTCAGTTCGAAATTAGAGCAATGCAGTACTTAGTTCTACACCATGCTATGGGGACAGACAGATCTTAACCTTTCAAGCTATATGGACATACAGCTCTCAACCTATCAAGCTATGGGGACATACAGCTCATAACCTATCGTGCTAGGGGAACAGACAGCTCCAAACATATCGTGCTATGGGGACAGACAGCTCATAACCTATCGTGCTATGGGGACAGACAGATCTTAACCTATCGTGCTATGGGGACAGACAGATCTTAACCTATCGTGCTATGGGGACAGACAGTTCCAAATATATCGTGCTATGGGGACAGACAGATCTTAACCTATCAAGCTATGGGGACAGACAGCTCTTAACCTATCGTGCTATGGGGACAGACAGCTCCAAACATATCGTGCTATGGGGACAGACAGCTCATAACCTATCGATTTAGGGGGACAGACAGCTCCAAAAATATCGTGCTATGGAGACAGACAGCTCTTAACCTATCGTGCTATGGGGACAGTCAGCTCTTAACCTATCGTGCTATGGGGACAGACAGCTCTTAACCTATCGTGCTATGGGGACAGTCAGCTCTTAACCTATCGTGCTAGGGGGACAGACAGCTGTTAAAATATCGTGTTATGGAAACAGGCAGCTCTTAACTTATCGTGTAATGGGAACAGGCAGCTCTTAACCTATTGTGTTGTTGGAACAGGCAGTTCTTAACCTTGGGTGCTATAGGAGTAGACAGCCCTCAAGCTATTGTGCTATGGTAACAGACAGTTCTTAACACATCGTGCTGTGGAGACAGCCAGCTCCTAACCTATCCTGCTACAGGGAGAGACAGCTGTTAAGCTACTGTGCTGTTTCGACAGAAAGCTCTCAACTTATTGTGCCATGGGGACAGACAGCTCTTACCCTATCTGCTGCTGTGTTCCCCCTTATCGGTATTTCTATCATGTTTTTCTGACGCTAAGGAATACATTTCATGTCATCGTGTATCCAGATAAACACATGTATCAATTATGTCTTGCTTGCAGACATTTCTTAAGGGCACCTCTACTCCATCATTGTAGAGGTTGGCGTGGTAGTAGTAGAGGCAGCAGCAGTAGTATAGCTGTGCCTCGTAATTCGAACGCCTCTAAACTCGAAAAACGTGGAATTCAAATGAATTAATGAAGTAAATTGTGCATCAGAGCTCAAACGTCAGCTTGAAAACCAAATGCCTGGCATGAGCCGATCACGCGACTGAGCTGAAAATGCATGTGCTTTCGGAATCTTTATCAGCTGCAGAAAAAGAACTGTCGTGAAATGTCTCTCTGAGAGGAAGAGCGGGCAGCTGTAAGGATTATACAATGACTCTCTTGGCTCTAATTAAATGAAGTCTGCTCTGACGCATTCTCGAATACTGTAACTCAGCAAACTTACCCAAGAACACACGTTAAGAACACAATAAACAGCTGACAGCAATTCAGTTTATTCTATAACGATGTCCCCTGGGCCCAAACAATGCCAGAGGTAAATTGCCTAGAGTCGTAGGTATATTCACAAGCATGCTGGTACTTACATCAAACATAAGGATTAACACTGTCAGTACATCTCACGCTGGTACTTGACAACTCATAAAACGTCTTCAAAAACTAGACTGTCACAGCAGCCATTCATAACTCCATTCCGTGTGGGCATGGATAGATTAGCCAGATTTCTCCGGCCTGATAAGTTAAAACAATCACGGGCTCGATTTTGGATTCATTTAATTCACGCAATTTCAAACTCCAAGAAAACACATACAACGTTCGCTTCTCATGACTTCTGGCCATCTACGCAAAAATTCAGTAGCAGTATTAGTAGCAACAGTAGAAGTAGTGGTTAGTAGCAGCAGTGAGAAAATGTTTTTTTTTTTTTTTTTTACAGCAGAAAAAAAGCACCGGGAGAGTTGGGGCGACACGACATGCCCTTCACACCACAGTTTTCACCAGTCGCCAATACGCACATTCTTGTAATCACACAGTCGACATGGACTGCAACCGGCCAGGGTAGGACAAATTTACAGATATCAAAGAACAGTTGTGTTTGTGACGGCCAATAAATAATCGCTCAGCGATTAATTTGTCACACACATAAATCTTGCTGACATGCAGAAATCAATGGAGTAGAACGTACTGCACCTGATCACTTTACACTGAACAAGAATAGGATCAAATCAATACAGTTATAATTGCCACCCGTTTACGTCTACTAGGATTAATTGGTATTTTTTTTTTTTTCATTTCATTTCCTCCTCTTCTTCTTCTTCTTCTTCGTCTTCTACTTTTTCTTCTTCTTCTTTTTCTTCTTCTTCTTCTTCTTCTTCTTCTTCTTCTTCTTCTTCTTCTTCTTCTTCTTCTTCTTCTTCTTCTCTTCTTCTTCTTCTTCTTCTTTCTTCTTCTTCTTCTTCTTTCTTCTTCTTCTTCTTCTTCTTCTTCTTCTTCTACTTCTTCTTCTTCTTTCTTCTTCTTCTTCTTTTTTCTTCTTCTTCTTCTTCTTCTTCTTCTTCTTCTTCTTCTTCTTCCTTTTCTTCTTCTTCTTCTTCTTCTTCTTCTTCTTCTTCTTCTTCTTCTTCTTCTTCTTCTTCTTCTTCTTCTTCTTCTTCTTCTTCTTCTTCTTCTTCTTCTTCTTCTTCTTCTTCTTCTTCTTCTTCTTCTTCTTCTTCTTCTTCTTCTTCTTCTTCTTCTTCTTCTTCTTTTCTTCTTCTTCTTCTTCTTCTTCTTCTTCTTCTTCTTCTTCTTCTTCTTCTTCTTCTTCTTCTTCTTCTTCTTCTTCTTCTTCTTCTTCTTCTTCTTCTTCTTCTTCTTCTTCTTCTTCTTCTTCTTCTTCTTCTTTGTCGTCGTCGTCGTTGTCGTCATCGTCGTTGTCTTCATCATTATCTCCCCACCACTGTACCAATCTTTTTCTTTACTTTGTTTAACCTCTTTTCATTTTTTTGCCATTTCATCTCACTCTTCTAGTTTTTCTTTTTATTCGTTTTCTTCTACTCGGGAACTCAATGACGATACATTTCTCTGATACAAACGAGGCAGTACATCTTCTCTCTCTCTCTCTCTCTCTCTCTCTCTCTCTCTCTCTCTCTCTCTCTCTCTCTCTCTCTCTCTCTCTCTCTCTCTCTCTCTCTCTTTTCAGCCTTCAGCTGTTTCTCTATGCGTTAATGGTATCTCAGAAGGATGGCCACGTGGAGATTTTGTTTTCTGCATCAAACCATAGAGAAATTTAGAAAAGACGCTTCAATTTTCAAGAGGCTTCACAGTGGAACAACAGGGCAATCCCTGGAGAGTTTTCTGTCAGAGCTGCCTTAGACGGATCAATATCTGGCAATTTTCCACTTGTAGTTATGCCCCCCCCCTCTGAACGATAAGGCCCTTGATGATGATGGACTAGCATCATGGTAATTCCTTTTTTCGCAGCCGGCAGACAAGAAAAAATAAAAGTCAAAAAGTTAGTTGTGTACCCTTTACAGAATATTGTCGAACCAACCCCAGCATGTTTTAGCTGTTGTGATTTGTCTAATCGAATTTTACATTCGGTAGTTTACCACTGCTATCTGAACGGTCAGTTCTCGGTAAGTAAAGTAAAGTTTCCTTTTCACGCCTTTCGGCGCATCGGGCATATGGGCAGAGCGTCCCATATTTTTACAGACCATCAGCACTCTGTGGGTTATGTGGTCTGCATTACGCCGGCTGTCTTTACTTTCCCAGGACAGCCCATCCTGGTACCCATTTTAGGCTGGGTCGACCTGCGACGTCCCATACCACGACAAAAATCCACGCAGCCTGAAGTGGGTTTCGATCGCGGTATGCTGGCTTACGAGTCGGACTCGCAACGCCTTAGCCACGGACGCCGCCAGTTCTCGGTACCACTGTCAAAACCAACGCACAACGTTCTGCTGCCAAAACGCATGCAGCTGATTTCGAAACCGGCACCCTAGTGTTACTAAGAATTTTTTTTATTTTTATTTTTATTTTACCGGCAAAAATATATTATCCCTGTAAGCAAAACAAGAAAAGTAATTATGTTTTTGATATTTCAAGTGCTGGAACAAATTAAATGTATTTACATTCATTATAATCTAAACAATAATCTCGGGACACCAGGTACTCACCACACAAGCTCCAGTCCCATCCCAATCCAATGCTTATGAGGATTGGGGGGGGGGGGGGGGGGATGGTTGAACACGATCAACCAGTGTCCTTGAAGAGGGAAAATTAGGTTAATATTATGACTAGGCTATGTGCTTAGAAATGAACGTCATCAGGAGCCCCAAAAAGAACTCCTGTAGTGGCTATGCGATTAAGGGAGACATACACAAATACTTTTTCGCCCGGCGACGAATTCCGTCTACCGGCCAGTCAGTGACTATGTCGCCGATGCCCACACAAGCTTAGTCACAGAACGGATTAAACGTGTATCTTGAGGTTCTAGTGGTAAATGCTGCATTCTTGATTGCCAAGACAAGACACAAACCAAATTAAGATACTCGCTTACAAGGCTACAGCAGCTTCAAAAAACTTGGTTAATGTGGAGGTTAGATGCAATTCAGGATTAGAAAAGGATTTCATGGAATATCTTCTTGTTATTCGCGTTCACCGGCTGTAAACTCCGGCGGAAAATTTATGGTTGTTCGTCCACTTCTTGACTGCAGTTCCTCTTATTCCAGAACCTGAGTGTTGCGTGTTCATCCGTTTGACAGATCTGACTAATCTGTATGCAGACTTTTCGTTCCTTGCCTCTCAGGCAAATGCACTCCGACCTCGAAGGATCATGGGATTAAAAAAAAATAGCAGAATAGATTTCTAGACCTATGTGACGTATAACTGTCGTCATCATCATCATCATCAAATGCCTTGCCGACTGGGCGATCACGTCTTTCCACCATCTGCGATCTGCAACTGCGTGTATTAGTGAGTGTGTTGACACTCCTTCATGCCATGCCAAAAGGCTGTCAAGAATCTTCTCTGGTCGTCTGCCTATCCCTCTGTCCACGGATCTTTCCAGTGGTCACAATATGTTGCCGTTTTCCTCTTCTCATTAAAATAACCAACAATAATGACTGTCTCCATCTGATGTTTGTTATGTGATGTCTTCGAGTTCAAAACATCTGGGTTGCTCTTTTTTGGCTGACAAATGAAGTTTAATGACACTGTACACTAGTATAATGATGATGACGATAAGAACAATGATATCAGGAGGATAATCGACACAGAACCAATACTTAGCTTTATAGGTAGACAACAAATCAAATTGTTTGGCCATGTAACAAGATTGGCAGCAGACAGGGCACCATAGAGAGCAATGTTTTACAGATACAACAGTAACTGACCCAGAGGTCAGCTTCGCAGAAGATGACCGCAAAAATATCGGAGACGCTAAAAATACTTCATACGAAGCGATCAGAAGAGCCCGTTCTAGAGATCTCTTCATCCCCTGACGCTGCGAGGCATTCCAGGAGTAGAGAAAAGAATGAAAGAAGAAGAAGATAATAACTGCTGCTCTGTCCTTTAGCACTTTAATCCGTCGTATCAATCGCAGCTTCAGCAACTTCGATTGCTGTTTAACTCTTTGAATCCTAAGGAACGTATCATACGTTCATAGGTTCCTACATAGAAGCCCAATGAACGCATGATGCACCGATTTTAAGACTCTCTTTACTACCCCATGGGCCTGTGATGATAAACCCCCTTGGACTCAAAGAGGTAATCGACACCGTCTCAGCTGTTAGTTACTACGCCTTTGTTTTAAAATATGTCACCACTTTAAGTCTCCCGTATCTCGCTTACTCATCTTACTCAACTGTCACTTAAACTGTCTCTGTCACAGTGAATTCTTTAATCTGCATATATCCACCCTTCTATCCCAACGGCGACTTTAGCCATAATTCTTTAATCTGCACCACTGGCGTCTGCACTCCATCTGGTCATTCGACAGCAAGTCTCTCATTGTAACTGACGATCTTAACTAGGGCTTAATTTGGTGGTAAGGCTTATAACTTATATTAAAAGCATCCTGAAACAAGGTCTATTTTTTTTTGGGGGGGGGGTGGGGGCGATGGGGGAGGGAGGTCTTATTATCAGGCAAACACAGTAGTTTTCCTTTATTGAGTACTCTAACCCCTTTCAACCGGGATACTTACTATAACCCAGCAAACGCAGGACACAGAGCGGGTTTAAACTAACCACAAACCAAGGCATATCCAGCGCATGCATACAAACATCATTACCGTGAGTTTTTGGCGGTCCGTCGAGAATATTAGTTTAATCACCCATTCGGCTATTTCGGGAGATTATTATCAAATTACGACGCATGGATGAGGTGAAACAAGATAACCCACAGCCATAAAATAGGTCCCCGAACGCTCAGGATCAGTCAAATGGCTACAACGCGCCGGGATCAAATCCCGTTGGCATTGGAAAACTCTTAGGCAGAAAGGAGCTTGTCGCTTTGTCTTTGTCAGCTCCTGGACCAAGTGGAAAGACCAGTTGGCTGCCTGTAGGATTTTAACAAAGCAGAGGCGGACGCTAATACAGATAAAGGGAGATTTTAAGATATTCTACTGACAGCTAAGATGGATCGGAGAACAGACAGGCGGTGGATTAATTTACATGCGACAGAGAGAAGACTTCTAACGATGAGGGAGATAATGTTTGTTTGGAGAAGAGATACAAGTTTCATCATCACCATGTGTCATGTCGATAAGAGTAGGCTCATGTCTGGTCATTTCAAGCATTTATCACAATCGTGGATCAGATCAATGTTCTTCTTCCCATATCCATGCTGTTAGGACATCCATGTATTTACGTCTTTGCTTTTCCCTCACTCCTTTCTCATCATTATTTTGAGTCCATTCCTTTGCATATTATGTCTGAAATATAGACATAGATTGTTTACCTCTGGTGTTATTTTAGGACAAGGACCAAAATGTAACTATCTAGACACTTGTATAACATCTGAAGAAAGATGTGTCACAGATATAACGAACGGGATGTATAAAATGAAGAGAATTATATGCAATAAATCCATGTCATTGGAGGTTATCAAAATAATTTTCACATGCTGTATAAAGCCACTTTTAACATACGACTGTTAATCTTTTACAATAATTGCTAATCTACAAAAGTTCATGAGGCCTGGAAAATTTATTTTCTCAGAAAAATCCTTAGAATTCATCAGACATGCAAAAGGAGCCACCCAGATTTTTGAAAGAGGTGAGTGCTTGAACACATCACACAAATTTGAAAGAGACAGTCATCACTTGTGGTCATGTTACATCAAACAAGAAAGCGAAACAATGTTGTAACCACTGGAAGCATGTGTGGAAAAAAGACAGTCGTCACTTGTGGTCATGTTACATCAATAAGGCAAGCGAAACAATGTTGTAACCACTGGAAAAATTTGTGGAAAAGAGACAGTCATCACTTGTGGTCATGTTACATCAGTAAGGAAAGCGAAACAATGTTGTAACCACTGGAAACATGTGTGGACAAGAGACAGTCATCACTTGTGGTCATGTTACATCAGTAAGGAAAGCGAAACAATGTTGTAACCATTGGAAACATTTGTGGAAAAGAAACAGTCATCATTTGTTGTCATGTTACATCAATAAGTAAAGCGAAACAATGTTGTAACCACTGGAAAGATTTGTGGAAAAGAAACAGTCATCATTTGTTGTCATGTTACATCGATAAGTAAAGCGAAACAATGTTGTAACCACTGGAAAGATTTGTGGAAAAGAGACAGAGGAAGTGATCACCAACGTTTGTCGGCAAGGTACGTGAGGATATTGTCTGCATCTACTTTCTCTGATCAGTATACAGTTTTCATTTGTCTCAAGGAAGGCTGCTTCGATTTTTAATAATTCCAAAATATTCGTACCACTCTTCTAAAATTCCACACCTCCTTCTTTATTCTGTCGTCAATATATGCTTATTCCGCTAGGCGATGCAGTTTAATAGACAATCGGCAGCCGAGCCAAGGCGAGCTCGTTCGCTTGATATGCCGCGCTGTTATGCAGTCTCGAGATTTCAGTGACCCCTTTAATCCATTTCTTGGTGTTTCGATTTTCAATTGCACCCTCTTCCTGATGGCGCTGTTTGGTTTCGTTCTAAATGGCCAAACTATTCCATTGTTTATTTCTCAATAAATTTGACAATGAGTCTTGTTCCAAAAGTTCTCGTTATCACGTTATTTCTAATTCAATCTCTTCTGGTTTTATTCACAGCCATTCTCAAACACCTCATCTCACAGGTGGTTAGTTTTCTCTCGTGTCCTTTTGTCAATGTCCAAGTCGAAAACTAGTAACCTAATATCGGTATCGGTCAGTCAGTAGCCTGTCCTTTGTCGAACCATGCTCCCGCAACAACCCTCCGGGAAACTTCTCGATAGCAAGCAGGATTTCCCGCGTCCGATACACCCATCTGGAGATCATCCGCCACGCCTTGCACCCATATTCTCTTTGTCCGGGAAACCCTCCGGGAAACTTCTCGGTAGCAAGCAGGATTTCCCGCGTCCGATACACCCATCTGGAGATCATCCGCCACGCCTTGCACCCATATTCTCTTTGTCCTTTCTTTTCCGCTTTTTCCATGCATATACCCCTGCAATATTGTTCTCTCTAAACTTTCGTAACGTTTCAAGTGGCCAACATATTTAAATGTTGTGTGTGTGTGTGTGTTTGTTTTATCGTCTTTAATAGCCAGCCTTCTTTAATATTCAGTTCTTGAAGTACGGTTGCATTTGACCCATGATATTATAGGTACCCGTCTATAAAAGTGGTATTCGAAGGCATTTATGCGCTGCTCAGAAATTCGGTATAAATATTGTATTTATATTTTTTTGGTGAGTTTGGGGGTGCGGTGGGGGGGGGGGGGGGGGGGGGGGGGGGGGGGAGGTCTGTAATGGGATAGCAGGGTGTTTTAAAATTTGAGCAAGGTGGTACATGACGTTGTTGGCTTGTTGGATTCTCGTTTCTATCTCTCCGTTTATTTTACCATTGTGTGTAAAGATGCTTCCCAATTATTTTTCAAAATATCAAAGCGGACACGTTACATAGGCATTTTACTCTCAGTCATCTCAAGCATTAGTCTCTTGTAAGTTGCAGATTTTTCATAGTATGAGGGATAGGCTACCAAAATAATCTCCACGTATTGTTGCATAAAGCATAACTATGAGTGCAAAGAGACAGATTATTAATAGCATATTCATTCCAACATTAAGCTACCAGCGTCAGACATGGACACTATCTAAAGCCCATATACGCAAACTAACCACCTGCGAGATGAAGTGCCTGAGAAAAGCAGCCAACCTAACCATCCGAGATCGAATGAATAATGAAACTATCAGGCAAATTGTGGGAACGACACCTTGTACAAGATTCATCGAGAAACAGCAGATCAAATGGTTTGGCCATCTCGTTAGAATGCCGCAAGATCAAATACCATCACAAGCACTACATCTCAGAAGATCATCTACAAGAGTAAGAGGACGGCCGCGGAAATAATGGATCGACAACATTAAAGACACTCTACCCCTTCACGGCATGACAATAGCCAGTGGTAGCCAATGTGCACTGGATCGCAAATTATTCTTTCCCACGACGCTTAACGACAGAAGTGGTTTATGATGATGATTGTTGCACACGTTAACTGACTTCAAAATTTTTTGCACGCCTGTGTTAGTTACTATATAATTTTTAGGGGTACCTAAATTATTAGTCAAACAATTATCAAAGAAAACAGCAGCACCTGTGCAATTGTAAATTATAAAATCATAAAAACAGGGGAAATTTAACGCCACATGTAAATCATGGTGCTGATCATTACAGGAGTTTCTAGATATCAGTTAAAGCGACTTTTGAAACGCACTATAGGTTAAGAACAAACAAACCCTTGATTCCTATTCTAAAATCGATTCAATGAAATCGCTCACTTTCTCAATTACGGGTTTCTTATATTTTATCTGCTATCCTGCATTGACTGGTTAAACATAAAGATTAATTAATGAGTTGTTTCGTGCCTCAGACTTTGCTATACGCACAGATTGCTCTGGGAATTCCTCATTTCTGACATTGCCAATTTCAAAATGACCCCATCGTGGCTGAAACAAAATTAAAATGTCATGTCAACAAAGGGACATGGCAAACAAAGAAGACATAATTAGGATTTTTTTTCTTTCTGTGCTCACATTTATTGCGCACACTGAGTCTTTTGATGAATTGAGTGTGCAGGGTAAAGTGTTCAGAGAGCAACGTCTGTCGTCTGCCCTTTTGTATCTTTTCCCGCTCTTTCAGACCGCTCATTTATTTGCTTGAGAACTCCAAGATCTAATTTTACTAGCACTGTATGTCGTGACATTTCTGATGAATGTCGGGAAGACAGTGCTGACATGTTATGTTGAAGCTGTTAAGTTGAACCTATTGTGCAGAAATGTTGAACTTGTTAAGGTGAAAGGTTACTGAACCTTATCTACAGTGTTCTGCCCAACTTGTTATTGGTAATCGAATTAACCCAGTTTCGTCCTTTTCAGGACGAAATTTTTTGTCATTTGAAGCCCTACTCTGGCTTTTGCCAGGGGCCGCAATATAGGCAGGCCATAAATATGGCCAAATGTCTGAACGCGGTTTCTGGGACCTCTCCACGGCGATCCTCATCCGCATGGTGGCACTTTGTGTCATCGGGTGTTTATGGCTTGTGTGATGTCCTGGTGGGGTAGAAATTCATTCATTCATTCAACTTGTTATGCTGAAATATTGTGTGGATCTTGTCATAATGAAATGTTACGTGGCACCCGTTCATCTGAATTGTTATATTGAATCTGTTCTACTAAAATACTATGTTAACCCTGGTTTGCTGACATGTTGTAATGAACCTATTGTGCTACCGTGTGATGTTAAACCTGTTGTTTTAACTTATTATGTTAGACCTGCTGTGCTAACAAATTATGTAAAACCTATTATGCTAACATAGTATGTTTAACATTGTGTTCGAGCATGTTATGTTAAACCTTTTGCTTTACACATATAAGGTTAAGCCTATTGCGGTAAAAGGTTCTGTCGAACATGTTGTGTTAACTCAGGGTAACAGTTGTGCTAGCATATTATGTTAAATCTGTTGTGCTAATATATTATGTTAAATCTGTTGTGCTAATATATTATGTTAAATCTGTTGTGCTAACATATTACGTTAAATCTGTTGTGCTAACATATTACGTTAAATCTGTTGTGCTAACATATTACGTTAAATCTGTTGTGCTAACATATTATGTTAAATCTGTTGTGCTAACATATTACGTCAAATCTGTTGTGCTTATATATTATGTTACATCTGTTGTGCTAACATATTATGTTAAGCAAGTTATACTAACATATTACCGTGTGATGACCTTGCTCTGTTAAAATATTTTGTTAGCCCCTTCAAAACCAGAAAAGATGACAGCAGAAGGCCAAGGAGTCAGACGAATAACCATTACAATATGGATGAGTACATTCCTGTGAAAAAAAATGTATCTATATACATATTTATAGACACACACGAATATGTATATGTGCAGGAATCTTTAGTATACGTTAACAGCTGTAATTAAACTAAGATATGATGCTGCGTTGGTTTTTTGTGTGTGTGGTGCCATTTGATACGGATGGATGGCACCTTTATTTTGACAGAAAGCGTTAAATTATGGATAATCATGCATAAGCAACACCTGACTTCTAAAGAAAAGAAAAAAGCCTTGGTCTTGCGATCTGACGATGATGCATTTTATCCCTTACCTCACTTGGCTGCCATTCGTATGCCCATATCAGAATTCAACTCTATCGCCTGGAAAGACGAAAAGGTCAATGCAAGTTTTATTTTAACCCAAATTATTTGCCCAGTTCTTAACTTTCTCCACTGACTTTTGAAGTGAGCAAGAGGCTGTTGTTGTGTTTTCCGTAACCGTCTAAACAGCAAAGTCATCGACTAGCATTGGTTCTATATATCTCTCGCTCAGGTTGGTTGTTGGAGACTTCTCACGAAAGTATTTAGTAATATCAGTTATGTAAATCATGAACAACCCTGCCTGTTTTACGCTGCTTTGATGGTCCCTATCTGTTTCACTGATTGAACAGTTCAATTTTCGCAACAACTAAAGAGGCTATCCATATCAAAAATATTTTTTATTAAAAAATGCATGTCGTGAGTAACTGCAGCTTGTGAAAGTGTCATGTCTCTCTCTCTCTCTCTCTCTCTCTCTCTCTCTCTCTCTCTCTCTCTCTCTCTCTCTCTCTCTCTCTCTTTCTTTCTCTGTCCCCTTCTTTCTTTCTCTATACCACTTTCTTTTCATTTAATTAAATGCTTTTCAGCTGCACCTGAGGCTGCCACCGTCCTCCTGTAGCGTCCCAGTGCCTCCCCCCCCCCCCCCCCCCCCACATTTGATCAAGACCGCTACCGTCCCCAGGAACGTCCCCGGGTCCCCGGGTCTGTAGCGCCCACTTTGGGAAACACTGATGAACACCAAACTCTGCACTCCGCCTGTGGACTTCATCCACTAGGTCTTGTAACCCTTGCCCACTTTCTGCTTGTGATACTGTGTCATCAGCGTTTCTCAGGTTGTTTATTTTTCTTCCATTAACATTCAGGTCAGACAATGTTTCAACTTGTTAAAAAAATGTCTATGTATAGAAGTTGAAAAGGCTTGGGGATAACACACATTTGTGGCGTTCTCCTCTTGCTATCCCAATTTGTGGTGTGACGATGTTGTTGTGTCTGACTGTTGCTAATTGCTACTAATAATTCGGAAATATTATCCATCTAATACTACATTTTTGAGGCATGCAACAAACGTTTCATTGTATACCCTGCCAAACGTATTCTTTTAATCTGAAAAACATTGATTAACACTTTTCTGAACTCTAAATATTTTTCATTTAGCATCTTGACACAAATTATGTCCCTAGAGCAACTATCTTCCAGAAACCCAGACACTTTATTATTTATTTTATTTTGAATTCTTGCACGTATGTACTGAGAAGTATTTTAGTTATACGGCTCGTTAAAATAATCGTTCTGAGTTCTTCACACTGAGCTGCTTTTGACTTTTTGAAAGACCGAAGAAAACAAATGTTTGAAGTCATTAGCGATCATTACTTGGAGAAAACCAATTCTTTTTCGTTTTCTGATTTAGCAGATGTCTTCAACTCAATGTGTCGATATTGCAGTAATAATCATGTTCATTATTGTACTCTCGCTCTTTCTCTCTCTCTCTCTCTTCTCTCTCTCTCTCTCTCTCTCTCTCTCTCTCTCTCTCTCTGCATCTCTGACACGCTGTCACAAAGACATATTAGGCATTAGAAAGAAGAGGAGAGGGAGAGGAGGGGCGGGTTTTCTGTAGCGCGGATTCGACACAACTAAGTATGCCCCATCTTATTTCCATCTTTCTTCATAGGCGATCCAATAGTAACAGATTCAATAAATGAAAACGTATCTTACGTTTATCTGAGTGAAGCCGTAATTATAAAAAATTAGCAATCCGACGGTGTTGCAAAAGAGCCTTCGGTAAATATCAGGCTTCCCTGGTATCGTCATGGCTAATGTGAACTTCCTCTTGCAAGATGTAGAATATAACTAGAAATGACAATGTGATCTTTGTATCTTCTTCATCTTCTTCAGCATTCCGAGCACTTGAGGTTCATTGCTGCGGATATCGCCCGCCTCCATTCGTCTCTCTGGTTGGCCTTCTCTTTCCAGTTGGTGACACCAAGTGTTTGCAGGTCTGTCCGGAAATTATCTCTCCATCATCTTCATGGTCTGCCTGGTGGTCTACGACCATTTATTTCCCTTGTGTATACAGTTTTCACTTCTCTGACATCTGACATTCTCTCAGTGTACCCCAACCATTTCATGATCTACGACCATTTCTCTCCCTTGTGTATACAGTTTTCACTTCTCTGACATCTGACATTCTCTAAGTGTACCCCAACCATTTCATTATCTTCGAGTATTTATCTTCCTTGTGTATACAGTTTTCACTTCTCTGACATCTGACATTCTCTAAGTGTACCCCAACCATTTCATTATCTTCGAGTATTTATCTCCCTTGTGTATACAGTTTTCACTTCTCTGACATCTGACATTCTCTAAGTGTACCCCAACCATTTCATGATCTACGACCATTTATTTCCCTTGTGTATACAGTTTTCATTTCTCTGACATCTGACATTCTCTAAGTGTACCCCAACCATTTCATTTTATACTGGCTTAAATTCCTAAGTAATGCTACAGACGAGAGAGAGAGCAAAAATACAACAGGCAAGCAATTGTGTAATGTATTGTTTTTCTTTGCCTTTTTAATAGGGGTCTTTCTTTTTCAGAAACTCCATGCACTGTTGTTTTGGTAGTCATGTCTGTTCACAACCTCCTGTCTCGTCCACTTTCAATCACCTCTGACACAGCTGATCCTTGATGTCATGGTTTCATACTGTCCAGAATTTGTTCTCTCGGTCTTCTCTGCCTCTCCTCCCCTCCAGCGTTCCTACCGCCACGATGTACTCCAGTTTTCTCCTTCTCATCACTTGACCAAAAAATGTAGATTGTCTCTTTCTGATGTGTGCAGTCAGTTCTCTTCAAGAGTCAGTTACTTTCAAGACGTCTTCATTACTCATTTTATCTGTCAGGGGTATTCTCACCATCCGTCTGTAAAACAATATATACGCAGATTTCACATTAGGTTGCACTAAATTAGCAACTTTCCATAATTCACTTCTGTATACTTAGATAGGATTCATTTAGCTTTTACGAATTCTCTTTCTCGTCTGTATACAGCGCTCACAATAAATTATATAGTTAAAATTAGAGAATGGGGGAAGTATGGATGGGGGAAGAAACAGAGAAAGAGAGAGACAGACAGACAGACAGAGAGAGAGAGAGAGAGAGAGAGAGAGAGAGAGAGAGAGAGAGAGAGAGAGAGAGAGAGAGAGAGAGAGGGCGATCTACATTACAACACACTACATAAGAAAATATGTGGCATATACTCCCTTGTGTATGTCCAAATGGATCTGCGCTGTCTAAGATTATTAGTATGGTGAATAATCTGTCATAAACGAACGACGCCCCATTCGTAATGTGTCGAAAATCGATGAATCTTGTTTATATATCACGCAAAAACAGAATACTAACAGGCAGAGAAGAGTCTGCAACTGTTGTACGGTAATGCAGGAAAGAAAGAGGCAATTATTTACTATCAGGGGAGCCGACACTTTCACGTACCAAAACAGAAGGTCGGTTGCAAGGATTTATTATTTTCTATCACGCTGGGGTGACTGGTCACAGAAATATGGCGTCAAACGTAATAACTAGAAAAGTTTTTAGGGCTTTCAGTTTCGTGAAAAATGATTCTTCGGTGAAGAGATTACACTCTGGGTGTACCAACTGGAGCAGCAAGACTAGAAAACCATGCGACAGCCACCCGTCGTTACATCAATCGAAGTCGGAGTGCATCTGCCGGAGGGGCAAGGAACCAACAGTCTGTATTCAAGAGAATGAGATCTGTAAAACTGATGCACACGCAACACTCAGGTTCTGGAGCAGGACTGCAGTTCAGTAGTGGAAGAGCAATCAGAACTTTCCGCCTGAGTGTACAGCTGGTGAACGCGAAGAAGAAGAAGAAGAAGAAGAAGAAGAAGAAGAAGAAGAAGAAGAAGAAGAAGAAGAAGAGAATAGGAGTTCTTCTTTTTATGTCGTCCTTCTAATGCCAGGTTGTAGCCCAGTGTCTTGGTTTTGTCGTCTCACTAATGCCAGGTTGTAGCCCAGTGTCGTGGTTTTGTCGTCTCACTAATGCCAGGTTGTAGCCCAGTGTCGTGGTTTTGTCGTCTCACTAATGCCAGGTTGTAGCCCAGTGTCGTGGTTTTGTCGTCTCACTAATGCCAGGTTGTAGCCCCAGTGTCGTGGTTTTGTCGTCTCACTAATGCCAGGTTGTAGCCCAGTGTCGTGGTTTTGTCGTCTCACTAATGCCAGGTTGTAGCCCAGTGTCGTGGTTTTGTCGTCTCACTAATGCCAGGTTGTAGCCCAGTGTCGTGGTTTTGTCGTCTCACTAATGCCAGGTTGTAGCCCAGTGTCGTGGTTTTGTCGTCTCACTAATGCCAGGTTGTAGCCCAGTGTCGTGGTTTTGTCGTCTCACTAATGCCAGGTTGTAGCCCAGTGTCGTGGTTTTGTCGTCTCACTAATGCCAGGTTGTAGCCCAGTGTCGTGGTTTTGTCGTCTCACTAATGCCAGGTTGTAGCCCAGTGTCGTAGTTTTGTCGTCTCACTAATGCCAGGTTGTAGCCCAGTGTCGTGGTTTTGTCGTCTCACTAATGCCAGGTTGTAGCCCAGTGTCGTGGTTTTGTCGTCTCACTAATGCCAGGTTGTAGCCCAGTGTCGTGGTTTTGTCGTCTCACTAATGCCAGGTTGTAGCCCAGTGTCGTGGTTTTGTCGTCTCACTAATGCCAGGTTGTAGCCCAGTGTCGTAGTTTTGTCGTCTCACTAATGCCAGGTTGTAGCCCAGTGTCGTAGTTTTGTCGTCTCACTAATGCCAGGTTGTAGCCCAGTGTCGTGGTTTTGTCGTCTCACTAATGCCAGGTTGTAGCCCAGTGTCGTGGTTTTGTCGTCTCACTAATGCCAGGTTGTAGCCCAGTGTCGTGGTTTTGTCGTCTCACTAATGCCAGGTTGTAGCCCAGTGTCGTGGTTTTGTCGTCTCACTAATGCCAGGTTGTAGCCCAGTGTCGTGGTTGTGTCGTCTCACTAATGCCAGGTTGTAGCCCAGTGTCGTGGTTGTGTCGTCTCACTAATGCCAGGTTGTAGCCCAGTGTCGTGGTTGTGTCGTCTCACTAATGCCAGGTTGTAGCCCAGTGTCGTGGTTGTGTCGTCTCACTAATGCCAGGTTGTAGCCCAGTGTCGTGGTTGTGTCGTCTCACTAATGCCAGGTTGTAGCCCAGTGTCGTGGTTTTGTCGTTTCACTAATGCCAGGTTGTAGCCCAGTGTCGTGGTTTTGTCGTCTCACTAATGCCAGGTTGTAGCCCAGTGTCGTGGTTTTGTCGTCTCACTAATGCCAGGTTGTAGCCCAGTGTCGTGGTTTTGTCGTCTCACTAATGCCAGGTTGTAGCCCAGTGTCGTGGTTTTGTCGTCTCACTAATGCCAGGCTTGTAGCCCAGTGTCGTGGTTTTGTCGTCTCACTAATGCCAGGTGTAGCCCAGTGTCGTGGTTTTGTCGTCTCACTAATGCCAGGTTGTAGCCCAGTGTCGTGGTTTTGTCGTCTCACTAATGCCAGGTTGTAGCCCAGTGTCGTGGTTTTGTCGTCTCACTAATGCCAGGTTGTAGCCCAGTGTCGTGGTTTTGTCGTCTCACTAATGCCAGGTTGTAGCCCAGTGTCGTGGTTTTGTCGTCTCACTAATGCCAGGTTGTAGCCCAGTGTCGTGGTTTTGTCGTCTCACTAATGCCAGGTTGTAGCCCAGTGTCGTGGTTTTGTCGTCTCACTAATGCCAGGTTGTAGCCCAGTGTCGTGGTTTTGTCGTCTCACTAATGCCAGGTTGTAGCCCAGTGTCGTGGTTTTGTCGTCTCACTAATGCCAGGCTGTAGCCCAGTGTCGTAGTTTTGTCGTCTCACTAATGCCAGGTTGTAGCCCAGTGTCGTAGTTTTTGTCGTCTCACTAATGCCAGGTTGTAGCCCAGTGTCGTGGTTTTGTCGTCTCACTAATGCCAGGTTGTAGCCCAGTGTCGTGGTTTTGTCGTCTCACTAATGCCAGGTTGTAGCCCAGTGTCGTGGTTTTGTCGTCTCACTAATGCCAGGTTGTAGCCCAGTGTCGTGGTTGTGTCGTCTCACTAATGCCAGGTTGTAGCCCAGTGTCGTGGTTGTGTCGTCTCACTAATGCCAGGTTGTAGCCCAGTGTCGTGGTTGTGTCGTCTCACTAATGCCAGGTTGTAGCCCAGTGTCGTGGTTTTGTCGTCTCACTAATGCCAGGTTGTAGCCCAGTGTCGTGGTTTTGTCGTCTCACTAATGCCAGGTTGTAGCCCAGTGTCGTGGTTTTGTCGTCTCACTAATGCCAGGTTGTAGCCCAGTGTCGTGGTTTTTGTCGTCTCACTAATGCCAGGTTGTAGCCCAGTGTCGTGGTTTTGTCGTCTCACTAATACCAGGTTGTAGCCCAGTGTCGTGGTTTTGTCGTCTCACTAATGCCAGGTTGTAGCCCAGTGTCGTGGTTTTGTCGTCTCACTAATGCCAGGTTGTAGCCCAGTGTCGTGGTTTTGTCGTCTCACTAATGCCAGGTTGTAGCCCAGTGTCGTGGTTTTGTCGTCTCACTAATGCCAGGTTGTAGCCCAGTGTCGTGGTTTTGTCGTCTCACTAATGCCAGGTTGTAGCCCAGTGTCGTGGTTTTGTCGTCTCACTAATGCCAGGTTGTAGCCCAGTGTCGTGGTTTTGTCGTCTCACTAATGCCAGGTTGTAGCCCAGTGTCGTGGTTTTGTCGTCTCACTAATGCCAGGTTGTAGCCCAGTGTCGTGGTTTTGTCGTCTCACTAATGCCAGGTTGTAGCCCAGTGTCGTGGTTTTGTCGTCTCACTGATACCAGGTTGTAGCCCAGTGTCGTGGTTTTGTCGTCTCACTAATGCCAGGTTGTAGCCCAGTGTCGTGGTTTTGTCGTCTCACTAATGCCAGGTTGTAGCCCAGTGTCGTGGTTTTGTCGTCTCACTGATACCAGGTTGTAGCCCAGTGTCGTGGTTTTGTCGTCTCACTAATGCCAGGTTGTAGCCCAGTGTCGTGGTTTTGTCGTCTCACTAATGCCAGGTTGTAGCCCAGTGTCGTGGTTTTGTCGTCTCACTAATGCCAGGTTGTAGCCCAGTGTCGTGGTTTTGTCGTCTCACTAATGCCAGGTTGTAGCCCAGTGTCGTGGTTTTGTCGTCACACTAATGCCAGGTTGTAGCCCAGTGTCGTGGTTTTGTCGTCTCACTAATGCCAGTTGTAGCCCAGTGTCGTGGTTTTGTCGTCTCACTAATGCCAGGTTGTAGCCCAGTGTCGTGGTTTTGTCGTCTCACTGATGCCAGGCTGTAGCCCAGTGTCGTGGTTTTGTCGTCTCACTGATACCAGGTTGTAGCCCAGTGTCGTGGTTTTGTCGTCTCACTAATGCCAGGTTGTAGCCCAGTGTCGTGGTTTTGTCGTCTCACTAATACCAGGTTGTAGCCCAGTGTCGTGGTTTTGTCGTCTCACTGATACCAGGTTGTAGCCCAGTGTCGTGGTTTTGTCGTCTCACTGATACCAGGTTGTAGCCCAGTGTCGTGGTTTTGTCGTCTCACTGATACCAGGTTGTAGCCCAGTGTCGTGGTTTTGTCGTCTCACTAATGCCAGGTTGTAGCCCAGTGTCGTGGTTTTCTGTATTTGTTTGGCGCTTCTTGGGTGGCTTGGGTGTTGATTTGTTAAATTTTTTTTTTGAGGTTTCAGCTAAACTATAAATCCCTCTCTTTCTAGGTCTTCCTTTCGCCCTTCACCCAGATGTTCTGTTGTAAACAAAATGAGATGCCGTCTGGTCTGGCCGCATTCTCACTAGATGGCTGAAAAATGTCAGTCTTTGTCTGCTAATAGAACCCACACATGGTTTTATTCTGACTTTCTCGCTTATGCTGGTTTTCGTAAATCTGTCTCTTCTAGAGGTGTTAGTGACCTTGCGAAGACAGCGCATTTCACATGTACTTATTTTTAGTTCTAGTGCCCTATTCACTGTCCATGTTTGGCACCTGTCCTGTATGTATTCACTATTTCTTGTATAGAAGCAATCAGTTACACCACTGCTGGCTTGCTAGGCCCGTCGCGTGGCGGAGCAGGAAAACAATTCTGACCTTGTTGGTGCCCGTTTCTTAAAACGGGAAGATAGATAGGTAACGGAAGGTGGGGTGACCTTATTTACGGGCAATGGTAAAAAAAAACGCACAAAACGAACGAACGAACGAACAAACGAACGATCGACATTTCTTTTTTTAGGAGTAACAATTTGGGCGCACAGACTAGTTTTACATTTGACCCTTTCCGACATGTATCTTTCCCACTCCTAGCGTTTTTTTTAAAGAACAAAACACGTTACGTTCTTAAAACAAGATAGGTAAAAAAAAAAACGTGAGACAAAACACAACGGACTGTATAGCAAAATTTATACATTCAGAAACACATACCTAAACATGTTTATTTTTGTAATGAAACACATAAACACGCACACATATTGACATACGTATATACATAAACACACATTGGTAACACATATTAACACATAGATACACACTGTCATACATAGTGTCATGTATGAGCAGACGCACGCATGCACACACAACCCTCGGTTTCCGGTCAAAATGGACGCTAGGCAGGGCCACTGTTTCGAGCCGAGGCAAATTTTTGGTTGTGCCAGACGGTGGCCGATGCATTTTTGTTCCATTTGTTGACAGGATATAGTTTCGTCACCCTGCTTCTGAGCTGATTGCATGGCGTGACACTGTGAGCTGCGGATTTCATTTGGAATGTTTTTCGACTGTGACAAACGTGGTGGTGTGAATTGTAGATTCAGAAAATGGCACGATGCCTGTCGTCGCAATTTTGGTGGTGCCCGTATGTGATTAAAATCGATCGCGTGTTCAAATGCTTATCTGTTGGTGACTTCTGCTACCATCAATGATGAACTGCATTTCTTATGTCGGACTGTTTGTGTTAGTAGTTCAGATGGCTACCTTATGCTTTAATGCGAGTGTATACTAGATATGCTGAGACAGCAGTCTGTCAAACTTTCCACAAGGGACTGTGATTAACATTCTGCGTGTTTTTCATTGGCACAGGAGCTTAGCAAAGATGGGGTAACCCGTTTGCTATGAATCTAAAACTAAGACTACCAGACTACCAGACCTGACACAACCCACGCTTTTACACACATATATTAGATAGATAAAAGGACAAGCAGACACATAGACATACAGGCTGGCAGTTAGACAGACAGACAGACCGACCGACAGACAGACAGACAGACAGACAGACAGACAGACAGACAGACGCACGGACGGACGGACGGACGGACGGACCGACGGACGGACAGACAGACAGACAGACAGACGGACGGACGGACAGACATACAGATAGATAGATAGATAGATAGATAGATAGATAGATAGATAGATAGATAGATAGATAGATAGATAGATAGATAGATAGATAGATAGATAGATAGATAGATAGATAGATAGATAGATAGATAGATAGATAGATAGATAGATAGATAGATAGATAGATAGATAGATAGATAGATAGAGAGAGAGAGAGAGAGCGAGAGAGAGATAGAGCGAGAGAGAGAGAGATAGATAGAGATAGATAGATAGATAGATAGATAGATAGATAGATAGATAGATAGATAGATAGATAGATAGATAGATAGATAGATAGATAGATAGATAGATAGATAGATAGATAGATAGATAGATAGATAGATAGATAGATAGATAGATAGATAGATAGATAGATAGATAGATAGATAGATATAGATAGATAGATAGATAGATAGATAGATAGATAGATAGATAGATAGATAGATAGATAGATAGATAGATAGATAGATAGATAGATAGATAGATAGATAGATAGATAGATAGATAGATAGATAGATAGATAGATAGATAGATAGATAGATAGATAGATAGATAGATAGATAGATAGATACCAAAATTAATCCACTTTCGCATAGTTAGGAAAAAAGACAAGTCAGCCGTGGACCGACCAAAAAAAAAAAAAAAAGAGATTTTAGGAGTGGATAGTAATAAAGAAGGAAAGCAAGCGATAATCACTGTTACATTGAAAGAGACAAAAAGATATCTCCCTGTCAGTCAGGACTGAGCCTTCAAACGATGTAATCTACCGTGTAATTCTGACATTGACTGTCATGTGACACAGGAGAGGACACCTCAGACACTAATCAAGCACACTCAGAACCCTTAAAGGACTGTAACCACCGGCGGATTTTGTGTTTCTCTCAGCATGAGATGGTATGTTTACTTTGTCTGCCATTGTCTTTCTGTCATTAAAGTGCCTTGCAGGGAAAGATAATTCAGGGTCTTCTCCTTAGAACATGGTAAGGGAACTAACCGCTAGACCCTACTGCCTCCCAAATATGCAAAGATGTTTTCTTTTTTGGGTTTATTTGTCCGAACTATATTATATATATATAATTTTTTTTTTTTTTTTTTGCTAATAAATTAATCTTAGGCGCTTTAGGGTCCCCTCCCTCTTCAGAAGTTACAGAAGTGGGGACCTTTCAACTTCCATCCCGCTTTAAAAATATTAGTATTAATTCTTTCGTCCTTTTTAGGACAAAATTTTGTGTTATTTGAAGCCCCACCCAGGCTTTTGCCAGGGGCCGCAATATAGGCAGGCCATAAATATGGCCAATTGTCTGAACGCGGTTTCTGGGACCTCTCCACGGCGATCCTCATCCACATGGTGGCACTTTGTGTCATCGGGTGTTTATCACTTGCGTGATGTCCTAGTGGGGTAGAAAGTCAGTCAGTCGCTTTCCCCACCTATCTCTCTCAAAATTTGTCTTGGATCCTCTGCATCACCCTCTAAGTGCCGACTGATCTATACAATTTAGGTCTAGCCCTAAATAAAAAGTAAAGTAAAAAAAGTAAAGTAAAGTTCCCTTTTCACGCCTTTCGGCGCATCGGGCATATGGGCAGAGCGTCCCATATTTTTACAGACCATCAGCACTCGGTGGGTAATGTGGTCAGCATTACGCCGGCCGTCTTTACTTTCCCAGGACAGCCCATCCTGGTACCCATTTGAGGCTGGGTCGACCTGCGACGTCCCATACCACAATAAAAATCCACGCAGCCCACGCAGGTTTCGATCGCGGTATGCTGGCTTACGAGTCGGACTCGCAACGCCTTAGCCACGGACGCCGCCTAGCCCTAAATACCTATACAAAAAAAAAAAAAAACTGGAAGCATAGAAAAGGGTCCTTCTATGCAGCGTTTTCGTTTAACTGTTGTATTTTTTGTATGTGATGTTTCTAAAGAATTTTTTTTTAAAATTGTGTTGTTCTTGTTTAAATATGTATGTAAATCTAATTATATCCCCCCCCCCCTTTTTTCCAGCCCCTCCCCCTTTTCAATAGTTTTGTCTTCTTGCTACAGAGCGGTAAAAAAACTATCAAAACTAAATCACTATGTATTTATTTGTCATTATTTTCTTGGTATACTTTTCTCAGCTCTTCTAGTACCAGACTTTTTCACTTTAATTTATTTCATTTGAAAGGATTAATTTAGTAAAAGGATCATGTTTGTCTTTAAAGGTTAGCAGAGGTTAATACTACTCCACAAAATAAGTTTAAAAAATTGAAAAACTTAGATTGAGTTATGGCATTAAGAACAGCCTTACACAAATGAACATCAGTCTTAATAGTTCTCTTGACAGAGCTCATCAACGTACATTATACCCCCCCCCCCCCCCCCCGACACTTCGATGAGGTACAAGTTGGAAGAGAAGAAGAAGAAGAAGAAGAAGAAGAAGAAGAAGAAGAAGAAGAAGAAGAAGAAGAAGAAGAAGAACTTAGTAGCAATTGAACTAAGTGAATTGGAAACTTCTTCTTGTAGCCTATACTGTATGGTGTTGGTGGTCATGCTTGTCCACAACCTTCTGTCTCGTGTACTTTTTTTTCAATTCTGACACAGATGATCCTTCATACCATGTTGTCAACAAGTCCAGAATCTTCTCTCTTGCTTTCCTTCTATCTCTCTTCCAGACTAACCTTTCTACTCTCACGATGTACTTCAGTTTTCTCGTTCTCTTTTCATGCCTGAAGAATGTAAATTGTTCCTTCTGATCTGGGAAATCAGTTTTCTTCGTGAGTCGCTTTCTTTCGAAGTAAGGAATGGATGGGAATAAAACACGGTTAGAACAGCAGACATCAATGAAGTCACCAAGAATAGTCTTTGTACCTAATGAGTCGCCTGGACGAACGAACCAAAGAACGAACTTTATTTTCAAAAGATCACAAACTAGGCACGCAGGTCTGTCTTATTTTGGCCCTTCAGAACTCCCATGTTTTACACAGCATTTGAATTTTATCAATAAAGCATATAATTATCAAGTCAAAAAAAAAAAAAAAAAGCACAGGTGGTAAAATGCATACACATGCAAACCGTTTCACTCACTTACACACACACACATAGGCACCAATTACACACACACATACATATACGCACGCATGCATACATACATACACACATACACACATACATACATACATACATACATGAGTACATAGACACACACATACACATATACATACATACATACATACATACACACACACACATACATACATACATACATACATACATACATACATACATACATACATACATACATACATACATACATACATACATACATACATACATACATACATACATACATACATACATACATACATACATACATACATACATACATACATACATACATACATACACACATACATACATACATACACACATACACACATACACACATACACACATACACACATACACACATACACACATACATACATACATACATACATACATACATACATACATACATACATACATACATACATACATACATACATACATACATACATACATACATACATACATACATACATACATACATACATACATACATACATACATACATACATACATACATACATACATACATACATACATACATACATACATACATACATACATACATACATACATACATACATACATACATACATACATACATACATACATACATACATACATACATACATACATACATACATACATACATACATACATACATACATACATACATACATACATACATACATACATACATACATACATACATACATACATACATACATACATACATACATACATACATACATACATACATACATACATACATACATACATACATACATACATACATACATACATACATACATACATACATACATACATACATACATACATACATACATACATACATACATACATACATACATACATACATACATACATACATACATACATACATACATACATACATACATACATACATACATACATACATACATACATACATACATACATACATACATACATACATACATACATACATACATACATACATACATACATACATACATACATACATACATACATACATACATACATACACTCAGTCACCCACACAGCACACTCTCACAAACACACACTCTAAGACACACACGCAGGCAACCCGAGACACACACAGACACACAAAGCAGGACTGATATGCTGTCACAAAAGAAAACAATTGTACCGTTTTTAATTTTTCGTTCTCAGAGGGATACAGCCAGTTAAGCAAACTTTCAGAAAATAATAAAATCTTTCTCCAGTGGATCCCAAATCACTTCGGCGCTAGGAAATGAGTTAGCCGACAGATTCGAAAAAAAAAAAACTGAACAAAGGAGAAACAACATACCAATTTATCATCACTATCAATCAAACCACACATCAAGGGAAAACACGCCAAAAGTGGAGAGAATAAACCAACAGTACACATCCACAACACGCCATCAGAAGACATAACAGAAAGCAACATACTAACAATTTTGCGTACACGAACAGGACACTGCAGCTATTAGCACATGAACAAATTAAACATGTTACTGTCCCCACAGTGTGCCGGTCAGACAGGACCACAGACACCTGAGCACATTCTGCAGACCTGAACACTCTACCTACAACTTCGAAAGGAAACCTGGCCTCAAGAGCAGAGTGTGCAGAGCAAGCTATGGGGAACCATGCTGCTGACAGGCGAGTTCACGGGGAGAAGCCAACTGATGGTCTGATCAGAGCATACCAAACAGAACGAAAAGATGAAGAATAAGAGTACCCAGTGAGTCCACAACTTGTATACAATCCAGTTTTGACACTAAACTAGTCATCTAGTTACTTTAGCCTTCTTTTACGGAAATAGGTGCTTGTACTTACTGTAAAGTGTCTCAATACAGCACCGGTACAGACACTAAGTGTCTCAATACGGCACCGATACTGACACTAAGTGTCTCAATACGGCACAGGTACTGACACTTAGTGTCTCAATACGGCACCGGTACTGACACCCAGTGTCTCAATACGGCACCGGTCCTCACCCCCAAGTGTCTCAATACGGCACCGGTACTCACCACCTAGTGTCTCAATACGGCACCGGTACTCACCACCAAGTGTCTCAATACGGCACCAGTACTGACACTAAGTGTCTCAATACGGCACCGGTACTCACCACCAAGTGTCTCAATACGGCACCGGTACTCACCACCAAGTGTCTCAATACGGCACCGGTATTGACACCAAGTGTCTCAATACGGCACTGGTACTGACACTAAGTGTCTCAATACGGCACTGGTACTGACACCGAGTGTCTCAATACGGCACTGGAACTGACACTAAGTGTCTCAATACGGCACTGGTACTGACACCGAGTGTCTCAATACGGCACTGGTACTGACATTAAGTGTCTCAATACGGCACTGGCACTGACACCGAGTGTCTCAATACGGCACCGGTACTGACACCGAGTGTCTCAATACGGCACTGGTACTGACACCGAGTGTCTCAATACGGCACTGGTACTGACACCGAGTGTCTCAATACGGCACTGGTACTGACACCGAGTGTCTCAATACGGCACTGGTACTGACACCAAGTGTCTCAATACGGCACTGGTACTGACACTAAGTGTCTCAATACGGCAGTGGTACTGACACTAAGTGTCTCAATAAGGCACTGGTACTGACACCGAGTGTCTCAATACGGCACTGGTACTGACACTAAGTGTCTCAATACGGCACTGGTACTGACACCGAGTGTCTCAATACGGCACTGGTACTGACACTAAGTGTCTCAATACGGCACTGGTACTGACACCGAGTGTCTCAATACGGCACTGGTACTGACACCGAGTGTCTCAATACGGCACCAGTACTGACACCGAGTGTCTCAATACGGCACCGGTACTGACACCGAGTGTCTCATTACGGCACTGGTACTGACACTAAGTGTCTCAATACGGCACTGGTACTGACACTGAGTGTCTCAATACGGCACTGGTACTGACACTAAGTGTCTCAATACGGCACTGGTACTGACACCGAGTGTCTCAAAACGGCACTGGTACTGACACTAAGTGTCTCAATACGGCACTGGTACTGACACCGAGTGTCTCAATACGGCACTGGTACTGACACTAAGTGTCTCAATACGGCACTGGTACTGACACCGAGTGTCTCAATACGGCACTGGTACTGACATTAAGTGTCTCAATACGGCACTGGTACTGACACCGAGTGTCTCAATACGGCACCGGTACTGACACCGAGTGTCTCAATACGGCACTGGTACTGACACCGAGTGTCTCAATACGGCACTGGTACTGACACCGAGTGTCTCAATACGGCACTGGTACTGACACCGGAGTCTCAATACGGCACTGGTACTGACACCAAGTGTCTCAATACAGCACTAGTAGTGACACTAAGTGTCTCAATACGGCACTGGTACTGACACTAAGTGTCTCAATACGGCACTGGTACTGACACCGAGTGTCTCAATACGGCACTGGTACTGACACTAAGTGTCTCAATACGGCACTGGTACTGACACCGAGTGTCTCAATACGGCACTGGTACTGACACTAAGTGTCTCAATACGGCACTGGTACTGACACTAAGTGTCTCAATACGGCACTGGTACTGACACTAAGTGTCTCAATACGGCACTGGTACTGACACCGAGTGTCTCAATACGGCACTGGTACTGACACTAAGTGTCTCAATACGGCACTGGTACTGACACCGAGTGTCTCAATACGGCACTGGTACTGACACTAAGTGTCTCAATACGGCACTGGTACTGACACCGAGTGTCTCAATACGGCACCAGTACTGACACCGAGTGTCTCAATACGGCACCGGTACTGACACCGAGTGTCTCATTACGGCACTGGTACTGACACTAAGTGTCTCAATACGGCACTGGTACTGACACTGAGTGTCTCAATACGGCACTGGTACTGACACTAAGTGTCTCAATACGGCACTGGTACTGACACCGAGTGTCTCAATACGGCACTGGTACTGACACTAAGTGTCTCAATACGGCACTGGTACTGACACTGATTGTCTCAATACGGCACCGGTACTGACACCAAGTGTCTCAATACGGCAATGGTACTGACACTAAGTGTCTCAATACGGCACTGGTACTGACACCGAGTGTCTCAATACGGCACTGGTACTGACACTAAGTGTCTCAATACGGCACTGGTACTGACACCGAGTGTCTCAGTACGGCACCGGTACTGACACCGAGTGTCTCAATACGGCACTGGTACTGACACCGAGTGTCTCAATACGGCACTGGTACTGACACCGAGTGTCTCAATACGGCACTGGTACTGACACCAAGTGTCTCAATACGGCACTGGTACTGACACTAAGTGTCTCAATACGGCACTGGTACTGACACTAAGTGTCTCAATACGGCACTGGTACTGACACCGAGTGTCTCAATACGGCACTGGTACTGACACTAAGTGTCTCAATACGGCACTGTTACTGACACCGAGTGTCTCAATACGGCACTGGTACTGACACTAAGTGTCTCAATACGGCACTGGTACTGACACTAAGTGTCTCAATACGGCACTGGTACTGACACCGAGTGTCTCAATACGGCACTGGTACTGACACTAAGTGTCTCAATACGGCACTGGTACTGACACCGAGTGTCTCAATACGGCACTGGTACTGACACCGAGTGTCTCAATACGGCACCAGTACTGACACCGAGTGTCTCAATACGGCACCGGTACTGACACCGAGTGTCTCAATACGGCACTGGTACTGACACTAAGTGTCTCAATACGGCACTGGTACTGACACCGAGTGTCTCAATACGGCACTGGTACTGACACTAAGTGTCTCAATACGGCACTGATACTGACACCGAGTGTCTCAATACGGCACTGGTACTGACACTAAGTGTCTCAATACGGCACTGGTACTGACACCGAGTGTCTCAATACGGCACCGGTACTGACACCAAGTGTCTCAATACGGCACTGGTACTGACACTAAGTGTCTCAATACGGCTCCGGTACTGACACCGAGTGTCTCAATACGGCACCGGTACTGACACTAAGTGTCTCAATACGGCACCGGTACTCACCACCAAGTGTCTCAGTAAGGCACCGGTACTCACCACCAAGTGTCTCAATACGGCACCGGTACTCACCAACACGTGTCTCAATACGGCACCGGTACTCACTACCAAGTGTCTCAGTACGGCACCGGTACTCACCACCAAGTGTCTTAATACGGCACCAGTACTGACACTAAGTGTCTCAATACGGCACCGGTACTCACTACCCAGTGTCTCAATACGGCACCGGTACTGACCCTAAGTGTCTCAATACGGCACCGGTACTCACCACCCAGTGTCTCAATACGGCACCAGTACTGACACTAAGTGTCTCAATACGGCACCGTTACTCACCACCAAGTGTCTCAGTACGGCACCTGCTACTCACCACCAAGTGTCTCAGTACGGCACCGGTACTCACCACCAAGTGTCTCAGTACGGCACCGGTACTCACCACCAAGTGTCTCAGTACGGCACCGGTACTCACCACCAAGTGTCTCAATACGGCACCGGTACTCACCACCAAGTGTCTCAGTACGGCACCGGTACTCACCACCAAGTAAGTATCTAATAACTTCAAATCAAATCATTTACAGTAGGAATATTTAGTTTCGGATAGAAACAGTTTCATTAAAAACCTCTTCAAGGAAGAATCAAATGCGGAAAAAGTGTCTTATGACAGAACCCGTTTCAATAATAAAAATTTCAGAAATATTCAATCACAGTAACAACGTTGACGTATTCGGTTATTGTAACCTCTTTCGATATAATCAGTTACTGTTTCAACTTTGATATAGTGTGATATTTTAACAAATTCAATAGTTATAATACGCTACTGCAGCAAATTCTTTCAACAAAATCGGTTCCTGAAACAAATTATTTTTTGTTCAACCAGTCACCGTAACAAATTATTGAGATTCAATCAGTTACTGCAACAAAGTGTTTGGATATAAACAGTTACCTTAATAAATTATTCATATAAAATAACTTACTGTAACAAGTTCCTTAAATAAAATCAGTTATAGTAACAACTCCTTTGGTAAAAAGAACAATCAGTTAGTGCAACAATTTGTTTATGTAAATAAGTTAAAGTAAAATTGCCAGTGACTCAAAAAAATAATTACCTACAATCCACGTCAAATCGCTGGTGCCAGGAAAAAATAAAACCTCTAATCGTTTTAAAATCTCAAGCGTTCTGGCTGAAGCAATCTTTCTGTAACTGCTGTCGAGGAAGACATTGGTTGCCTTATCTTGATAAATCGTCTGTTTCACAGATTGGATGCTGTCCGTCCGACAGGGATTAACATCTAGCATTATTTCATCTGACAGCTACATCTTTTACACCCATTTCACATATCCTTTTATGTGAATACCACGTTATAATATGTACGATATAAAATCCTCACCAAGATGTTATTCCTCCAACAGGCATACGTTTCTAATTTGCTTTTTCTGATAACCATCTATGTTTCTTCCATTTAACATATATGTGTTAAAGTGTGATTCCATAAATGTATTTTTAAACGGCCCAGGATTCAGTGTTTCCTCTGCAGTAAGACCGTTTCTATGTTAATATTTGTTCCAATTCACGCATAAAGACATATTGTTAGGAGAATACTTTTATTTCTGTCGTACACAAATCTACATTTATTCGAGTTCTAAAATGTACATCTTTTAGTGAAATAATGATCTAGGCTAGATGCGTATCCTTTACAGGACGTTGCAGAACCAACCCCTACAGCCTCTGGCTGTTGTGTAGTTTTTCTAGGCAAATTTACGTCCAGTAGTTTGCCATCGCCATCTGGACGGTTGGCTTCTTTGATACCACTGTCAAAACCAACGCAAGGGGTATGCCCCGCAACTGGGATCGAACCCGGCATTACGAAGCGTCCACATCGACTTGAAATAATGATACAAGTATCAAATACCTATGTGTTTGCTTCTTGTTCAAAGGCGCCCACCTGAATAGTCCGACATCCCTCATTTTAACTCATGTTATTATTTATTTAAACACTAACGCTAATAACATTAATTATGTATACCAACACTGCTTTACAATTCAGTTTACTGCTTGTGTGTTTCAACAATCAAAAGAAACCGGTGTCTAACAGACGTTCTTAACTAGGGCTTATCTGAGACAAGAATTTTATGTAAAAGTGGTCACCACTTCTTGTATTTACCGCTTTCTAGGGCAGTTTAGCCAAGGTAAGCCTGAGCATTTAGGGCCGCATGGTAAGTGCTGTCGCCATGAACTGTGCAAATTATGGTGTATCATTCTGCCCCTGACATTGCAAGGGATTATATACGCTAATGTCTTTTATTCTAAAAAAAAAAAACTATTCTTTACCTCCTTCTCTCGTGGTTTCCTTCGTTTCCCCCAACTCCCAGGTTTAATTATTTTTTTTTCCCTAGGCTGTGATTTCTCCTTAACTTATTTGAAACATTTAGGTTTCTCAGCTTGGTAGTAGAATTCACATACATTTGATAGTAACAGTTGAGAGCTCACTTCAGTATTAATAATTATTCTGGTCGGTTGAAACTGGAACAGATGGACACCGGACAGAAAGGCACAGCGCCGTAACAAACACAAGTTACAGGCCTAGTCCCCTTAAAACTGTTTACGTGTTTAGGGAGATCTCAAACCTTGTTGAAGTGAGCATTGTTGAAAAGTGTTCCGAATGGCAATAAATATAACAATATATATGAAATCAAATAGGTTATCTTAACACATGATTAAATATATATCGTTTAAACGTACTCTGGGGCACTAAGCTCTCTTTCAAATATCCTGAAAAGAAAAGGGGCGTGAGGGGGTTTCAGCTTATCCCTAAACATTATTGGTGGCGGCACGAATGTTTTGTATACAGGTATAGTTTTCACTTATTCTTGTTCCTTTTGTTTCTGACTTCACACATTCAGTCAGATGTTTTCTTTGTTCAAAGCGTGCCCTTTAGAGCCACACAAAGCGGCAGTGTAAACACCCCAAGAGCTAAAGTATTTACATATTCTACCCAGGATGGGTCGGCTCTGTGGCTAAGTCGATGCGAACGCTTCATAATACTGGGGTGCCGGGTTCGATCCCAGTTGTGGGCTGTACGCCTTGCGTTGGTTTCGACAGTGGTACCAGGGTGCCGACCGTCTAGGGAGCAATGGCAAACTACTGGACGTAAATTTGCCTAGAGAAACCGCACAACAGCCAGAGGCTGCTGAGGTTGGTTCTGCAACGTCCTGTAAAGTTCAGCACAGAACGCCGGACTGCCAATGATTGTCAGCTGCTAGAGAGATTTGCTCAGCGTTCGTGTCACTTGTGTCACATGAGTCGAGTGGCTGGGCAAATCTCTTATGCTCGCGAGTCGATGAGTGTCAGCCTCGACGCTGTGCCATGTCCTAGGGCAATCAAAGGAATACAGATACAAAGTTGGACTCTTGATATCCTTTGGTTAAAAATGTGGTGTTGTCTGTTAGACTGATGAGTGCATGCTGTATAACACATTTGTCTTGGTTAATCATTGTGTGTGTGTGTGTGAGGGGGAGGAGGGGGGAGGGAGGGGGAGGGGGGAGGGGGACTAATTAAACAGAAATTTTGAGGATGTCTAATCACAAAGATTTGGGGGATGTCTAATCACACAGATTTAGGGGATGTCTAATCACAGGAACTGAGTAATGTCTAATCACAGAGATTTGGGGAATGTCTAATCACAGAGATTTGGGGAATGTCTGATCACAGAGATTTGGGGTATGTCTAACCACACAGATTTAGGGGATGTCTAATCACAGGAACTGGGGAAAGTCTAATCACAGAGATTTGGGGAATGTCTAATCACAGAGATTTGGGGAATGTCTAATCACAGTTGCTGGGGGATGTCTAATCACAGAGATTTGGGGAATGTCTAATCACAGAGATTTGGGAGATGTCTAATCACAGAGATTTGGGGGATGTCTAAAAACACAGATTTAGGGGATGTGTAATCACAGGGGTTGGGCGATGTCTAAACACAGGGGATGCGGGATGTCTAATCACAGAGATTTGTGGGATGCCTAATCACAGGGGCTGGGGGATGTCTCATCACAGGGGCTGGGTGATGTTTAATCACAGGGGCTGGGGGATGTCTAGTCAAAGTTGCTGGGGGTGTCTAATCACAGGTGCTGGGGGATGTCTAACCACAGAGATTTGGGGGATGTCTAAACGCAGGGGTTGGGGGATGTCTTAACACAGTAGTTGCGGTATGTCTAATCACAGGGGCTGGAAAATATCTAATCACAGAGATTTGGGGGATGTCTAATCACAGGTGCTGGGGGATGTCTAATCTAATCACAGGGGTTGGGGGATGTATAATCACAGGTGCTGGGATGTCTAATCACAGGAGTTGGGGAATGTCCAATCACAGGGGTTGCGGGATGTCTAATCACAGGTGCTGGAGAATGTCTAATCACAGAGATTTGGAGGATGTCTAATCACAGAGATTTGGGGGATGTCTAATCACGGAGATTTGGGGGATGTCTAATCACAGGTGCTGGGGGATGTCTAATCACAGTGGCTGGAGGATGTCTAATCACAGAGATTTGGGGGATGTCTAATCACAGGGGCTAGGGGATGTCTAATCACAGGGGCTGAGTGATGTCTAATCACAGGCGCTAGGGGATGTCTAATCATAGGTGCCGGGGGATGTCTAATCCCAGTGGTTGGGGATGTCTAATCTCAGAGATTTGGGGGATGTCTAATCACAGGTGCTGGGGGATGTCTAATCACAGGTGCTGGGGAATGTCTATTCACAGGTGCTGGGGGATGTCTAATCACAGAGGCTGGGGGATGTCTAATTATTGGGGCTGAGGGATGTCTAATCACAAGGGCTGGGGATGTCTAATCCTAGGGGCTAGAGATTTGCGGGATGTCTAATCACAGGGGTTGTGGGATGTCTGATCACAGGGGCTGGGGGATGTCTAATTACAGGGGCTGAGGTATGTCTAATCACAGGAGCTGGGGGATTTCTAATCACGGTGGTTGGGGATGTCTAATCACAGAGGCTGGGAGATGTCAAATGACAGGGATTTTGGGATGTACAATCACAGGGGCTGGTGGATGTCTAATCACAAAGGTTTGGGATGTCCAATCACCGGGGCTGGGGGATGTCTAATCACAGAGATTTGGTTAATGTATAATCACAGGTGCTGTGGGATGTCTAATCATAGGGGCTGGCGGACGTCTAATCACAGGTTCTGGGAGATGTGTAATCACAGGGGCTGGGGGATGTCTAATCACAGGGGTTGGGGATGTCTAATCACAGGGGTTGGGGAATGTATAATCACAGGGGTTGGTGGATGTCTAATTACAGGGGTTGGGGAATGTCTAATCACAGGGGTTGGGGGATGTCCAATCACAGGGGTTGGGGAATGTCTAATCACAGGGGTTGGGGGATGTCCAATCACAGGGGTTGGGGAATGTCTAATCACAGGGGTTGGGGGATGTCTAATCACAGGGGTTGGGGATGTCTAATCACAGGGGTTGGGGAATGTCTAATCACAGGGGTTGGTGGATGTCTAATCACAGGGGTTGGGGAATGTCTAATCACAGGGGTTGGGGGATGTCCAATCACAGGGGTTGGGGAATGTCTAATCACAGGGGTTGGGGGATGTCCAATCACAGGGGTTGGGGAATGTCTAATCACAGGGGTTGGGGGATGTCCAATCACAGGGGTTGGGGGATGTCTAATCACAGGGGTTGGTGGATGTCTAATCACAGGGGTTGGGGAATGTCTAATCACAGGGGTTGGGGAATGTCTAATCACAGGGGTTGGGGGATGACATATCGCAGGGGTTGGGGGATGTCCAATCATAGAGGTTCGGGGACGTCTAATCACAGGAGCTGGGGGATGTCTAATCAGAGAGGCTGGGGGATGACATGTCGCAGGGGTTGTGAGATGTCCAATCACAGAGGTTGGGGCATGACTAATTACAGGGGCTGAGGTATGTCTAATCACAGGAGCTGAGGGATTTCTAATCACAGTGGTTGGGGATGTCTAATCACAAGTGCTGGGGGATGTCTAATCACAGGGGCTGGGAGATGTCAAATATCAGGGATTTGGGATGTACAATCACAGGGGCTATTGGATGTCTAATCACAGAGGTTTGGGATGTTTAATCACCGGGGCTGGGGGATGTCTAATCACAGGGGCTAGGGGATGTGTAATCACAGGGGTTGGGGGATGTCTAATCACAGGGGTTGGGGGTTGACATATCACAAGGGTTGGGGGATGACATATCACAGGGGTTGGGGGGATGACATATCACAGGGGTTGGGGGATGTCCAATCACAGGGGCTGGGGGATGTCTAATCAGAGGGGCTGGGGGATGACATGTCGCAGGGGTTGTGAGATGTCCAATCACAGAGGTTGGGGGATGTCTAATCACAGGGGTTGGGGATGTCTAATCACAAGGGCTGGGGATGTCTAATCAGAGAGGCTGGGGGATGACATGTCGCAGGGGTTGTGAGATGTCCAATCACAGAGGTTGGGGCATGACTAATTACAGGGGCTGAGGTATGTCTAATCACAGGAGCTGAGGGATTTCTAATCACAGTGGTTGGGGATGTCTAATCACAAGTGCTGGGGGATGTCTAATCACAGGGGCTGGGAGATGTCAAATGTCAGGGATTTGGGATGTACAATCACAGGGGCTATTGGATGTCTAATCACAGAGGTTTGGGATGTTTAATCACCGGGGCTGGGGGATGTCTAATCACAGGGGCTAGGGGATGTGTAATCACAGGGGTTGGGGGATGTCTAATCACAGGGGTTGGGGGTTGACATATCACAAGGGTTGGGGGATGACATATCACAGGGGTTGGGGGGATGACATATCACAGGGGTTGGGGGATGTCCAATCACAGGGGCTGGGGGATGTCTAATCAGAGGGGCTGGGGGATGACATGTCGCAGGGGTTGTGAGATGTCCAATCACAGAGGTTGGGGGATGTCTAATCACAGGGGTTGGGGATGTCTAATCACAAGGGCTGGGGATGTCTAATCCCAGGGGCTGGGGGATGTCTAATCACAGGGGCTTGGTGATGTCTAATCACAGTGGTTGTGGGATGTCTAATCATAGAGATTTGGAGGATGTCTAATCACAGGGGCTTGGGGATGTCTAATCACAGGGGTTGGTGGATGTCTAATTAAAGGGGTTGGGGGATAACATATCGCAGGGGTTGGGGGATATCCAATCACAGGGGCTGAGCGATGACATTTCGTAGGATTTGGGAGATGTCTAATCACAGAGGATGGGGGATGTCTAATCACAGGGGTTGGGGGATGTCTAATCTCAGGGCTTGGGGATGTCTAATCACAGCGGTTGGGCGATGTCTATAATCACAGGTCCAGGGGGATGTCTAATCACAGGCTTTGGGGGATGTCAAATCACAGGGGTTTGGGATGTCCAATCACAAGGGCTGGGAGATGTCTAATCAAACAGGGGTTGGGGTATGTCCAATAACAAGGGTTGGGGAATGTCCAATCACAGGGGTTGGGAGATGTCCAATCACAGGGATTTGGGAGATGCCTAATCACAGGGGTTGGGAGATGCCTAATCACAGGGTTTGGGGGATGTCCAATCACAAGGGTTGGTGGATGTCTAATCACAGGGGCTGGGGGATGTCTAATCACAGGGGTTGGGGATGTCTAATCACAGGGGTTGGGGGATGTCTAATCACAGGGGCTGGGGGATGTCTAATCACAGGGGTTGGGAGATGCCTAATCACAGGGTTTGGGGGATGTCCAATCACAGGGGTTGGTGGATGTCTAATCACAGGGGTTGGGAGATGCCTAATCACAGGGTTTGGGGGATGTCCAATCACAAGGGTTGGTGGATGTCTAATCACAGGGGCTGGGGGATGTCTAATCACAGGGGTTGGGAGATGCCTAATCACAGGGTTTGGGGGATGTCCAATCACAGGGGTTGGTGGATGTCTAATTACAGGGGCTGGGGGATGTCTAATCACAGGGGTTGGGGATGTCTAATCACAGAGGTTGGGGGATGTCTAATCACAGGGGTTGGGGATGTCTAATCATAGGGGTTGGTGGATGTCTAATCACAGGGGCTGGGGGATGTCTAATCACAAGGGTTGGGGGATGTCTAATCACAGAGGTTGGGGGATGTCTAATCACATGGGTTGGGGGATGGCATATCGCAGGGGTTGGGGTATGTCTAATCTCAGGGGTTGGGGATGTCTAATCTCACGGGCTTGGCAATTTGTAATCACAGGGGTGGGGATGTCTAATCACAGGTGT
>CAJHNH020001373.1:172500-174472 GCA_905116865.2 Candidula unifasciata | reverse complement strand
TTTCTCGCCTTGCATTAGTTTCGACAGTGATATCCAGAGCCGACCGTGTAATAAGCAATGGCAAACTACTCGATGTAAAACTGCCTAGAAAAATCACAACAGCCCAAAAAAAAATGCTGAGGTTGGTTCTGCAACGTCCTGTAAAAGATACGCAGCTAACTTGTTATTTATATCCGCTGTTTAAATATAATTGGAAGGCACAGCAAACGCCTAAACGTATTATGTACCCCTAAACCTAGGATAGAGCTATACAAGCTTGGCGTACTCAGCAGCTCAGTTGTGGAACTTTATTCTACAACAAATTAAAAATACCACTAGTCCTTATACATACAATCGTAAACTGTTTGAATATTATCTGAGTACAGATTACATGCTCCTATAGAAGATGAAAAATGTTTAACAAATAGCGCACATTTTCCAAAGTTTTATTACAACTACCACGGTTTACTGCACTTATTATTGTGCACAATACAGTGCTTGTAATGAATATTTATAGTTTACTATTATGCTATTGATAATGTTTACTATTATTGATGTATGAATGAAATGATGAAAGAAAGGAGGGAGACTAAAAGGGTAGAATGTTAGACAGACATGCGTGCCAAACTATTAACCCTTTGAAAATAAAGTTTGTTCATCCGATCGTTCGTTCGTCCTTAGTTTGTCGGATCAAACTACAATCAAACAGCACCACCTCGTTTCGCACATCTATCTTTTCTCCAGGAACATTTCTGCGCGTCTATATCCCACGTTTCTGTATCTATGGCTGTGCCAATAGTTTTTATATCACGTTTACATACATCCTTATATAAAATTTAGGGACTTCCTGTTAGCCTCTTTCTTGTGGCTGTTTCTTGAAGAAGATATCAGAGAGTGCATCGATCCTCATTTCAGGTAATATAGCCCAGCCACAGAAGATGTCTCTGCACGAGGAGAGAGAGAAAGTATGTATGTGTACTGTGGTTGTGTTGTTATTATTATTATTATCGTCATTCTTATTGCAATGTGTTTTGACGATATGTCTACTCACTGTTATCCGTTATTTTCTCACTTATTGAGCTCCCACACTGTTGTGTTGGGGCCCTCCGGCCGATTTTAATGATCGATTTTGATGAGTACAACACCTGCATTGTGTATGTAACAGATGGCCAGAAATTATCTACATGCATACCTCGGTTGTATGACCTATTTTCTCGCAAGCTGCCCTTTACGGGAATATTTTCCAGTTTAAAACCCGCACCGCGGACTGGGTTATGGCTGCACTATGTATACGATATTAATACGTATAAATTTTTTATGTTTACAGCGTAAATTGTTTTTTTTTTTTTTTTACATTGACACATTCACTGTTAGCTCTTCCATGGTCCACACCCTACGTTAGTTGGTCCAAAAACAGGATAATTTTCCAGCTCTCTTCTAAGACTACAAGCTGTTACTTTACTCATACTATCATATTTGCTAGTTTAATACCTTCTGCCCTAGGGTATTATTTTAACTCCTTCAAAAGTATGCGCTTTTTTCTGTACCAGGAATTCTATAGATAGAGATAAGGTCATTGCTGATTGGCACCGAATGGGTTAAATGTATTCTCCTCTATTTTTAAAAAAAGCCAGATTATGGATACAATGAGTGTGCAGATTATCTCACTGACAATGCTAAATAAAATGTCTGTCTGTGTGTGTGTGTGCGTGTGTGTGTATGTGTGTGTGTATGTGTGTATGTATGTGTGTCTGTCCGTCTGTCTGTGTGTGTGTGTGTGTGTCTGTCTGTCTGTCTGTCTGTCTGTCTGTCTGTCTGTCTGTCTGTCTGTCTGTCTGTCTGTCTGTCTGTCTGTCTGTCTGTCTGTCTGTCTGTCTGTCTGTCTGTCTGTCTGTCTGTCTGTCTGTCTGTCTGTCTGTCTGTCTGTCTGTCTGTCTGTCTGTCTGTCTGTCTGTCTGTCTGTATGTATGTGTGTATGTGCGTGTGTGTATGT
>CAJHNH020001373.1:65000-167500 GCA_905116865.2 Candidula unifasciata | reverse complement strand
ATGTATGTATGTATGTATGTATGTATGTATGTATGTATGTATGTATGTATGTATATGTATGTATGTATGTATGTATGTATGTATGTGTATGTATGTATGTATGTATGTATGTATGTATGTATGTATGTATGTATGTATGTATGTATGTATGTATGTATGTATGTATGTATGTATGTATGTATGTATGTATGTATGTATGTATGTATGTATGTATGTATGTATGTATGTATGTATGTATGTATGTATGTATGTATGTATGTATGTATGTATGTATGTATGTATGTATGTATGTATGTATGTATGTATGTATGTATGTATGTATGTATGTATGTATGTATGTATGTATGTATGTATGTATGTATGTATGTATGTATGTATGTATGTATGTATGTATGTATGTATGTGCATGTATGTATGTATGTATGTATGTATGTATGTATGTATGTATGTATGTATGTATGTATGTATGTATGTATGTATGTATGTATGTATGTATGTATGTATGTATGTATGTATGTATGTATGTATGTATGTATGTATGTATGTGTATGTGTATGTGTATGTGTGTGTGTGTGTGTATGTATGTATGTATGTGTGGATGCGTGTATGTGTGTGTGTGTGTGTGTGTAGGTAGGTAGGTAGGTTGGTAGGTAGGCAGGCAGGCAGGCAGGCAGGCAGGCAGGCAGGCAGGCAGGTAGGTAGGTAGGTAGGTAGGTAGGTAGGTAGGTAGGTAGGTAGGTAGGTAGGTAGGTAGGTAGGTAGGTAGGTAGGTAGGTAGGTAGGTAGGTAGGTAGGTAGGTAGGTAGGTAGGTAGGTAGGTATGTATGTATGTATGAACCATATTGAAAACGTCAGGAATAAAGCATTGAGGCGGTAACAGTTATTAAAGAGACTTGCAGGTACATCATGGGGATCAGACAAGGAAACTCTGAGGGGCTTATATCTAGGATATGTTCGCTCTGTGATGGAGTACAACAACTCACTGCTTACAACTTGTTCCAAAACTAACCTAGAGACTCTTGACAGAGTACAAAATAATGCCCTCCGATTAATCAGCGGAGCTATGCGGTCTACTCCAACTGCTGCATGTGAAATCCATACAAATGTGGAACCCCTCGGGTTGCGGAGAGAAAAAGCCACTTTAGAAATTTATGAAAGATGTATAAGAAAGAATCGTAACCATCCTAATAGACGCCTTATAGAAAGTTGGGAATACAAACAAAGAATAAAGCACAAATCGGTTTTGCACTGTGTACATGAGGTACAGGACAGAGACCACCTCCCAGAAAGACGTCAGGGCATTCAGAATGTTGCAAGAAACTTACCACCACATGCTCGCTTTAAAACTCCAGAAGTCAGGTTGAAATTGGTAGACGAAGAAACTAAACAGTCCGATCCAATCACCCTTATGAACTCATCACTAAAGACCATTGATTCTTACCCTGAAGAATGGATACATGTTTATACTGATGGATCTGCATTCAAAGCTACCATTAAAGCAGGTTATGGAATCTACATAGGTTATCCCGATGGATCTGTTGAAGAGATTTTTGATGCATGAGGGGAATTCTGCTCAAATTATGAAGCTGAAATAATCGCACTGGAAACAGCAGTATACCACCTAAAGACTGTAATGGATGTATATCCTTCAAAGGCCCAAAATATTGTCATCTTCACAGATTCAATGTCTGCCCTCCAAGCTCTGGGGGGCAGTGAACGCTGCAGAACTGACACAGCTAAGATAATTCTAGATGCTGATCAGCTCATTACCTCATACAACATCAGAATAGTGATGCAGTGGATTCCAGGCCACTCCGGCACACCAGGTAATGACAGAGCTGACAGACTGGCAAAGAAAGGAGCAACACAAGAACAACCACATACAGCGACAACTCTGCAGACAGCAAAAACACTTATAAAAGCTTTAAACAAAGAGACTTGGCTGAACAGATGGGCCATGGGAGATACTAGAAGAGAGGTGTATAGACACATGGCTAGCCCTGATCCTAATGACAACATTAACCATTTAACAAGAAGGGACCAGGCCACCATCTTCAGACTCAGAACACAACATGCTCCACTCAATGGACACCTAAACAGAATACAGCCACAACACTCCCCAGAGTGCCAGCTATGTGACTACCCCTACGAAACTGTTGACCATAATCTCATTGAGTGCCCAAAACTCAGCGAGACTAGAAGGATGCTACTCCCTCCGAGACCAGACAGGTGGAACACCTTGTACGGAGGAAAAGAACAGCTTGTGAAAACATGTAAATTCCACTACATGGCATTGGGCCAGAGGGCGAAAGCTCATGCGCCGCTGGATCAATAACAACAACAACAACAATGTATGTATGTATGTATGTATGTATGTATGTATGTATGTATGTATGTATGTATGTATGTATGTATGTATGTATGTATGTATGTATGTATGTATGTATGTATGTATGTATGTATGTATGTATGTATGTATGTATGTATGTATGTATGTATGTATGTATGTATGTATGTATGTATGTATGTATGTATGTATGTATGTATGTATGTATGTATGTATGTATGTATGTATGTATGTATGTATGTATGTATGTATGTATGTATGTATGTATGTATGTATGTATGTATGTATGTATGTATGTATGTATGTATGTATGTATGTATGTATGTATGTATGTATGTATGTATGTATGTATGTATGTATGTATGTATGTATGTATGTATGTATGTATGTATGTATGTATGTATGTATGTATGTATGTATGTATGTATGTATGTATGTATGTATGTATGTATGTATGTATGTATGTATGTATGTATGTATGTATGTATGTATGTATGTATGTATGTATGTATGTATGTATGTATGTATGTATGTATGTATGTATGTATGTATGTATGTATGTATGTATGTATGTATGTATGTATGTATGTATGTATGTATGTATGTATGTATGTATGTATGTATGTATGTATGTATGTATGTATGTATGTATGTATGTATGTATGTATGTATGTATGTATGTATGTATGTATGTATGTATGTATGTATGTATGTATGTATGTATGTATGTATGTATGTATGTATGTATGTATGTATGTATGTATGTATGTATGTATGTATGTATGTATGTATGTATGTATGTATGTATGTATGTATGTATGTATGTATGTATGTATGTATGTATGTATGTATGTATGTATGTATGTATGTATGTATGTATGTATGTATGTATGTATGTATGTATGTATGTATGTATGTATGTATGTATGTATGTATGTATGTATGTATGTATGTATGTATGTATGTATGTATGTATGTATGTATGTATGTATGTATGTATGTATGTATGTATGTATGTATGTATGTATGTATGTATGTATGTATGTATGTATGTATGTATGTATGTATGTATGTATGTATGTATGTATGTATGTATGTATGTATGTATGTATGTATGTATGTATGTATGTATGTATGTATGTATGTATGTATGTATGTATGTATGTATGTATGTATGTATGTATGTATGTATGTATGTATGTATGTATGTATGTATGTATGTATGTATGTATGTATGTATGTATGTATGTATGTATGTATGTATGTATGTATGTATGTATGTATGTATGTATGTATGTATGTATGTATGTATGTATGTATGTATGTATGTATGTATGTATGTATGTATGTATGTATGTATGTATGTATGTATGTATGTATGTATGTATGTATGTATGTATGTATGTATGTATGTATGTATGTATGTATGTATGTATGTATGTATGTATGTATGTATGTATGTATGTATGTATGTATGTATGTATGTATGTATGTATGTATGTATGTATGTATGTATGTATGTATGTATGTATGTATGTATGTATGTATGTATGTATGTATGTATGTATGTATGTATGTATGTATGTATGTATGTATGTATGTATGTATGTATGTATGTATGTATGTATGTATGTATGTATGTATGTATGTATGTATGTATGTATGTATGTATGTATGTATGTATGTATGTATGTATGTATGTATGTATGTATGTATGTATGTATGTATGTATGTATGTATGTATGTATGTATGTATGTATGTATGTATGTATGTATGTATGTATGTATGTATGTATGTATGTATGTATGTATGTATGTATGTATGTATGTATGTATGTATGTATGTATGTATGTATGTATGTATGTATGTATGTATGTATGTATGTATGTATGTATGTATGTATGTATGTATGTATGTATGTATGTATGTATGTATGTATGTATGTATGTATGTATGTATGTATGTATGTATGTATGTATGTATGTATGTATGTATGTATGTATGTATGTATGTATGTATGTATGTATGTATGTATGTATGTATGTATGTATGTATGTATGTATGTATGTATGTATGTATGTATGTATGTATGTATGTATGTATGTATGTATGTATGTATGTATGTATGTATGTATGTATGTATGTATGTATGTATGTATGTATGTATGTATGTATGTATGTATGTATGTATGTATGTATGTATGTATGTATGTATGTATGTATGTATGTATGTATGTATGTATGTATGTATGTATGTATGTATGTATGTATGTATGTATGTATGTAAGTGTGTATGTGTGTATGTGTGTATGTGTGTGTGTATGTGTGTATGTGTGTATGTGTGTATGTGTGTATCCGTGTATGTGTGTATGTGTGTATCCGTGTATGTGTGTATCCGTGTATGTGTGTATGTGTGCATGTGTGCATGTGTGCATGTGTGCATGTGTGTATGTGTGTATGTGTGTATGTGTGTATGTGTGTGTGTATGTGTGTGTGGGTGTGTGTGTGGGTGGGTGGGTGCGTGCGTGCGTGCGTGCTTGCTTGCATGGATGCATGCATGCAGGCATGCTTGGATGGATGGATGGATGGATGGATGGATGGATGGATGGATGGATGGATGGATGGATGGATGGATGGATGGATGGATGGATGGATGGATGGATGGATGGATGGATGGATGGATGGACGGAGGGACGGATTGACGGGTTGATGGATGGATGTGTGTGTGTGTGTGTCTGTGAGTCTGTATGTGTGTGTGTATGTATGTATGTATGTATGTATGTATGTATGTATGTATGTATGTATGTATGTATGTATGTATGTATGTATGTATGTATGTATGTATGTATGTATGTATGTATGTATGTATGTAACCCAACGTTTTTACGACGATTCAATTACTCATAAAGGCCCATATTGGGCATGAGGAATATGAACATTGTTATTCAAAACGCACAACTCGACGACGATTGCGGTTATATATACGATTACGTAGCCCAGTCCAAGTTGGCAGATATGGATTAGACATATGGAGCTGTCAGAAGTAGTCTTTCGGTAAGGGCGAAATGTATGATAATTATATACTAACAACACAAGAAGGAATTGGGTTACTTATACCAGCATCAGAGAGAAAGTTGGAATAAGACGATTTCCGAATTACATTGACAGACAAATACTGACATGATTGGGCTATCTTGTGAGTATGCAGCCAGACCAAACTCCATATTATAGCTTTTACAGCAAAACATCTGGGAAGAAGGCAAGACCAAGAAAGAGATGGATAAATAGTGTCGCCGAGCCCTGCAAAAACGATGAATACATTCATCACCCAGGCCACATCAGAAGCGCAAGACAAAAACAGAAAAACACGACACTGCGCTACAGTCCGGTATTAGTGAGAGGAGAGGAAAAAGAATTAACACAGAACTAGTGGGATCTGTCGTTTTAAGCTTGTGACTAATGAGTAAATTCTGTAAATGGCAGCTCTATACTCTATGTACTTCTATGTTGTGAGAATAGTCATCAATTTCTCAAAAATCACTAAGCCAGTACAACAGGTAAGTCTGTGTGTTTGTGTGTTTGTTTCTTTCTTTGTCCCAAAAAATTAAAACTTACAGATTCTTTACGAACCTAGATCTTTAGAATTCAGCTGCATAAAGTCCCCAGTGTCCGCCATATTCCGTGGTTACCTTGCGCACTGCATCGTTTTAAAGTAGATGTGAATGGAAAGTGTTTCATTGTGCGCCGTTCGTGCTGCTCGTGCAAACATGGTGCACTAACACTTGGGAAAATGCGGCCACTTTTGCTTTTGACGTCTATGAAGGGTTCCAAAACAGACAGGAAACTATGGCGGTAGGACTGGATCTCGAGGATGCTTATAACAGAGTGAGATACGACATCTTAATGACTGCACTGAGGGAGAAGGAGATCAATCCATGGCTGGTGAACTGGGTTGCAGCTGTCCTGTATTCACGTCGGGCTGCTCTCCGACTGGGTTCATGGACCTCTGAACCATGCACTTTGGACCCAGGACTGCCACATGGATCCACTATCTCGCCTGTGCTCTTCAACGTGTATAAGAGCAAGATTGCAAGCCTAGAAGCACCAGGAGTTGGAAGCATACTGACCTTTGCGGATGATATACAGTAGAACCTCGCTTAACGAGCACCTCTCATAAAGAGTAATTCGCATAACGAGCAAATCGAATTGTAAAAGAATGACTCGCTTAACGAGCGTTCTTTTCGCATATCGAGTAACGAGGAGAGGGGATGTTCCGAATTGTGCGCATGTTACAACAGTCTGTGTTTAGCACTCGTTCCAGTAGCATCATAGTGTCGCTTGTGATCACACATTTTCTCAAACTTGTGTTATATTGTGATATATGTACATGAATCCTCCCGGCCTACAACATGACCTCCTTGGAGAATTTAAGTTCATCAAGATCCAGTTTCTGCCTCCCAACACCACTCCGTTACTCCAGTCCATGGACCAGAAAGTCATTTCTAACTTTAAGAAGCTCTACACAAAAGCACTCTTCGAGCATTGTTTTCAGGTGAATGAAGGGACCAACCTTACTCTCAGAGAGTTTTGGAAAAATCAATTCCACGTCGTTACCTGCCTCAAAATGATCGACAAGCCAGGGGTGGAGGAAGGGGGTTTACAAGAGAACCTTAACTTCTGCTTGGAAGAAGCTTTGGCCGAAGAGCGTTGCCGATTTTTGACTTTGAGGGATTCGAGACAGTACCCGTGAGACCTGTAGTCAACCAGACTGTGTTTTTGGCAACTATCATAGGATTGTAGGTGGATAACAGTGATTTCGAAGAGCTTGTGGAAGAGCACAGCCAAGAGTTGGCCACCCAAGAGCTTATGGAGTTGCATTGTGTTTCACAGTAAGAAGTTTTGGAGGAAAGTTTGTCAGAGGAGGCAACAAAAAAGCAACAATCATCGACTTTTTTTTTCTGCAAATCGAATTCGCATTCCAGGTGGGTTCGTTCCGCAGTGGAAGAAAAGATGAAGATTATTCACTGTCCTTGACAATATGTATGTAATTTTCTTTGAATAAACGTTATACATAGCATTTTGTTAATATTCTTTTCGACAGGGAACGCATTATTTTACATTAATTTATATGAGAAGATCTGTTTCGCATAACGAGTGTTTCGTTTAACGAGTATGATTCTGGAACGAATTATGCTCGTTAAGTGAGGTTCCACTGTACTTGCATATAGGCAGGGGGAAGAGAGGGAACAAACAGCTCGGGAGCTACAAGCGACAGTAGACAAAGTCACTGAGTGGTGTACAGAAATGAGGGCTGTCGTCCACCCTGAAAAGGCGTCTGTGTTGTGGTGTTCTCTGGACAACAGAATCGTTAAAACTAATGTCCCAAGTCTTACGATAGATGGTAGAGACGTCAAAAGAGAGAGCAAACTGAAGAATCTAGGAATTACATTTGACAGGAGCCTGTCATTTAAGGACCATGTGGGGAGTGTTGTGACGAGATGCAAAAAAAAAAAAAAAAAAACTTAGTGCACTCGAGAATATGGCTGCAATTGACGTAGAGCAGAGAATGCTTTTCACACTATATCAGCACCTGATCCTGTCAGTGGTGGATTATGGCCTGGAACTGCTTACCGTCTCAAAGAGTCAGATGGACAAACTAGAGCGCATACAGAACGCGGCTATGCGGGTCATTCTGGGTTGTATCAGAGACACACCAGTGGTGTGCACGCGATACATTCTTGGTTTGCCGACGGTTGCAGGTAGGCACAAGGTGCTGCAGGCGAAGTCATATCTCAGGGCAGCTGCAGACACAGACCACCCTCTGCATGAAGCTCTGGGTGCAGTTAAGGGTCAGCTGCTGATAAGAGGGAGGTCATGGATGGCTCAGGCAGAAGAGACACGGGTTTGCATCCTTGGGAACATTAGGCGAGGAGAGGAGTGGGTCAAAGTGCCACCTGAGCAGTCAGACCTGTGTAGAGTTATAACCACGCTGAGCCGGGAATGCAGAGACTGGTCAGCAGGTGCCACAGAGGTGGAAATTCAGCAATTATTTCAAGATAATGCTCGCTCCGAGGATTTGATCATTTACACAGACGGTTCATTGTCAAGAGGCAAAAGAAGTGCTTGGGGCTTCTTAGCGAAAGTTAATGGTTAACGTTTGGTGCAGGAGAGGCTAGCATATGACACCACAACATCCAGCTTAAGAATGGAGGTGGAGGCGGTCACTGCAGCTTTCCGCTGGCTAGAGAACACGACACACATACACATCGTGATTGTAACTGATTCAGAAAGCATGCTGAGGAAGATCAGAACAGGTATGCTTCGTGCAGAGTGGCATGCTTCGCTGCGGAGGACACGAGTGAGGAGTATTGTCTGGATTTTTTTCACCGGGTCACGCCGGTGTGTTGGGTAATGAACAGGCGGACAGACTGGCTGGCTCTGCACAACTTGGTGGAATACTGATACATGATAGGGCAGACGTGGTTAGTGCCTTGTGGGAGAGCGTATACAATTCGGAGGAGCAGATGGATCACCACAGTCTGGTGAGATTGATGCAGTTGGGGGTGATGGGAGGTTCTGACAGAAGCTCGAGGCTCAGAGGAAAGGCAAGACGGACGTTTAATCAGAAAGCTACTGGCACCATTAGTATCGGAACTCTTCGCTGGCTGCTGAAGATGAGGACGAAGCGCTTATGCGAATGCCCTGAGTGCTGTGATATCGGTTCTTGAATCAAATCAAATCAAATCAAATCAAATCATGGTGCACTACAGCCGTTTCTTCTCTGTTTTCTTTGATAAGTTCCGAGGTCTTTGTCTTGCGTAACAGCCAAATCAAAGTCATTTTCCTGTCGTCAGTACCTCAGTCGGTCTGTCTCTATGTCTATCCATGTATCTTTTTTATCCGTCCGTCCATCCATCAGCGCGAGAAGATTCTTGACAGCCTCTAGTCAACACACGAACTGATACACGCAGTTACAGATCACAGATTGCGGAGTTTCATGATCGCCTACGATGGTTGGCAAGGCACTTGAGCATGATGATGCTGATTCATCCATTCGTTTGTCCGTCCGTCCACCGGTTCGATGGTCAGTTTGTCAGTCTTTCACTCTTATTTGTCTGTCTGTGTCTCACAGAACACATTGACAACTAGAAATCTCTTGTAACTTATGCAGTAAAGTCTTACTTAAATAAGTCAACAGAAGGCGTTACTTTATGTTAAAGGCGTTTGGCATGATGAATTTCTTAATCTTTTCTTCATTCTAATTAAATTATGGTCTTCAGATAACAAAGTAACAGGCCTGTATGAAGGTTGTGGTACAACGCATGCCACCCACAGATCAATAAAAATTGCTTTCCACCAGATTGTCAACTGGCCAGACCTACCGTCTGTCTTAAGAAGAATGTAAACAGCATCATAAGACAGAAGGCTGTAAAGTGACAGTATTAGTAGTAGATGTATGTGTGTTGTCCATCAAGATGATGATGACCACTCTTTTTCATCAAGTATGAGTACGGAGATGACTGATGAGGCCGATGCGGGCCCGAAAAGTTATTGGACAGTGAGGAGAAGGAATGAGCGTTGTGCCAGGGAGGAGATCTCCTGCAGTCGCCTTTTTGTCCATCCTTTTCCTAATAAGACTTGTTGTTCTGTTTGCTTCACATGTAGCCACGCCCCTTGTGTAGAGCTGTACGCCATGCATTTCGGTCTTGAGAGGCAGCCTCCCAATTGATGTCATTCATCCCAAATGCTTATAAAGATGAAAGAGTGACTTGCGCGGTGACTTGGATTAAAATGAGGAAGAGTTACGCAGTGTCGTCGACCTCACTCTCTCGCCTAAGTCATTTCTGGGTCCAGTGGCAAGACAGAGTCAGGACGACTGGAGATATGTCTAGGTGCAGTGGATGACCAGGGAGTTCTACGTGCCTCGCCATGCTCTATGCGCTCCACAGCGCTTTGCTAGTGTCGCCGTCTTGCCCGTTGAACCAAATATGGTTTCCTCCGGGTATTCTGCCGACAGTAGTAGATGTATACCCCACCAGGAAATCACAACAGCGATAAACACTTGACGACACAAAGTCCCACTATGTGAATGAGGATCACCCGTGGAGAGGTCCAAGAAACGGCGTACAGCCATTAGACCATATTTATGGTCGGACTGTATTGTGTCCCCTGGCAAGAGCTAGGGTGGGGCTTCAAAATAACGAAACATTTTATCTCACAAGGAGATGGCTAGGATTCTAGTGAAGTGACCGCAGGGACAGGGTGTGTTTCTTTAAAACATTAACGAGGCTTAAGAGTTTAAGAAAAGTGGATTGTGTCAGCAGAAAGCTACAAAGGCATTGTGAGTCGCTTGATACTGATAAAGTTAGCTACAGTGAGCAGACAGAAAACACAGAGGTACGGACATGCATTTGGGTCAGCCGGCTTCTCCATAACAGTACTGCAGGACTCGGCAGTGGGGAAAGGCCAGACCAAGAACGACCTGGATGTAGAATGTAGCTGAGTGGACATGCCTCACATGCGCAAACGTCAAATACATTACTTCTCATTGACAGTGAAACGGTTCAGGTGTTCAGCAGCAAATGGGGTCCATGCGTCTTTATCTTGTATATCACCAGAGGCTCAAAATTACCACGAGGTAGAGTGATACATGAGGAAAGCCACGAATCTGACAGCCTGACGAAGAGGCTATGGGGACAATTTACTTGCACCAATGTATTGAGAGGAAGTTCAAATGCTTCGATCAGCTAGTTAGAATACTTCCATAACCAGGGACACAGGGACGCTGGAACCTGAAGTCATGCGCCACTTAACCCCCCCCCCCCCCCCAACTCCCCACCCCAACCTATGTCTCTAGAAAATGTTTAGAGAGGATACTCTTTGTTTCAACCATAAAAAAATATTTCAAATCCTGTTTATTTGCCATTCCTCGCATTATTGATATTAATTATTATTATTATTCAAAACAATGTTTTCCCGTAATTAATTTAAATAATGCGGATACAAACAATACATTGACAGAATTTATCAAAAATATCAAGTTACTCTAGTAAGTCACGGTTACCCTGGTAAGTCACGTGACTACGGTGAGCTTCCGGCGGCCATGAAACAGACACAATTATAGTAATACCCTTACGTCCTTTAAGGACGAAATTTTTGGTTATCTGAAGGTAGAAAGTCAGTCAGTCAGACACAATGTACCCAAAGAATCTTAGCAATTTAGTTGAATTTATTCAGTGTTGTGCTTTATTTTATGTTTATGTAACTCTGTAGTTACGCACCTGATGAGATACTGCGAATCAAATATGCGTGGCAATAAATTGTGCAATGTATTGTTTGTATTCGAATTATTTAAATTATTAACGTTATTGCCCACTTTTGCCAATTGAGTATCTATTTTGACTTTTTGCTCTCCCTCAATTGGTCCTTCTAAAAAAATAGTTTGAACACGGCCCATTATGAGACGCAATTTTTTGTTATTTTAAGGGGTCACTACACGGCATTTTTTTCCAATTTATGGCAAAAATATCACTTTTTCAATGTGTTTATTTTTGTAATGTTCGGCATTCGTAGAATAGATTACACACAAAATTTGTGGCATTGGTAAACAGTTTAGCATTGAAAAGTTAATACTAAAGACACCAACCCATGCACTTTTCTAAGATAAAAAAAGTTTAAAAGTCACTTTTCTAACAATTATATTTTTCTGTTTGTTGTGTGTGGGATCTCCTAAATTCTCAGCTAATATAAAAACTAGAGACGTGAAATTTGGTGTGGATACTTCTAACACAATATTATAGGGTCAGGTCTATTTGAAATTACAGTATATTGAGTGATTTGAAAAACAAATTTGATTATTAAATGAAAGGGCTACATTTTTGTATTTTTTCAACATACCAAAATTTTGATATTCTTAAAAAAATATTTAAAAACGTCTTTGAAGTAAATAAACTAGACCTGACCCTAAACATAAGATTAAAGTTCATGAATCGATCAACTGTTTCTCAATACCTCTGTTTGTTTTTGAGATGTTAGCTGTCTAAGTACATGTTGTTTTTTCATCAAGATGGCGGCTGTTGCCATGGCAACCATGTTTTTTTTTTTTTAACTTGAAGTCTACAAATGTATCAACATACATCCCTACAAATGACCATTATAAAATAATTGGTCTAACATTGTAAGTAAACAAAAAAATTTTGTTTCCTGTTATGACCCCTTAAAGCTTCACTTCGGCTATCCTTGGTGACCATAATAAAACCTAACGGTTGAACGGGGTTTCTGTGACTTGTGATCTTGTGATTATCATTCAAATGTGGCACTTTGTGTCACCGGGTGATTGTTGTTTGTCGTGCGTCCTAGTGGGGTTGAACTTTACTCCGTCCCTTCTACTCATGCCTAGAAACTCCAACCTGATTCCTTTCCGCCTAATCCAGAACACTGATAACAGAAGAGTAAAAAAAAACATTTACAGTAATATAAGGTCATGCGATACATACTACCCCCAACCTTTAGTAAGATTGTAAAAAATGTTTTTAAGAAACGTCTGGTCTTCTTGCATTTCTCGTAGACTAACATTAGGAGAGTATATCAGAAAAACAAGTGCGTTTCTAATGCTTCTGGCGTTGGGAACAAGAAATAAATACCCCCCCCCCCCCCCCACCCCCGCCCTTGTTTTAGCAGGAGATGCGGGGGGAGAAAGGGATGTTTCAAACAGCTTTATTCTATGGAGGATCTGTAATAACAAAATGTCAATGCACGTGATGGCTGTGTCAGCAGAAATGATAGCTAAAGTAACATGATGTTGATCTTAAGGAATTATAGTGTGAGAAATAAGAAGGTCAACCCCGAGGTAGAACAAGAACAATGTAAACATAAAAACGCCAGAAAGTATCAACTATCTGGATTCATGTCCAGAAGAATTACCTGAAGTGGTAAATGGGGAAGTGAAAAAGAAAGAAAGAAAGAAAGAAGAAGAAGAAGAAGAAGAAGAAGAAGAAGAAGAAGAAGAAGAAGAAGAAGAAGAAGAAGAAGAAGAAGAAGAAGAAGAAGAAGAAGAAGAAGAAGAAGAAGAAGAAGAAGAAGAAGAAGAAGAAGAAGAAGAAGAAGAAGAAGAAGAAGAAGAAGAAGAAGAAGAAGAAGAAGAAGAAGAAGAAGAAGAAGAAGAAGAAGAAGAAGAAGAAGAAGAAGAAGAAAAAGGAGGAGGAGGAGCAGAAGAAGAAGAAAAAGAAGAAAAAGAAGAAGAAGAAGAAGAAAAAGAAGAAGAAGAAGAACCTTCTCCTCGTCTCTCCTCTCCTTCTCCCTTTTCCTCCTCTTTTTCGTCTTGACTTTCTGCCTCCCTAACTTCGGCAATCAACGCTTGCTAGCACGAATCACTAACAGGACAGTGAACTTAAGGTCTTCAAGGGAGCCTCGTAGTTTATCTTATAGGTTCGAGTCTACGAGCCTTTCTTCTCTGTGACTAGAAGGCCCAGGGCCTAGACAATTCTGTAGGACATGAGCGCCCCCAACCCTATTCGTAAAAGGGGGTGGGGCCTAAGGACCCTCCTGAAGATGTTTTTTTTCTGTCGGCGACTCTGATAGTACTGAATGAGTTAAAATAATTTGACTCCAGTCTTGAGCATAAACAGCCTGGAGTGACGTGAACTCAAAATGAATATCTTAAAGCCGAGCTAGTCACTAACTCGGACCCAAACACAACCTGATTGGGCGCTCATTCATCCTTCCTTGCCTTTCATACCCAAGCCTCTCTGTCACATAGGGTTCACGCTGTTTTGTTTTGAATCCTCTGAGAGTTGTGTATTTCGCGCCGTGCAGTGTTTCTTGTGGGCGGCCGTCTGCGATGGCGATGACGAAGAGGGTACCGATGCTTTTCTGGGGCAACACAAAGTTTTGAGGGCCACCTCAAAAAGTTCAGACGTTTGAAACAACGAGGCGTAGAATGCACTTTCTTGTGGGACCTAGGCTGAGGCTGTGGGGTAAGGGTGTTGGGGCTAGGGCCAGTTCTAGATGTTATGGGGTCACCCTCACGTCCGGTAATACAGAGCACGCATGTTGGCCGGTGAGACCATCGATACAATACAACCTGACCCCTGCTACTTAAACTAATGCTTCTTAAAGGTTAAGAAGCCTGAATAGACGTCCAATCACGCTGTACCTGGGTCTGACTTCGTCAGTATAACCATTAAAGCGTTTACAGTGGCACATTCACGAAGATAAGGACGGTAGATTTGTCAATACTAACAACTCACACATCAGATACTGTAGCGTGCAGCAGGTACCGTAGAATGTTAATACGGTCTCATAGCAAGCAGTGGGGTTTCTTAAGTAGGTAGGAGGGGGTTACAGAAAGACTAACTGATCGTTTACTTAACCAAGAAGTAATAATACATGTATATAAATATGAATGTAATATACATTATGTGTTGTTTTGATGGCTTCACTGGGTGATCTAAGGCAGTGTTCTTACAGGTTTTCATACCTGCAACCAGGTTTAACTGTTAGGTTATATTAGAGGCCCCGACGACAGCCAGGTTGGAGCTTTAAAATAACAAAGAAATTAATTTTTGTTTCAAGTATTTTATCTCTGCGAGCGCTAAAGTCCTTAATAACTGACGTCAAGTTCCTATGTCTTTTATCCTTTGTGATCCCGTGTATTTTCCTTCTTCCAGCAGTCATCATCATCATCAGCATCATCTCATTATTATCAGATATCATCATCATCATTTTAATCATAATCATCTGCCGTTACTACTTCATATTAGACCAGCAGTCTATTTATTTAGTCCATTCTTCAATTCAATATCTTGGGTGGAATCTAGTACAAATTTGACCTCTCTCTTGGATGCTCCCATTCCCCCAACATACATTTGTTTCTTGTTTCAGCATCTGTTTGGCGATTCTCTGCTTCTCTTGAGAATGCGTCCAGGATGGCGCCATTGCTGTTGTCTAATAACTCTTGATACCAGCGGTTGTGCAGAGTTTCCCTTATTTCTTGCCGTCTCTTGAATTCATACAAAGTCATCTTCTTCGTGTTCACAGACTAAAAATTCCATGTGAAATTTGTCGGTTGTTCTTCTCTCTCTGGACTGTTGTCTTTTTTTTTTCTCTCCAGAATATGTATGTCGCGTGCACATCCGTTTCACAGATATGACTTGTTTGATGCTGTTGGTTCCTCGCCTCTTATTTAATATTCATCAATTTCCAGAGTTATACATATACAACGATAGATGTTATATTGATACAGCGCTAACAGATCCAGAGGTAGACACGCAAAACATGGGTCGCAGAAATATCAGAGGCACTGATAAGAACTTTATACGAAGCAGACAGAAGGTCTCGTTTCAGATATCTCTTCCTGTCCTGCCTCCACGAGGCATTCCAGGAGTAGAGAAAGGAAAAAGAATTTCCAAAAGCATTTAGAAAACTAGTACCCTTTCTACAATGAAGGATATTTGCAGCCAGTGTTACGCCGTGGCGTAGCGGCTAGAAGCTCCGTGCCTATCGGAATGTCGTGGGTTCGCTCCCTGGCGAAGTCAGACTTTTTTTCAAAAATGAATTTGACTCCCAGGTCGACCCAGCCTTAAGTGGATACCGGGTGCAGTTCCGGGAAGTAAAGGCGGTCGGCGTGAAGCTGACCACATCACCCATCTTGTGCCGATTAGTCTAAAAAAATATACATCTAGCCCTATACGCCCCAAACGCCTTAAGGCAAGGAAAAGGGACCTTCACTTGCTTATTATGTGGTTAAGTTTCAATGTCTTCCAGTCTAGGTCCACTGTACCCAAACCATGAAAACTGTCTCTTTCTACACCGCATCCCGCACATACAGAACCCTGGTACGTGAACTGTTAGACGAGCTCACTTATCTATGAGTCACGGAGGCACCATATCATTCATAAGTAAAATAAAATGATCATGCTCACGTCATTAGCATACCAGGCATATGATGCTAGATCTAACATTGTAGAGAACCATCAACACGGATGGCTGATGTGGTCGGCTTCACGCCGGCTTTAAAATGTCAGACTGCGTTTTAACTCAGTTTTTTTTGGGCGGGGGGGGGGGGGGGGAACTTTTTTAAGTTTTTTATTTTTTTCAAGCTTATTTTCTCTTTTCATTTCATATCTAGCTAAACGTACTACGTACTGTGGCAAGCTGCATGTGAACCTCCGTTGAACTGTCAATATTATTAGCAACAGGACACATGGAGTAATGCGCGTGTTTTGTTGTTGTTGTTGTCGTTGGCACAGAGACAGGACATAAGACATAGAAAAAGATAGAGAGAAAAAGAGAGAGAGAGAGAGGGAGAGAGAGAGAGAGAGAGAGAGAGAGAGAGAAAGAGATATAGACAGAGAGAGAGAGTCAGCACGTTTGATAGAGGGGCATGTTTTATAATAAACTAATATGGGCACGTTCCAGAAGGGACGGGGAAAGGAGTGGAGGGAGGGGGTAGGGGGGGGGGGAATAAACGAACTTACTTTTCAGTTAATCCCACAAGTCAAGTTGATACTAGACACAACAGTGTAGTTATAGATAATCTATTTCAAGCGAACGAAAGAAGAAGAAGTTAATCCTAAAAAGAGCTCACTGACCTGTGTTATATTCAACCCTTCCGAACATAAAATTTTAATCTGCAGATGTATTGTATCTATAAAGCATGTTATGTTTACTGTAATATGCAAAATATGAATATAAAGTAAAACACACAAGCTTGAATAGCAAATGCTTACAATATATTATGCACACATACAAATGCCCATCCATTCATTTATTATTTCACCTGTAAATACATATATTCACTCATCCATACATTCCTCCATTCATCTATATTTCAAGTGCATCTTTTTCTGTCGGTACGCAACAGAACGTAGTACCAACTCATACTTTTAATGTATCTTTTTTTTTTTTTTAAACCCTGCTTTAAGAGAAATTTTATGGTGAGTACCGGCCCCTTTGTATAACAAAAACTTGCATCTATCCATCCGCGTATACATACATATGCATATGCATGCATGCATACATGCACAAAGATAGATTGAAAAGGGGGTGGGGGGGGGGGTGTGATCACTTCTTTTACAACTATATTATATAATACAATTATTTGACACTCAGACACCATTATTTAATTACCAACACTTAAACTTACCCGGTTCACGATTATCCCTCAATGTATAAGTAAATCAAGCCGTGCGACCAGTGTAGACGATAGAGCTGCTACATAGCAAAACAACGTCTATTGTTTAAGCCCCCCAACTCAATACAGCTATACTTTATAGCTCTACCAGTAACAAACCAAACTCCTCTTGTGTTTTGCAACAAGTAAATACCAATTCAGTCTGTATCGAATCACATAACACACGAGGGTGGCAGGTTTCTATGTGTCGAATGACTCGGCAGCATTAACTGAGAGCAGGTCGAGTCAACTCAATAATGTAGGTCATACGGCTTGCAAAAAAAAAAAAATATATCAAGGGTGTTTGTTCTTGCGTCACGTGTTTGAGAAGTCTGAATGTCTGCAGTTCAGATTAGACTTGGCAGCACGAAAATGACGAGGTCTTTATAAGGGGAGTCTATAGTGGGGTGCTTTTTGTTTTGTTTGTACCAGCGAGCGTTTGCAGTAGTAGACACCAGAGATGGCTGGTAGTCTAATGGGAATGTTTTGGTGCCAACAGCCACAGAGAGCCAGTGTAAAGAAATATAATGAACACGGAGCAAGAAACGGCATACTCAGAATATGGGATGGCGGCATCAGGAACAACTTTGGAGAAATGAAGAATAACCTTTTCAACGCATTGGCAAGTGCAGTGCAATTGTCTTTATACACCCACTCACACACAACCATCAATATTTTGAGGTAAATGGGTGATGGAGAAAAAGAAGAAGAAGAAGAAAAAGGAGAAGAAGACGAAGAAGAAGAAGAAGAAGAAGAAGAAGAAGAAGAAGAAGAAGAAGAAGAAGAAGAAGAAGAAGAAGAAGAAGAAGAAGAAGAAGAAGAAGAAGAAGAAGAAGAAGAAGAAGAAGAAGAAGAAGAAGAAGAAGAAGAAAAAGAAGTGCTGGTGCCGACCGCGGGCACGGCGTCGTTATCTTTCTCTTTCTTCACCACCTACTTATCTTCCCACTCACCTCTCTTTCTTCTTTGTAGTTTTTTCTCCCTCCCCCCACTCCCTTTATGCAATGGGCCTTCAACCAGTTTCACTGCATGCTTTCTTCAACTCCAAAAACATGGGGTTAAGGCACGCCAAAGAAGACACTGTGGGGGGGGGGGGGGGAGAATGCCCTATTTTAACAGAAAACGAATTTGAACTCACCCCAATATTTACGGAGATCCGTGGGGATCGTCACCTGAGCTACAGAGTTCGTGCTCTGTGCTGCGTTTTCTGAAGCCGGCTAGCCATTCTGCAAAGAGAGACCGAGCCATACGGGATAAAACCTGGCTCAATCAAGTCAATCCTCTCGAGTTTAAGCTTAATTAGAGAGTAAGTTGAAACAGGACTTTTTCTGAATTATCGAGAGACAGAGAACATAGTCTGGTTATCTAGCAACAATGCATTAAAACATAGCTGTATATTACATAGATGTATGTAGCTGTATATTACATAGATGTATGTAGCTGTATATTACATAGATGTATGTAGCTGTATATTACATAGATGTATGTAGCTGTATATTACATAGATGTATGTAGCTGTATATTACATAGATGTATGTAGCTGTATATTACATAGATGTATGTAGCTGTATATTACATAGATGTATGTAGCTGTATATTTCATAGATGTATGTAGCTGTATATGTAAAACATCTGCGTAGATGATGATTTGATTCGATTTGATTTGATTCAAGAACCGACATGACATCACTCGGAGCATTCTCTTATCAGCCGCTGACCCTTTACTGCACCAAAGTTTCGTGCAAAGGGTGGTCTGTGTCTGCAGCTACCCTGAGATATGACTTCGCCGGCAGCACCTTGCGCCTACCAGCAACAGTCGGCAAACCAAGGATGTATCGCATACACACCACTGGGGTGTCTTTGGTGCAACCTAGAATGACCCGCATAGCTGCGTTCTGTGTGCGCTCTAGTGTGTCCATCTGACTCTTTGAGACGGTAAGCAGTCCGAGGGCATGCGTAGATGATAAGAAAACGACTAAGGAAAATATGATTAACCATAAGGCTGAATCTTGCAACAACAAAAAGAAGATAACATCCATCACTCAAACCACTCGGGAAGGGCAAAACCAAGGCTATTGAAGACGGCCTTGGCAAAACAATTACAGAAAACAACACGACATCAAGTAACAGTGTATCGACAGAAGAAGAAAAAGAAGAAGAAGAAGAGGAAGAGGAAGAAGAAGATGTCACTGGTTTTTGAATCAGTAGTGAACCTTACTTTGCACTCGGACAAAGGGAGTCACTGCCCCTGCTAATAACAATGGCGAACAGAAAGAGAAGCCGGATCTAAGGATGCAATTTTTAACAGTCATGTTTTAAAGGTCTACACATCTTCACGTTAACCTTTTTCAAAATTTGAATTCTCTGAACTTTTACCTTAATCAGTTATATGTATTTTGTAGACATCTGGCGGTATGCAAACAGTGACACCGACAATAATTTACAGAAATATGCGATGAACAACAGTGATGATTTTGTTGTTTACAAAATAAAGGTTATCATTGAGACTTTATGTATGATGTAGTTCATTGTAAAATTATTTCATGATGCTGATCATACTAATAGCAATTTCATTTCTTATGACTATCTATGTTTAGTAAAATTTTATGAAACTAAATTCTTCTACACCAGTATATTAATGGTATAATTATAATATAATTTAAAAAAAAAAAAGCCTACAAAGTAAGTATCAGTATCGGAACCCTTTCAAGCTTTAGTTACTGTTAACCTTAGGAGCATTGGATCTGGCGTATGACACGTATATTCTGATTATTTTTCTATTTCTATGGCTTAGGCATTATAAATACCATTTGTAATTCTATGATACCTGATTCCATTCATGCTAAGGACGATTTGGCAGCAAACCAGCTTTGTGGTGATTCATCTATACAATCTAAATCTTAGCCATTCAGTTAGCCAAGTACTCAATTTAAAAACGCCTACACAAATCATATATTTTTTTTTTCAACTGGTTCAGTATGTACTCGATGAGTGATATGTAAGCATTTAATACACACACACACACACACATGTATATACATATACACACACACATTATATTTACATACACATCTATATTTATATATATATATACACACACACACACACACACATATATATATATATATATATATATAATATATATATATATATATATATATATATATATATATATATATATAATATAAACATGGGAAAATGTGTATATAATTTTGCTAGTGTTTTAGTTTTCTAATTTTCTGTTAAGCTGCAGTATGCTGATAATATAGTTTTAGGTTTGATGGCTGAAAATGAAACAAAACTACCACAAATGATTCTAACAGAAAGTCAAAACAAGATTCTTAGCTTAAACAGCAGAAAAAAAAGAAGTAATTGTAATTACAAAAAAAAATGTTACTTTTAAATGCAGCCTCATAGTTAACGGGACAAAAATTAATCAGTTGGATGATTAGTAAAAAGTTTTTTGGAAGCAACGGAGATGTGGTTTTACAGACAAATGATGAGAATACTCTTGATAGATTCAAAAAAATGCTAAAGATGTCTTGAAAAGAACTGATTTAAGAAGAGAACTAATTGTGCGTGTCAGAAGGAGACAGTCTACAATTTTTTGTCATATAATAAGAAGGAGAAACCTGGAGTACATTGTGACGGTGAGAAAGTTGGAGGGGAAAAGAGGCAGTGAGAGATTGAAAGAAACGATGCTGGACAGTTTTACTTAATGAGATGTAAGATCATCTGTCTGAAAAGAAAATTCATAAGACAAAAGATTATGGATAGTTATGGCTACCAGCACCACAAGGCATGGACAATAAGAAGAATATTCTCTTTATTAATTTTTATTACCCTTCCCCCCCCCCCCCCCCCCCCCCCCCCCCCCCCCCCACCCCCCCCCTTTTTTTTTCCCTTTCCCACTCATTTATTGCAATTTCATGAATTTTAATTACAACTGACCATCTACTTTTCACCAGAAAATGTATTTTGTCGAGTTATGAGCAACAAATCAAGAGGTGGATTGTTGGCAGGTGCCAATGAATCATTGTGCTGCTGTGAATACACGAACATGCATGGTGAAAAAAGTCATTTGTTAGCAGTCTGTTGTGATTGTGAGGCACTGGACGAAACTTTTGATAAGTATGTGTTTGTTTATTTGGAAAATGTAAATGTTCTATTCTTGTTATGAGAGTTTAGACAAATTAATTCTTATATGCTGTATATAGCCAGTTTTTCACGTATGGAGGTTAATCTTGAACAATTAAGCTGAAGAATTTATTTGAGGCTTTATAGATGTGGATTTACGGAAACATGTTTAACTCTTTGAGTTCCAAGGAACGCCTCATACCCAATGAACCCATGATGCGCCGATTTTATTACTCTCTTTACTACCCCCTGGGCCTGTGATGCTAAATTCCCTGAGACTCAAAGAGTTAGCATTCTTTTAACTGCCAAAATGAGTAACTAAGATGTTTTGAAAGAGGTGAGGACCCAATAAGAAGAAACTCCACAGGGGAGCATGTACAGCAGGGATCAGTAGACCAATACTTAACCCACCAAGAGATGAAAATATTAATACAATCTAGTATCCAAGAAAAGTGTCAACATATGTTCATATTTTTCGGTGTAGGAAATACGGAGATCTGTCTCTGCAACGTGGCACCCGAAAATGCTGAGCATGTGCTCCAACACTGTCAACTGTATGCTGACAACAGAGACACAATCTGGCCTGTTCCAACCACACTGAAGACAACACTGTATGTTACACGAGAGGATATAGATTGCACGATAGCTTTCATAAAGGCTATGGGCCTTCTGATATAAGTTTTCTGACAGAAGGATCGAAGAAGAAGAAGAAGTAGAAGACAAATCATCAATAGAAGTAACCTGTCGTCGACAAATGTTTCGTCCCACGAGCTCCTAGACATTTTCAGAGAGTGGGCCCACCTGAGTTCATGAAGCTCAAGGTTGGTTTCCCCTGCTGCACGTATTACCAGATGTTATTCGGACAGGGACAAGACGAATTGGTGATTTGCAAAAGGTACTGTGAATCCAAAGATATACCACAGTTATCAAAATAAAAACAGTCATCATATGTTAGGAGAAGAGAGACATTAGAACATGTTTGTGATGATTAGAAAGACTGCAAAGTCAAGAAAGGGAGATAGAGAACCGCGTGAGAAGATTCATAACAGCCATTTTTCATGGCATGAAAAGGTGTAAGCACATGAACTAACACATGCTGTTAGAGATAGCAGGTTGTGGAGGGGCATGATCACATATACTAGTTGGTAAGGCTCTTGAAGTGTGATGAGGAGGATATAGATATGTTTAGCGTATCTTCTTTAAAGACATAATTTGTGACTTAGGGAGTTGTAAACACATTCACACTCTTGACATACTGGAGTCAAATGTGATAAGATGGATTTGGTAACCGATTGTTTTATGTTCATTTTGACAATGGTATGGGTGTCATACTGGTCAAAAAGCAGTGGCAGACTTGTTGTCACCTTTCTGTCTTTTCAGATGGTAGTATTATATAGTCCAATAGAGAGGGAGCTAGAGCGTGAGGTTAAAAAGATGGGGATGACATGGGAAGAGCTGCATGTGGTAGCAAAGGATAGAACGACTTGGCCTGAGTTGGTTGAGGTAGTAACCAATAAGTGATCCTTTCTTCTTCTAACTCAAGTCTGAGTCCGAAGAAGCTCAGCACAGTGCACAGACTCTGTAGCACCGCCGAGGATCCTAAAATACTGTGGGTAGATTTTTTACTCCAACTTGTGCCCGGGCAGCGCTGTTAGGCTATTTTTTCTGATTTCCAACTGTCAAGGGATTTTTTATGTGCACAATACTGAACACAGGCGTCCGATCTCACTACCTAGAGACATTGGGGAATTACTAGAAGGCCAAGTCCACGTGAAAAAATCCCAGCCCTTACCGGGGATTGAACCCAGAATCTCCAGCACTCGAGGCAGACACCATGTTTAGGTATTATGGGGGAGAATCCCAGGGTTATGGGTTTGTTTTTCATGGTTTTGGGCAGAAGGGTCATTGGTGAACACAGAAGATTGCAAAAAAAGTAACAACTTGTTCGGTCAGAATAGGTTAGTGTTTACCTACCTGGGATGAAAGAGTTAATTGTGTATATGCAGATTTTACATTTATGTTTTTCCACAGAATTTTTAAATGTGAACGAGTCTCGGAGTCAACAATTGACCGTCTCCTGAACACCATCTCGGACAGATGTTGTCGACTGCCGACCTGTTTTGGCCATGGAGCTGTGAAACTTCGCCCGGACATTGTCACGCCAATTGTCGTTGTTCCGCTGTGCCTTGTTCTGGCCACTATTCATCCAGTTATGACAGTTGTGTGTTTCTTGTTCATGCCTATATTTATCATGACTTTTCATGCCCTCTGGAGACGGAAGGATACAAATCGACGATCAATGTTTTTTTATTCGTGGGGACTTTCTTCGATCATCTCTGCATATCTTGTGTTTCAGGTAAGATCAGATATGACATGAAAAGTTTGAGGACTCTTGTTTCCAAGTCACTGGGGCATATTGAGTATGTACATGACGGTCTCAGGATAAAGAATCGCAGTGGCCACTGCCACTGTTCATTATGAACACTGCCTAGAAGGAAAGCAGTGGCAAACTGCCTTTTTTTAAAAGGCTTTGAAAATGTAATTGAGCTTAACCTGTTCTTATCGGCATGGTAAATTATCACATAAACTACAGAACTGGATCCTGTACAAAATTGTAGGAATAAACTGCTATTTTGGGGGGAGGGGGGGGGGGGGGGTGCAATTATAATTATGATATTGTATTTTGGTTGTCTTGGTTATTGTGGCTGATTAGTGATTGACTGCTTTTCTGCCAGTGTTATTCATGTTTGGTGATTAGTTTTTGGACTAGTCCTTAAAATTATCCTTTTGAGGATTCTTTTTACCCACCGCTGCATTGCATCTTGTCTTTTATGTAGGGTTTTATCTGCTGTGTGCTTAGTTGTTTTTGTATTGCATGTCTTTTAGGGATCTTCTAAGACTCTTCTTCTGGCAAGATGTGTCCTCGTGCCTCTGCCGTCCTTCTTCAATGATCTTTTTGTGCTACTCTGGTATAACAAAATTACTAATGTAGGGCTTTTGGAGAGAACTACATTTCAGCACATCAGAAGGCGAGGGTAAGATGCTGGTGATGCATAAGACACCTTGAGAAAACGTAATAAAATAACTAGAATGACCTTACATTGGAACCACAGGTGAAAAGAAATAAAGAGAGAAAACATAAGGCAAAGATAATTAGTTATCTTGGTGAATACATTTCGAAGGACAAGGTATGAGCTGCATTTGATGGCCAGTGATAGGACCACTTGTTGCAGATTGCTTGAGGACCTATGCTGCATTGTGGGGTTACAGAGTAGAACAAAGGAGCTGAATGGTCTCGAGCCATGGCATCCACCTTGAGTGCTGGAGGTCCCAGGTTCAAGCCCAGGTGAAGGCTGGGATGTTTTCACGTGGACTTCTAATAATTAACCCTGGTCTCTGGGTTAGTAAGATCAGATGCCGGTGTATATTGTTGCGCACGTAAAAAAAAAAAATCCCTTGGCAGTTGGAAATTGAAAAGAGAAGCCTAACTGCGCTGCCTGGGCAAAATTTGGAGTTAGAAAATCTACGCAAATATTTCAGGATCCTAGTCGGTGCTTCAGAGTTTGTGCATTGAGTTTAGATTTTCGGACTCATGCTTGAGTTAGAAGTAGAACGGAGCACTTATGGGTTACTACCCTTGTGCCATGATGTTGATCCGTTGTATAAACAAACAAACACTTTAATTTTAAAGGGTGACTAAAGGGAAACTCTCGTCTGCTTACATTCTACCCAAACACTCCTTTCACACAGCAATTGTATTTTATCTTTATATCATATTCATGAAGCAGTGTAAGTAAAATGACACTTTTCCACGCCCTCAGACGTATCGGGCATATGGGAGCTAGGCTTATATTTTATAACCCGTCGGCACTAGGTGGGTGCCACCTTTACTTCCTATGACTCTACCTAATACCCATTTGCTGCTAGGCCGACCTGAAAACCAAGGTCATTTTTTAAGAAGAAAAAAAAAAAGAGTCTGGCTTGGTCAGAACCAGAATCCACGAACTTCAGCATGGGTGGCAGATACATTCATTAAAATATACACACAGACATTGAAATAAATATACGCGCGCTCACACACTTGACACTCATACACACACATGCAGTAAAAATGCATACACACATGCATGCATACGCATACATACACAGACAAAATAATTATAATGATGTGTAATAACATGTAAGGTCAAAAAAAAAAAAAAAAGAACCTGGTGCAGGTTTTAGGGGTCTCTTTTTGGGAGAAAAAAAAAATAATAACCCACTCTCCCTTAACAAGCATGTTGCAAAAGGAGATTAATGAAAAGTTTGCAGAAGGAGACTTGTTAAAAGTTACAAAAGGAAACTTATTAAAAGTTTGCAGGAGACATTAAAAGTTTACAGAAGGGAACTCATTAAAAGTTTGCAGAAAGAGACTCATTGGAAGTTTGCAGAAGGAGACTCATTAAAAGATTGCAGAAGGAGACTCGTTTAAAGTTTGCAGAAGGAGACTCATTAAAAGATTACATAAGGGGACTCATTCTTCCAATATGCCAAATGCGCCTAAAAGGCAGGAAAAGGGATCTTTACTTTTACTTTTGAAAGTAGACTAATTAAAAGTTTGCAAAAGGAAACTAATTAACAGTTTGCAAAAGGAGACTAATTAAAAGTTTGCAAAAGGAGATTAAGTTTACTGAAATCAAATGTGATAGTTAAGTGACACAGATATCACAGCCTAGCTGTAAACCACAGCACAGCATGCCAGCTGCCCTTCTTTGGGCAAAAGAAGAAGTGGTAGTTCAGCTTCTTCTATACATTATCATTCATGTATTGTGTTGTATTATTGTTTGTGTTGCAGATCTTTGTTGTTGCCTTCCGAGAGGTGTTGCTATGGGAGATCCTGACTGTGTTTACATCAATGGTCATCATGTTCTATTTCCTGTACCTGACAAAACGGGATCCGGACCGACTGATCATTCAATCCAAGACTCGGCCCAGCCACAAGCGAACTCCCTCCAACCCCCTTGTGGACGCTTCTAGCTCTTTTTACGACCAGGTATGGATAAATGAAACTCTCTCTGGGTTCTGGGGATCTGTTTTGATGGGGAAAGAATTGACCTAATACACCTTTAAAAGGGGGGGGTTTTCTTTCGAAGTCAGAATGTATCTGCTTGAGAGGCAAGAAAAAAACAGACTGCTTACAAATAATCCAGCTTTGTAGAACTAATGCACATGCAAAATTCAAGTTCTAAAAAGTCTGGAAACAGACTAACTCCTGAAGTTGATGAATAACCAAAAACTCTGCTAGAGTTGGTGAATGCTAAGAAGAAGGTAATGACACAGCACCTTGCTCTAAATTAGTTGAGAAGCCAAAGATCAGATGGCATAGTCAGTTTTGGCTACCACTACCAACAAAAGGTGCTAAACCTTAAACAAAAAATGTGATTTAATTAAAATTAGATATTGATTATTATTATTATTACTATGCCAACTGATAAATGAGTGGAATGATGTATTGAGGAATGAAGCCAAAAGGGCAGAATGTAAGATGGGCCTGCATAGCCTATTCCCAACCCTACAAAACTAAAGTTTATTCGTCCATTTGTGGTTTGCAACTAAGCTGTAATATCTACACATCCAATTTCATTAAATTGTTAATTTGATGCATTTCACAGCATGCTTGTTAGGAAGTGGTGGTCTGTCAACACCCCCCCCCCCCCCCCCCCCCGCCTTCTTTTTCGCCACCCCAAAAATAGGGCCCTGGAACCCACACGGGGAGATAATGAGGAGAATAAAACATTAAGGAGGAGAAAAAAAGATGTAGTGAAAAAAACAGTTGCTGGATGTATAAGTTTTTTTTTTTTTTTTCATTTTCAATATATTAAGAGGCCTTTCTATGCCCTGAGAAGCAGTGCTTCAGGAATGCTTCATCGTTTATGCATATTGCAAGCAACATTTGGTGGATAATGTGTTCAACATCTTGCTGACTGCCTTTTCTTCATTAAATATTTCCTCAGAGTGGCTCCTGTGACCTTCTTGTACTGAAGAAGTCATTGTATCCCCAAGCACACACTCACACATGCAGACACACACACACACACACACACACACACACACACACACACACACACACATACATTAGAAAGCATAAACAGAAAATGCAGACATTCCTTACTTTCTCAGATAAATGGCCAGAATATGCAGCAGACACTTCAAGATGGGGATTTTTCAAACCTGACTTTGGAAACTGCGGCAGGTAGTTCACCTGGAAGCTGGCCAGAGTCAAGAACAATGGGAGGTAAACTTGCAATCGTTATCTCTGAATAGATTGAATTCCCATGTGGGTTCTGCGACCCCATTATGGGAAAATAAGAATAGACTCACTGCCTACCTTAAAGCATGTTGTAACGGTCGACTAATGGGAAGCTTTCTTTCAAGTCAGAATGCATCTGCCTGAGAGGCAAGGAACCAACAGTCTGCATACAAATGAGTCAGAACTGTAAAATGAAAGTGCATGCAACATACATTCGGGAACAAGACCCAGGAGTGGATGAGCAACCAGAACTTTCTGCCACAGTTTACAGTCAATGAACTCGAAGAAGAAAAATGAATCAAGAACAGACCCACCTTATCATCCGTATGGGCCTCTGGGCAAACCATTGTGCTGGGGCCTCTGAAAACTATTCACAGTAGAAAATAACCAAAGGACACTAACTGCCTGGACCTCTGAAGCGATACTGGCCCCTGTGCCTAGAGCATGCCTGTCTCCACATTTGTTCAACATTCTCGGTGAGTCAGTTACATTTACGTACCTGGTGATGGTTGTTGGGGAGGAGGCTGGTATGCACTATATATATATATACATACACACACGCACATACACACACACATGCGTTGCTCGCACACGTGGGTGAACACACACATATATATGGTGCTAAGAAGAAGATTTATGAGACAGATTCTAAACATCATATTACTACCAACACTTGGCTACCATTGTTTAACTTTGACATTCTCTGAGGCTAGCCTATGGAAAATTAACACCTGTTAGGTTTGGTGCCTGAAGAAAGCTTTCAACTTGATGAGCAGTATGGTCAATACCACGCTGGCTGAGTTTACTTTCCAGGGCATATCCTGGTATGCTTTTAAGTGTCGCTGGCCTGGAAGCCCGCAATAAATGATATTGTTACTTTATACTAGCAATTGACATGTTAATGTCTCGACCTAAAAGGCTGGACTCAGTCTATTCCTCTTGACCATAACCTTTGTTTTGACCTCTAAGCTTTGTCTCAGCTGATAACCTTTTACCTTGAACCTGCAGGGAAGCTGGATCTTCCGCCCAGGACGGGCTACTGCAGGATCTGTCAGGAATACATTGCCGTAAGAGATCACCATTGTGTATGGTAAGTCTGTTTGTCCAGATGTACCAGATACAACACAGACTGACTATACAATTCAACAGACAAGATAACAGCTCATACACACTAAAGGAAAACAGGAAACCAGAAATGTATCATAGGAGACAATGCAGACATGAGGGTTTATATTGCAGTACAAAACAAATGAGAAGGCATATGAAAAAAAATGCTGCTATAGGATATAAACAAGTTCTAAATAAATAAATCTGTCCAGATGATGATTGTTGAAATTAAAATTAGAAAGCACCTTTGTTAGTTTTGATCATGCTTTGGATCTTTTTCCCAAAGGCATGCTGGTGTGTTGAGAAATGAACAAGCAGACAGATTGTCTGGTTGTGCTCCACTGGCTGGTGAACTGATGCATGGCAAGGCAAATGTGGTTAGGCACTATGGGCGCACAGAACAGAATGGCAAATTGAAAAGACCATCATAGTCCAGAGAGAGAGATGCAGCAGGCAGTGACCAGAGACTTAAGGGAAAAATGGGCATGTAATCAGACTGCATCTGGCACCGTTGGTGCCCTCTTTATTCCCGACCTTACCCTGAAAACAGAAACACCAGTGGCAGAGAGAGACCAGGATTTAAAGAGTCACAGCCTAAGATTTCACAAGATCAAGCAACCCAGCACACACTAACTGTTATGTGTTACACTGTGGCACAAAGCAGATATTGACAAAGTAAGAAGATTCTTCTTCTTCTACTCCTCCTCTTCTCTTCCTTCTGCTTCCCTTTATCACCCATTGGAGCATAGGCCCTCAACCAGCTCAGCCACATTGGCCTATCCTTTGCTGTTGCATACATCTCACCCCCATGTCTTCTCTATCACTTTAAACTTCATTCTCTAATTCCCTTCTGCATGTGTATTTTGGTATGACTTTATTTCTGTGCCCCTGTGAGTTCCAGTGCAAAGACATTCTAGTTTTATATTGTTCTCATGTTTTCTCAGCGTGTGTGCTATCCAGTGGCAGCATCTCTTCTTCACCTCTTGATTCACTGGAATGTGTTCTTTCCTAAAGCTAAACAATGGCAGTTGTATTGTACCATTTAATTCCCTCTATTCTACGCAAGCACCACCTAATGAATGCTTGTGGTTTGTTAGTAATTGGTTTAGTTGTTTGTGTTTCTGCTCTATACAGCAGTTATGATTATGCTGGTCACTTTGACACATGTAATGATAATGATATATGATCTGTTCAGGATCGACAGCTGTGTGGGTGCCAGCAACCACCGCTCATTTCTCCTGACCATGATCATGTTTATTTTGACCGGTGTGTATTCCATTCACCTGACCTTCACCACAGTGTGCACCCCTAAGATGTACCTAGATTGGTTTCTGATGCCAAACGATTGCAGATGGCTGTATAATGACTTCCTGTAAGTTACTTTAAATAACTACATATTTTTTTTTTTTCATTATTAAATGGGATCAATATTTTCTGCAGGAGATGCCAGTGCATTGGGAAATGAATGGGCGGGTAGATTGGTTGGTTCTGTACCACCTGGTGGTAAATGCATTACATCAAGTTAGATGTTTGAAGAACCCGTTGATTGTTCATGTTTGAGATCATCTTCATCGCACATTGGACATGACCATAAGAGCTCCAACCTCCTCCTGAGTATGTCTCAAAGTGTTTTTAGGCTAACAGCTCCCTTTCTGTTCTGGTTCATGTAATGACCGGCGGCTCCCGCATGGTTTTCCTGTCTCGCAGATCCAATTGGTACACCGACTGTATGCAGTCTATTCAGTAAAAAAAATCATTTTCCACGAAACTGAAAGCCTCACAGCCTTTAGTCCCTTGTATGGCATTGATGATGTCTTTCCTGTCCGTAGAGGACCCATTTCTGATGGTCACACTGCCAGTCAGGGTGTCTGCTCTCTCATTGCCTTTCACACCAGCATGTCCTGGGACAAATATGAAGGTGATTTTGTGAAATGCTGCATGCTGTATCAGATGGAGCCACTGTGTGTACCCTGCCCTGATCTCCTATAGCATGCTCATTGAGTCGCTGAGCAAACAAGCATTGGTAAACTCCTGAGTATTCAGCCATTCTACGGCCTTTGTCACATCTGTGACCTCCATTGTCATGCTGTTGGTGGTAGAAGCAAAGGCTCCGCTATCTTTAATAACTTTAAGAACATGTTAAGAGCTGGTGAACAGTGTGGAGGCACAAATATATCACCACATCTAAAGAAAATGATGCATCAAGGAGTGACCAGGGAATAAGTCTGACACTCTGAACTTAGTGAAGGACGAGATGGACATACTATCAGACTGTTGTGGTACTATCAGCTTTGGAACTCTGCGTTTGGAGTGCTTATATTAATAAGTTGATAGTTCTTAACTCCTCAACTCTTAAATGTGATGGATTTAATAAAAATGAAGAAATAAGAGAAATTTCCTGGCAGCCCCTGGTAGCAACAGTAATGAGACAAAGAAGATGACGTTATATGGAGCACATTCTCATAAGAAAATTAATTGCCTATCCTTTTACAGAACGTTGCAGACCAAATCCAAGCATTTTCTTGGCTGTTGTGGTTTTTCTAGGCAAATTTACATCCAGTGATTTGCCATTGCTTTCTGGACGGTTGGTTTTTTGATACCATTGTCACAGCCAGCGCAAGGCCTGCAGCTGGGATCAAACCTGGCACCACAGCAGTGCAAAGCACGTTCGCAACGCCTAAGCCACTGACAACGACTCTGATAAGAAGCAGGCAGGAAATCACCAGACAGGCACTGAAATTGGAAACAGCTGGATGGAGGAAATGAGGGTGTCCTAGCGAAACCCAGAAACAGCTGGATGGAGGAAATGAGAGCGTTCTAGCGAAACCCAGGAACAGCTGGATGGAGGAAATGAGAGCGCCCTAGCGAAACCCAGGAACAGCTGGATGGAGGAAATGAGAGCGCCCTAGCGAAACCCAGGAACAGCTGGATGGAGGAAATGAGAGCGTCCTAGCGAAACCCAGAAACAGCTGGATGGAGGAAATGAGAGCGTTCTAGCGAAACCCAGAAACAGCTGGATGGAGGAAATGAGAGCGCCCTAGCGAAACCCAGAAACAGCTGGATGGAGGAAATGAGAGCGCCCTAGCGAAACCCAGGAACAGCTGGATGGAGGAAATGAGAGCGTCCTAGTGAAACCCAGAAACAGCTGGATGGAGGAAACCCAGAAACAGACGGTGAGAGGAGCCAGCAGAAGGATTGCACAGAATTGAACGGAATGGAGGATTAAAATGCAAGCCATGTGTGATATGACAAAACAGGTGATGATGGTATGTCAGCTGGCTAGTTGTTACAGAACTGACAGTTTGCCCTATGCAGTATTGCATGTGCAGGCTTGCTGATTTTACAAGTTACTTATCGATTTTAGGACTTTGCTAACGAACCCCCAGTATTTATTGGGGGTAGTTATCTGGGGCTTTTTGGTTGGGAGCAGTTTTATTATCTGATCCAGTGTCAGCTGCAGCTTCATAAAAAAATAATTTGGCTGCTGGCTACTTTTATCCCTGACCTGTCTGCCTTGACTTCATGTAACTCTTGTTTCATGGGGGTGACATTCGCATCCCCGGGCTCTTGCTCACCAGGTGTCCCGCTGGCTGGTGGAAGGGAGGGGATGCCTTGTAGTGGTGATAAGATTAACCTCATCCGAAGTAGCAGACTACTGAACATAAACATTGTCTAGCTAAGACACAGCAGCCCATATATTAGTTTGTGACATCCTGAAAAAACAAAAACATGCATAACAATCTGAATATCTGTGCTTAAATGACCGTGATATATCATCTCTCATATTGTCTTTGCAATGTATTATTTCAAGTGCCTGTGGCATATTGTGTCTTACAGGTTGTTAATGCAATATATTGTTTTACGTATTGGTGTAAAGTCTCTCTTTACAAGTTCAGAAAATGTCTTGTCTTACTGTCACTTCTCATGTTGCTTATGTAATTTCTTATTTCACTTACGTCTGTGGGAGCCGCCGTGATGTAGTGGCTACATGCTCACCTGCAGATCAAAGGGTCATGGGGTCAGGTCTTGACGGAGTTGGACTTTAAAACCAAAATTCATCAATCAGCAAGTCCTTTACAGAACGTCGCTCTCTTCACGGCACGCCTGAAAGTATCCCTTTCTCTAGCCAGCTCTCCAGCCCCATGTGCTTTCAATGCCAATGCATCTTCAATGTCTTGTATCCATCTTCTCGGTGGTCGACCCCTGCCTCGTCTTCCAAACTGTACCTTCCATCACTGTCTTTTCCAAGCCACCATGACGCTTGATATGGCCTTAAACTTTCAGGACTGGGTGCTGTTTATGAGCCAGTTCTCCTTGATGTTCAACTCGTTCAGAATGTCGATGTTACTCCTCTTCCTGATCCATAGTATTCTAAGAATTTGTCTATAGCATTTCAATTCAAAAGCTCCAGTCTTTTTCCTCAGTGACTGGGTGAGAGTAAAACCAAAATTACCTAGCTTTAAATGGGTACCAGGTGAAGTAAAGGTGGCCAGGGTGATGCTGATAACATCACTTACCAACTGCTGATTGGTCTATAAAATATATGTCTAGCCCTAAATGCCCACGATGCCTAAAGGTTTGGAAAAGGGTCCGTTAATACTGGCTGGGTAATATGTTATTGGTGTAATGTTTGCATTTTTGTCACTTCACTCAGGTTGTCTATGTAATGTCTTCTCTTGCACATTGTCTGAATATGTAATGCCTTATTTTTTCACATACCATCTGTGTAATGTCTTATTCTGCATAATGTCTGTGTTTCTGTCACTTCACTCAAGTTGTCTATACAATATCTTGTCTGACACATTGTCTGTGTATTGTCTTACTGCAGTGTAGTCTTATTTTTGTTATTTAACCTCTTGGAAGTTGTGTATATAATGCCTTTTTTTCACATATTGTTAGTTTTATGTCACTTTTCATAAGTTGTCTAGTTTTGTATTGCATGATACATTTATAAAATGCTCAATCTCATTGTCTCTGCACATAATAACTCATATATTTGATCCATTTTTTCCTCCCGATACACAAGCATTATATATTTAATCTATTTGTCCATCCTCCTCCACAGAAGAACTATATTCGATCCATTTGTCCATCCTCCTCCACAGAAGAACTGTATATTTGATCCATTTGTCCATCCTCCCCCACAGAAGAAGTGTATATTTGATCAATTTGTCCATCCTCCCCCACAGAAGAAGTGTATATTTGATCAATTTGTCCATCCTCCTCCCCAGGAGAAGTGTATATTTGATCCATTTGTCCATCCTCCCCCACAGAAGAAGTGTATATTTGATCCATTTGTCCATCCTCCCCCACAGAACAACTGTATATTTAATCCATTTGTCCCTCCCCCATAGAACAACTGTATATTTGATCCATTTGTCCCTCCCCATAGAAGAAATGCAGTTGATTCATTTGTCCCTACCCCATGGAAAAACTGTAGTTGATCCATTTGTCCCTCCCTCACAAAAGAACTGTATCCATGTCTCTCTCTCCCCCCCCCCCCCCCCCCCCCCCCCCCCCCCACAAACCCCCCCCCCACCCCCCCCCCCCCCCCCCCACCCACCCCCCCCCCCACTGTATATTTTATCTATTTGTCCCTCCCCCACAGAATAACTATATTTGATCCATTTGTCCCTCCCCCACAGATCAGCCATTTGTCCCGCCCCCACAGATCAACCATTTGTCCCTCCCCCACAGATCAACCATTTGTCCCTCCCCCACAGAACAACTGTATATTTGATCCTTTTGTCCCTCCCCCTATGGAAGAACTGTATATATGATCCATTTGTTCCTTCCCCTACAGAAGAAATGTAGTTGATTCATTTGTCCCTCCCCATGGAAGAAATGTAGTTGATTCATTTGTCCCTATCCCACAGAAAAACTGTTGTTGATCCATTTGTCCCTCCCTCACAAAAGAACTGTATTTTTGTCCCTCCCGCACAAAACTATATTTTATCCATTTGTCCCTCCCCCACAGAAGAACTGTATGTTTCATCCTTTTGTCCCTCCCCTGCATAAGAACTGTATATTTGATCCATTTGTCCCTCCCCCAACAGAAGAACTGTATATATGATCCATTTGTTCCTTCCCCTACATTAGAACTGCATATTTGATCCATTTGTCCCTCCCCCTGTGGAAGATATGATCCATTTGTTCCTTCCCCTACAGAAGAAATGTAGTTGATTCATTTGTCCCTCCCCATGGAAGAAATGTAGTTGATTCATTTGTCCCTATCCCACAGAAAAACTGTTGTTGATCCATTTGTACCTCCCTCACAAAAGAACTGTATATTTGTCCCTCCCGCACAAAACTATATTTTATCCATTTGTTCCTCCCCCACAGAAGAACTGTATGTTTCATCCCCCTACAGAAGAAATGTAGTTGATTCATTTGTCCCTCCCCCCACTAAATGACTTTAACATATTTCACCCCTTTGTCCCTCCACAGAACCGCTATATGCTTTGTCACTGCAGTCTACTGTACCATCGCTGTGTCACTAATGTGTCTGGGCCTCCTGTACCAGGCCCTGCTCATCAGCCAGAACTTAACCTCACATGAACTGTCGCAGGCCCATCGCCAAGGCTTGACAACATGTGTTTTCTTCGTCAGAAACAACCCCTATAATAAGGGCTTTTTGAGAAATTGGCTGGAGTTTTGGCTTCTTCCAACAAGGGCTGGCACCTCTGGGATGATGGTCTGATGTTGGTTGTAATGTTGAGATATTTATTTGTGAGGGCTTTAATTATATTGTGGGGTTAATTATGGGTATGGTTAGAGCTTGAAAAATGTGGCTGGGACTTGAAATGTGGGTATGATCAGGGCTCCAAATATAAGTGTAGTCAGAACTGTAAATATGGGTGTGGCCATGTCCGAAACAGTTGTAGTGGTTAGCATTTGAAGTGAAGTTGAAGAACCATTATAGACATGGAAGAAGTTACATGCGTTCAGAAATAAACATCTGAGGAAACCTGATGAACTTGAAAGAGGATAAATTCAAGAGAGGTAGAGAAATAAGGAAATGTCTGGACAGCCGCTGATGTCTATGCCTATAAGAAAAAGAAGATAGCTCTATATTAGGTACATCCTGAAAAGAAGCAAACAGAGAATCAGCAAATAGACACTGAAATGGGAAATAAATGAATTGGGGAGCATAAAAACAAACAAATACGAAAGAGTTCCAAAGGTGCTCGACTGTATTACATCTGTGATATCGACAGGAGATAGAATAGAATGGAAGACTAAACTGCAAGCACTGTGTGACATATAATGACACAACAGGATGATCACTATGTTGAGGTGGTCGGGATGTTAAATGTGGGTGTAGTCAGGGCTTGTAATGTGGATGTTGTCAAGATTTACAGTGTGAGTGTTTTCAGGAAATCCAGAGTGTAGGTATTTTAAAGAAATGCACTATGGGTGTTTTCAAGAAATACATTTTGGGTGTTTTCCAGAAGTGTCTTGTGGGTGTTTTCCAGAAGTATCTTGTGGGTGTTTTCCAGAAGTGTTGTGGGTGTTTTCCAGAAGTATCTTGTGGGTGTTTTCCAGAAGTGTCTTGTGAGTGTTAGGTGATATCTACATACTGCTACCTGATGGTTGTCACACCCCAGCAACTTCAAGATCACTCCTGCAGGACAAATTTGAGATAACCCAGTTTGCTCTCCAAAGAGGTTGTAATGAATGCACCAGTAGCTATCTGTTCACACCTAAGTGCTGTTTTGTTGTCATCTGCAGCCCTGGGCGGGTAAAGATCATTTGTATAGATTTGGTTTTACTTTATTCATTCCATGTAAATAAGCAGTTGAGCTGAGTTAAAAAACAACCTGAAATCAGAGCACTCTGGACATTCCCATAAGTGCTGCTTCCCCATCTTAAACAGCCGGCAAAGAGTTCTAGTGCCAATGGTACTAGTAGTAGGTTAATGTCTGTTTTGCCTTTCCTCTGAGTGTAGAGCGTCTGCTAGATTTCTGGGTCAGAATTCTCTCCAGACCATTATGATCTATGCATGCTTCAGCGTTGTTCCCTTGCTCCCCAAGGGCATTGGCTATCTGCCTGTTGTGCATTAATTCACTGGCCAATCTGTCTGCCTGCTTATTTCTCAACACACCTGCATTTTTAAGAGTAAATATCCAAGAACACTATCATAGTCGGGACCTCTTGTGCCCCTAAACTGTGCATGCTTGTCTCCACCTTTCTCAACATGCTTTGTGCTCTGACTGCCAGCTACTGAGTTGAGTGCATGGCGTGGCACTGTAAGCTGCGGATTTCATTTGGAATGTTTTTCGACTGTGGCCAACGTGGTGTTTTGAACTGTAGATTCAGAAAATGGACCGTGGCCTGTCGTCGCAATATTGATGGTGCCCTTATGTGATTAATATTGATCGCGTGCGCAACTGCTGATCTGTTGGCAACTTCTGCTACCGTCGATGATGAACTGCATTTCTAATGTCAAACTGTTTGTGTTAGCACTTCTGATGGCTACCGTATGCTTTTAATGCGTGTGCATGCTAGTGCATATGCTGAGACAGCAGTCTGTCAATCTCTCCACAAGGGACTGCGATGAACATTCTGTGTGTTTTTCATTGGCACAGGAGCGTAGCAACTTTGGGGTGACCCGTTTGCTATGAAGCTGAAACTGAGATTACCAAGACTGCCTCTATTTTTAGACTCGATAAGGTAATATTGTATCCTAGGATCTGTTGCACTAAGTGATGTCCATTCACTTCTGCAGTGAACCCCAGTGCCTCTCAACACACATCAATTTGTTCAGATAATAACATCACTCCCCCGTGTGGGTTCCGGGGTCCCATTGTAGGGAAAACAAAAATAGACCCACTGCCTCCCGAAAAGCATGTCGTAAGAGTCGACTAATTGGGGAGCTTCCTTTGAAGTCGGAGTGCATCTGCCGGAGAGGCAAGGAACCAACAGTCTGTATTCAAAAGAATGAGATCTGTAAAACTGATGCACATGCAACACTCAGGTTCTGGAACGGGACTGCAGTTCAGTAGTGGACGAGCAACCAGAACTTTCCGCCAGAGTTTACAGCTGGTGAACGCGAAGAAGAAGACAATAACATCACTGGTATAGGAAGTGTTAGGAATCAGTTTTAAAATTTCTTATTCTACGGTGCCAGAGGTTTCAAGCTACTCTTTTTAAAATGGGGGGGGGGGGGGGGTGGCTTTCCTGTTACTTACATTTTCTTTAGTGTTCTCCATCTCATAGTCCACACTGTTTGGTTTTAGTAATAGTTGTCTGTCCCAGGTTCTGTCATTCATTTCTGATACAGACTTGCTTTCTTGCCATAAGCCCAACAATTTAACATTCTCTCTATTGTTCTGCTTCAGCTTCTCCTCCCCTCCATTTTTGTGGTGTTATGATGTAGCCAAAACACAGAGATTGTTTAAAATGTTTGGAATAGCACCGTCATCTTTTCACATTGTCAGTAATCTTTCTTTTTTCTTCCCATGTTGAATTGAGAATTGACATCATAGCACTCAGGACACCCCCATAAGCGCTCCATTCCCATCTTCAGCAGCAAGTGAAGAGTTAAAATTCCGATGGAACGGTAACTGTCTGATTGTATATCCGTCTCGCCCTTACCCTGAGTGCCGAGCGTCGGCCAGATCCCCCTTGTAACTCCTCGCAGCGCCATTCTTCTCAGACCGTAATGATTTATCTGTGCATCGGCACTGTTTCCTTGCTCTCAAAGAGCCCTCACAACATCCAGCTTGTCATACATCAGTTCACCATCAACTGGTTTAAAACCAGCCTGTCTATCTGCCTGCTCATTTCCCAACGCACCGGCATTACCTGTAGAAAATATCCAAAGGATGCTAACTACCCGGGACATTTGAAGTGATGCTAGCCACTCTGCACGGAGCATGCCAGTCTCCACCTTTCTCAACTTGCTCTGTGAGTCAGTTGCAATGACAGCATGTGTGTACAGCTGATTTTCAAGCCAGCGGAAGGCAACAGTGACTGCCTCCACCTCCATTCTCAAACTAGACGTGATATCCTTTTTTCCCATAAAAGATAGATTTTCATTTTATGCCAAATTGGTGGCCAGAAGTTTAAGATCAACCAGTAAATAGTTGATTTTACCATAATTTTATGAAGTATTCCATCTGCTGTTATTTAATGGTCCACTAAAGGCAATCACTGTAGTCATAATTCTCCCCTAAAATAACAATTGATGCAATGCTTTGTAATAGTATTAAAATATAAGTGATTTCTAAGTGATATTAAGCATTTAACTACAATTTTAAAACATGAACATTTGATATGTATGCAGTTTCTTCCCAGATTTTTGTTTTCACATTGTAAGTTTACCATTTGAGGGGGTTGTTTTATATATGGCTGTTGGGTTACATATTCTCTTCTGGATTTCACACAGTCTTGGATATATATCATCATGCTTTCTGAAATGTACGATAATTTATTGTTATCAGTCTCAACGCCAAGCTGAGTATCGCTAGTATGTCAGGATTATGAAACTGTTTTCAGAAGCCACAGTCCTGGATATATGGTTGGCACCACAATAAAGTAACCTAGGTGATACACTGTTACAAGACAATGGTGTGTGAACATTGAGATTTCTCTGTAAAATTGTGAAGTTACATGAAAAGTAACACATTGGTACCTCAGTATACTTTAGCATACCTGTAACTTGATACGTGTCCTATTTAGACTCGACCAGTTTTGCTTGATATAGAACTCGCGTGCTGGAACTTCGTGGGTTCGCTCCCTGGCGAAGTCAGACTTTAAAAAAAAATGACCTTGACTCCCAGGTCGAACCAGCCTTGAGTAAGTACCGGGTGCAACCCCAGGAAGTAAAGGTGGCCGGTGTGATGCTGACCACATCACCATCTTGTGCTGTTTGGTCTATAAAAATATAGGTCTAGCCCTATATGCCTAAAGGGGCAGAAAAGGGTCCTTTTGCTGGAACTTGTTTGAGTAAGAATAATTCATAGCATCACGCACTACCTCTGTTTAGCTTCCTCATTAATCAAGGAATGTTTGCCAAATGGACGGGTGTTAAAAACTTTGCAGAGAAGTACCACCCCAACAAAGCTCAAATAAGCCTTTTAATAGCACATGGTGGAATGACCAAACCATGTCACATTTCTGAAACATCCTGAGGAGAAAGCAGAAGCCATGTTCTTTGGGCCGATTTTCAATAAAAGTCAAACCTGTTGAGCCTCAGCCAGGTTCAAATAGGGAGAAAATACAGAAAAAAAAAATACCACAATTTCAGATTCTTGAAGTTTTATTAGAAGGACACTCTCTATTTAAAAAATAACATCTCCTTCTCCCTTCCCAGTAGGTAACACTCTTCTCAGCAAGGTAGAGAGGTAACATTTTCATTCACTTTGTCTAATTACTTCTGTATTTTACAATCAACCCCCATTAATGTATAATATGCCACTAACAATAATTTTTTTTTCCTTTAAGGAAACAGATTAATCATTCTCCCTTTATTTCTTTGGGAAAATTCATTTGGTGTACATCCTATTTGGTATTATGTCCAAGGATCTCGAATGGATTGACATATACCATGTACAACTGTACATCATTTTGACCTAGGAATTCAGGTTTGCCTTACCAGTATTGAAAAGTGATAAAATGGGGCAGAAAATCACCTAAGTGGAAATCATCATAACTGCACATAGGTGAGGTGACATTGGCGTAGTGCCAGCAAGTAATTGAGCTATTTGACAGATTATCCTCATTGCAAATTGAACCAGTCAGTCCAAAAGTGCTCGAATCCTCTCCTCATTGTATCCTACAGCGTGTAGCGGTTGATGACTCCTGTTCTGTGTTGGTTTCTTATTTCGCTTCCTGCATAGTGCTTTTGTCTAGTCACACGTTTCTAAATATTCTGTTCTTTCAGTCTGCTCATGGTTACAGACTCAGTCATCGGCCTTGTCCATGGCATGTCCACCCTCCACAGAAGCTTTACCTGCAAGCCTATCAGCTTGCTCATTTTCTTGCACGCCTGCATGCTATGACATAGATATAAAACTAATATCTGTCAGCCCCAACCGCTTCAGAGACTCCAACAATATGTGACTGACATAGGCAAAACTCATGAAAGTTGGTTCAGATTTGTATTCTTTTATAATCTTCACTTGTTGGGGTATATGTTCCACATACCGTTGGTGTGATGTTCAAACATGTACTGTGTGAATAACTTGAGTTTTAAAAGGTTACATGTCATTACACATTGATAGCACCATCAGTGTTTCAGTCTCCAGATAGATTGCTTGAGATTTTCAGTAGTGCACAAAAATCATAAAAGAGAGCATCATCTTCTTCTCAGCATTCAGTAAACTGTGTCAGAAAATTGGGCTTGTTAATCCACTGTTGGCCTCTCATCTTATTGTGGATGTGTTCTGTTTTACAGAACTTGTTTTTGTGTGCAAGCTGTTGGTTCCTCGCCTCTCAGGCAGATGCACTTTAAAGGAAACACCCCTGTTAAGTTGATCTTTAATGACGTGCTTTTTATGAGGGCAGTAGGTTTTTCCGCCCATCAGAAAGAAGAAAATATAAGCATCTGGGAAACCCCTTGTACAAATTTTGTCTCTGTCCTCTTTAGTAGCTTATGCATAAGGCATTCACAGGTGATTCTGCTGCTTTCAGCCTATGGTACCCCATCATGTCATTTTACACTTTTCATTTCTGTTTCTGCTCTCTTTCTCAGGGTCCCTTTAGGTTGCCCACCAGAGAGCTGCCCTTGTCAGAGTGTCATGAGGCATTTGCAAACATGTTTAAGCCATCTCTTATCTTTTTTTTTCTTCTGTATAGCATTGGTACAACAATAAGAAAGAGATAAACACTGTTCTTTGGCCGCATAATGAGAAGAGAGACACTGGAGAACATCGTGACAACTGGACAGATCAGTGGAAAAGGGGGTAGAGGCAGACCAAGAGAGATGATGCTGGATGTGCTGAAACGATGGCATGGAGGGATATCATCAAGAGGCAACCAGAGATTGTGATCTGTGGAGACGCATGAGCATCTACACCAGTTGGCAGGGCACATGATGATGATAATAGCGTTGGTAGTGATGAACATTACCCATGTTAAAAATTCCCCACAACTGAAAATCATAATTGTAGGCAAAATGTCTCAGCCTAGAAACCGAACTATCCAGGAATATATATATGTTTTAGTTGCAGTAATCTTCTGTCTTAGACCAGTTGCAGTAATTTTGTTCTGTCTTAGACTACTAGCAGTAATCTTCATCTATGACCAATTGTACATGATATAATTGCAATGACCTTAATCTGTCAGACCAATAAATGTTTCAGTGGCAATGATTTTCTTCTGTTTTAGATCTTAGTACGTCTTAGACATTTTTTAGTTGCAGTATAATCTTAATCTATTTTAGACAAATACTGTAAATGTTTCAGCTGCAGTGGTCTTTTTCTGTCCTAATTTAAAACCAATACATATTTTAGTTGCAATGATTCATCTTCTTCAGAAGCTTGGTCCGGAGCAGACTCTAACTTCTCTGTAATTTCTTCTTCTCCCCCATGGTCACTGGCTGTAAACTCTGGAGGAAAGTTCTGGTTTTTCATCCACGTCTGGATTATGACCTTATTTCAGAACCTAATTTTGCATGCACTTCCACTTTGTAGGCAGACTGTTGGTTCCTCACTTCTCAGGCAGATAAAACTTGGAAGGAAAGACCCTGAATTAGTAGACTCACAACATCATGTTAGAGGGGCACTGAGTCAATTGTTTGCCCAAAACACGGACTCTCTGTAATTTGATACATTAAAGTTTTGTGTGTGTGTGTGTCATCTCTACAATGGAGATTGATTACAGTAAATATGTGTGATTCAGCTGATGTCTGAAATTATTACGCGGTAAGGACACAGCTCTTCCATGGTGCGGTTTCCGTACAACTATCCGAAAGCATAAACCATATCGAGACATTTACTGACCTTAGCTTCCAGACTGACTAAGAATAAGATGGGTACCAGGTACATCGTGAGAACTAAAACATGTAGATGTTGACTACATAACCCATAGAGTACGCGACTGGTCTATAAGAATTAGTCCTTTATTGTCAAACTAATATACAAACAACACCAAATCAAGCTATCAAAATGTAAAATTAGTTATACTAGAACAACAAGCCGAGCAAATGATGATGACCAGGAAACTTACATTTATAACAATTTATTTGGACTGCATTATAGCAATGAAAAAAAAAAAATCATCAATAGACTTTTTCATTCATGAACTCGATTATCTGTCTGGTCAGTACTGCAACAATCAAATCAAACTGTTATAAGTCAAGAGAAGTGACTTCATTGTACCATGTTTTATATCACATGCCTTGCTCTCTCCTCAAAGAATGGAAAGTCAATTGCCAAAAGTGTCACACAAAGCACAAACTTAGCTGTGTAGCTCCAGTGACAATCCCTAGGGATCCTAATAAAACTACTTGTGGACTGAATGATGTGTCTGTGAAATAAACCCACAACCTTCAGGGCACAAGACACAACTGCTGGACCACTTCAACAAAGACACACCCTTAAACAAAACTGCTACTTTAGGCTAATGCTTTTTGAAGGAATATCTGACCTCAACGACTCCCCCCAATTTTCCTAAGTAACAATAAACTATGATACAACTATATATGGTGTTCTGTGCCGGATCTGGCATACTGCTGTGTACAGTCTGTCGCAGAAGTCACACAGTTTTGAAACTGCCTTCTCACTCATACACTTGCTGGACTGACAGGCACACATTATCTTACTGGACCTTCATTAAAATTGATGACTTTCTACAGGCTTCACCCCTTCATTGATTTAAAAACAACATAACAGAACACTGCTCCTCTTTAGTGCAGATTAAAAGTGGGGTGGCCATCTTGAAAGTGTCATTATGACATCACTGTGTTCCTCTGCACCATGACTGATGTCAGGTTCTCCACATCGTTAACAACAATACTGACATGTTACAAGATGATGACATAGTTGTTGTCATTTGCACTACACTCCTTAAAGGTTTCATTTGAAGCCAAATCTGATGTAATTCAAATTTATCCTCTTCTGTTGTATGTTACACAGGAACACAAATTATGTCCATTCATTCTGTCAATACATCCATACATTTTGCAAATACCATATATTCTTCAATTTATCCATACATTATGTCCATATATATCTTTACCTTATGTCACTATAATCACACATTCTGTTCTTACATTCACCCATTCTATCAACATATCCATTCACCACACTGGCATATTGACTAATTCTGCCAATATATCCATTAATGTTACTAATATATCCACCAATTCCATTGATGTATATTTCCTTCATTCTATCCAAACAATCCACCCCTTCTATCACTGTATCCATTCATTCTATTCATATATCCTCCACTCAACATGTCAATATATGCATTCATTTTATCAATTAGTTCACATAAGAGATCATTTGCCCCAACACACCTACTCATTCATCGGTTACTTTAGACCTAACTTCTTCTTTTCCTTCTCCTTTTTCTTGACAACTTCCAAGTTTCTGTCTCTCCAGCTGCTCTTGCGGAGTTTGATTGGTCGATTGCCAACATACTTTCCTGAAAATATTCAGAAGAATACCAATTTTAGTTAGACTTGCAAACATACTTTCGTAACAAGAGTAAAAAATAAAATGGTACTTAAACCTGCCCGCACGATGAGAGTCCTTTCCCTTCCCATTCATGCTGCGGCCAGTCGCACGGCCTGTCCTATATTGAGGGGGTGTCACGTACTCATTAATTTTAACGGAGACTCACGGGGACAACTTCCCACAAACATTACATGACAAGCGAACGCAGAGTGAAGCCATCTCATAACACCCCTTCTCCACAATATAGTACAGGCCCTGCAACTGGCCATGGCATGAACTGAAGGGGAAGAAACTCTCGCTGTGTGGACAAGTTTGTGGTAGATTCCCAAACAACATACAGAGTTTGGTTAGTTTTTCAGACTATGTGATCAATAACATTTCATCTTCTGCGTTCACCCGTAAAAGTGTGGTTGAAAGGAAGTACTGTGGTTTACAGCTAGGCAGCGGTATCTGTGCCCTTTGGCTCAACACAAATGATTTTAGCAATCTGTAGTATGTTTTTTCAACATTCTTTTTAAGGAGAATATAAGGCCTTAACTTAAACCCATAAAAAGTCCCCTTTTGCCAGATAAAAAAAAATGACCAAAAAGATTAAATAGATATACAAACTGCTCAAAAAAAACTAAAACATACTTGGTTTTATAAAGTTAAGGAACTTTTTTTTATGCCTTCGAGCACACAGGGATAAATTTACATTTTATAGACCGACTGGAACTTGGTGGGTGATGCATTTAATATTCTGCCGGGCATCTTTACTTCCCAGTTCTTTGCCTGATACCCATTTAAGGATGGGTTACCTGGAACACTGTCATCTTTTTAGAAAAAAAAGTAAGGAACCGAACCCCCACAGCATCTAGCCGCTAAACCACAGCGAGTCTCTTGATTTATAAACAGTGTTTAAAATATTTTTTTTATCATTATAAACTTTTTTAAAAAAGGGCGGCGGGTATAATCGTGCAAATGCACTATTTTTAAAACGGTTTGACGCTCCCTTTCAAACGAGAAAGAGCAGACGAAGAAAAACTTGCAGTTTTGGTCAGTTTTCGCACAAATCTAGGAGGTTGAAACCTACAACCATCAAGTAGACAGGCAAGGCTGCTAGCTATTGCAGGTTACTAAATATATCGATATATTTTGGAATCATATTCAAAGGAACTATTTTGCACAGTAAATAGGAGTTTTATAGGAGGGGACGTAATAACTAATTCAAATAAAGAAATAAATAACTGACCTTCGATTTAAAAAAAAAAAAATGAAGGTTTTGTTTACCGAGCTACACAGAGCACGGTGAGTCACCATAATTTTACTGTCATGACACAAGTAGGGGTGGGGGCAGACGGAAAAGTGAGAGTACTATGCAACAGCATACGCGACCTTTTTCAGGTCAACTGCGTTTAAAAAAAAAATCATTAAATAAATATCATATCTACAACTATGTGGTTACCGCCAGTACTAAAGCTGTCATACAGGCATCATTATAAAATCCGTCCTTTATTGGATGCAATTTTTCGTTATTTGAAGCCCTACTCTGGCTTTTGCCAGGGGCCGCAATATAGCCTGGCCATAAATAAGGCCTAAAGGCTGAACCCGGTTTCTGGGACCTCTCCATGGTGATTCTCACCCGCGTGGTGGCACATTGTGTCATCGGGTGTTTATGGCTTGTGTGATGTCCTGGTGGGGTAGAAATTCAGTCAGTCAGTCAGTGTCATAAGGCGTCCGAGCGACGTATCGGTACTGCACTCTGCTTGTTTTTCATTCCTTCTATGATAGTTTTAGTATTTTAGCAATACTTGAGGCGGTAGCGGCGTGGAAACAGAGACAATGAAGTACAGAGACTAGAGGTACAGACATGCACCAGGACACACACACAAACATAGACAGAGAGGGGAAAGGAGAGAGAGGGCAACAAAAAGAATCAGAGGTTGAGATAGACACCGGTAGAGGGCAGCACGCGAGAACAAGTCGACTCCCCCCCCCCCTCCTTTTTTCCCCATAAAGTGGCAAAACAAGAGAGGTACAAGAGAGGTGACTGGCATGCAGATAAACACACAAAGAGACAAACAAGTAGGTAGGAAGGGGATAGCAACGTAGATAAAGACGGAGAGAGAGGGTGGAAAAAAAACCCAGTCACAACGGTAGAGATAAAGAGAGTGCTAAACAGCGAGAGAGGAAAAAAAGGGAGGGGCGGGGAGACGAGAAAGTGAGAGTACTTCACCAAAGCATACACAAAGCCCACGCCCTAGTATCTGGCCCATTACATTTCAAATGCCTCACCCGCCCTCCCTGGCAACGATCCATGGCTGGATCACGCAGACCACCGAACCACGACACACTACCAGGTCTCCATCAAAAAGCAACGTTCTGCCCTTTTCCCCGCAGAAGAGCTCTAACTACCCTGAAATACCATTAGTGTCGTCATCAATGGCAGGCCCCCTCAAAAAGCCACCATTTCTCCGACTCATTTGAGCTGTTCAAAATGGTAGGTCAATTATCCTATACATCTTCTGCATCCATTTTAAAATAAAAAAAAGCCTGGGCGTGCAGCAAGATTTCAACAAGCAATTTCCTGAACTGTTTTGATTTTTATCGGGTGTTAATTAATTTACTGCGTTTAGTCTCTTCCTCTTCTTCCCCTTCCTTCCATCCTGCATCTTTAATGCAGTACAAACATGGCTGTCAAAGTTAGTACTTTCGTACAAATCTGGCACTTTTTGAACCTCGCCAAGCAAAACTGTGCATCTGGTATCACACCCGGTGTTTTGGTCATCATCATCATGCAGCAGGTCCTTTGCAGAAGGTCGCTCTCATCACAGTCTGCCTGAAAGAAACTCGATCTCTCGCCAGTTCTGTACGTTCTTGTTTTGGTACGTTCTAGAAATGTCGCATCAATACTTTCAATGTTGGCATTGTGCGTTGAAAATAAACCGCGCGACTGAAGGAGGACCTATGTCAGTTATGCCACTGGTAATGATTCCCCCAGCCCTGTTAAAGAATAACATCATTGTAAACTAACTGGAGAAGAATAAACGCCGGCAACATTTTGGTTTTTAATTTCAGAAGAAAAGTGTGAAGATGAAAATCGCTTTCGATTAGTATCAAAATGTATGCTTAATCTGTTGGCATGACCTTATTGCTTAGCTGCTGCAGGAAAAGTTTTCTCTAAGCTTAACATCAAGACTCTGAAAAACTGCTCATCTTTGAAGACTTCAACAATAAATGCATTGATGAGATCACAGTTATTATTCTAGACGATTAACCGAACCTATAGGAAGCCGACACAACAGATTTGTAATAAACACAGCGGGCAACAACAACAAAAGCAAAATGATGTCATGTAGGAAGAATTTCAATTCCGATAAGATACAAAGTAAGCCAGTCTTATACACATACACACATGTGCGTGCGTATGTGTTTGCATGTTTTAAAGAAACTTTAAAGTTTATTATAAACAGTACATTTTATTGCCAGGCATATTTCGCTGTACATCGTCAGGTGCGTTACTACAGAGTTACATCAACATAAAATAAAGCACAAAACTGAATAAATCCAACTGAAATGCGAATAGTTTCTTTCGACACATAGTGTGTGTTCTTTGGCCACCGGAAGCTCATCGTATTCACGTGACTTAACAGGGTAACTTCAAATTTACAATAAATTCCGTCCGCTTTCCACTTTCGTCCTTTTTAGGACGAAATTTTTTGTTATTTGAAGCCCCACCCTGTCTTTTTCCAGGGGCCGCAAAATAGGCAGGCCATAAATATGGCCATTTGTCTGAACGCGGTTTCTGAGACCTCTCCACGGCGATCCTCATCCACATGGTGGCACTTTGTGTCATCTGGTGTTTATCGCTTGTGTGATGTCCTAGTGGGGTAGAAAGTCAGTCAGTCAAAGGAGGGGAATTGTTGATTTTAATTGTTAAGGCTTCTGCGATTCTCAACAGTCTTCTGTTCGGAGTGTGGTAAACCATACCGGAAGCACTGTCTGTGTTTGTTTTAGTATCCAGAAGCCATGAGTTGTTAACCATTAGACTCGGTATTACTGATATCGCAACCTTTCGGCCTTGATTCTATTGAAAATACCGTAAATCTGGGAGAAAATGTGGCTATCCTGCCTACCCCCGGGATTGAAACCAGGACACAAGGAGTTCGTCACCCGGTCTCCACACAATCCGGTTTAGCCAACTACGCTAGAGAGCCGGGCCACTGTCTGTGTCAATTACGTGTCCGTAATTAAGTAGATGACGTTTTATTGAAGAAGCGGGTTTCTTAACTCTTGACTGGTCTCGACGCCCTAGAAGGATCACTGAGCTGTGTATGTAACCATTTAGGTATGTGCTCTGCCACTCTATTTCCAATGTGTCTCTCCGTTTGACCGATGTAAGTCAACTGGCACTTACATGTAAATTAAATACTTTTTGGTGTGATATCGTAACTTTAAAGAAAAAACATTTGGTACTATCCCCCCCCCCACACACACACACAAATTCGGCAGCCTGAGCATAGGCCCTCCACCACTCTCCATGTCACCCATAACCACTCTCCGTCACACTTAACCACTCTCCAAGTCGCCCTCAACCACTTTCCAAGTCACCCCAACCACTCTCCAAGTCACCCTCAGCCAATCTCCAAGTCGCCCTCAACTACAGTCTCTCAACCACTCTCCAAGTCACCCCAACCACTCTCCAAGTCACCCTCGGCCACTCTCTAAGTCACCCTCAAACATTCTCATGTCACCCTTAAACACTCTCACGTCACCCTCAACCACTCTCCAAGTCACCCTCAACCACTCTCCAAGTCGCACTTAACCACTCTCCAAGTCACCCTCAACCTTCTCCAAGTCACTCTCAACCACTCTCCAAGTCACTCTCAACCACTCTCCAAGTCACTCTCAACCACTCTCCAAGTCACTCTCAACCACTCTCCAAGTCACCCTAAACCTCTCTCCAAGTCACTCTCAACTTTTCTCCACGTCACTCTCAACCACTCTCCATTTCACCCTCAACCACTCTCCAAGTCGCACTAAAACACTCTCCAAGTCGCACTCAAACACTCTTCAAGTCGCACTCAAACACTCTCCAAGTCGCACTCAAACACTCTTCAAGTAGCCCTCAACCACTCTTCAAGTCACCCTCAACCACCCTCCAAGTCACCCTCAACCACTCTCCAAGTCACCCTCGACCACACTCCAGGTCATTCTCTAAGTCACCCTCAGCTAATCTCAAAGTCACCCTCAACTACACTCCCTCAACCACTCTCCGAGTCACCCTCAACAACTCTCCAAGTCGTCTTTAACCACCCTCCAAGTCACTCTCAACCACCCTCCAAGTCACCCTCAACCACCCTCCAAGTCACTCTCAACCACCCCTCAAGTCACCCTCAACCACTCTCCAAGTCACCCCCAACCAATCTCCAAGTCCCCCTATCCTTTCAGATCGCACCAGCTCACCCCCATATCCTCATATTTTCACCTCATTTACTAATTCTCTTCTCCTCGTTTTTGTTCTTCTGTTCTTATTCCTTTGACCTGTGGTTTTCAGTGCAAGAAAACGCTATAGTTATATTGTGCCCAGTTTTCTTGATGTGTGTTCCATCCAAAGCCTGCGTCACTACAATTTGTATTTCAAAATACGTGCCGTCTCCGCACAGGTTCGCTACAGAGCAACCACTGCTGACTTTGGGGATATCTTCAACTTTTCATTCGTCTGAGTGAAGTAACTGCGTAGTGCCCGTGTATGGCATAACTGCGATATGAGCGCCTTTAGGTCGACACATCCGACTGCATCGAGCACTTGCTGACCGGGTTATCTTCCCAGATAGAGCATCAAGTTCCGACACTGGCGAGTGGGGTCAATAGTACCAGACATTTGAACTTTTCTGACAAACAGCAGGACTCTGACAGGCGGCAAGGCTTTACTGTTACACCACAGGGCACAGGCTGACAAGCACTTGAGCCTAATCAGCTGACTGGCAGTGAAAGACTGTGGTGTGTCTAAACGTGGCGGAGGGCCGACAAAGGATGTGCGGAGACAGGACTGTACGACGAGAAAACACCCCTACGAGATGCTGCTCGTCTAAGCTGCGAGCAAATCTCTTGGTCTAGGGCTGAGTCTCAGCAGTTATGTAGTTCTTTCACTCGACCGACATTTTAACTGAGGGTTGTCATTTTGGTAGTATATTCAGCTGGCGGGCCTTATCTTTCAAATGAGTTGTGATAGACGTCTTAACCCATTCACTAACGGTGGGATGACCACAGCCATAGCGTTTCTGGGCATTGCATCTCTGGGAGCAGGGAGCCACCAACTCCGAGCCTCCGAGGTAGAAATGTAGTCGGACAGACACTCAGACAGGCCAGCGGGCGAGTGGATACACGAGCGGAGAGACCCGTGAACAGGCTGAAAACACCAGAAAACCAGCACATTAAAAAAAACGACACCCGGTTTATTACGTTTACCTACGGTCGTTGACGAATGCTCACAAGGGCAAAAGGAAAAACCTACAACAGATCCACAGAAATGCAGGCACCTAAGCCACCTTGCCGAGGAGGACATACCAGGGTAAAAAGTTAAGGCCAAGGACCAGTTTCACGCTTATGGCACATCGGGTATATAGTTCCCCCCCCCCCCCTTTTCAATGCTTAGCTCAACAACAACAACAAAATTCACACGTTAGAACATCTCCCCCCCCCCCAGGGGGAGCTTGGGTTATAACTGTGACTAGGCTACGTGCGCCATACATAATGACTTAGCACTGCACGCCAGCAAGAGCCCTGAAAAGGACTCTTGCAGTGTTGATGCAATCAAAGGAAATAGACACAAATACTGTCCCTATCGGCGACGAAGTAATCTACCGGCGAGCCAATGATCAAGTCTATAGTGCTAGACCTTTATTTGTATAGACTAATCGACAATCGATGCGTGACGTTGTCAACATCACCCCACACCGACCACCTTTACTTCCCATTACCTGGTACCTACTGCATGCTGTGTCGATCTGGTAGCCAAAGGCCATTTTAGAGGAAACAATACGTTTCGATGCGACTTTGAACCCAAAACCTTCAGACCGACAGAAGAACGCCTCTTCACGCCGCTGCCGTGGATCCTACACAAGGCTGATACAGACACCAAACACAGAAACACAATCAAAAGACAGGGCAAATGGATGAAGTAAAACACATTAAAGTGGATAGCAACAAGACAGGGAAAAAAGAGCTGAGTTTGATGACATCACTTGAAATCAAGTAGAAGCGACTGGCCGAATGCTGGGCTCATCCGAGAAAACCAAGGTTCGAACCCTGGTTTTTTTTTTCTGTCAGGGACAACATCTACAACAACAAAATCCTAACCTGCACAGTGCGTGGCGACTGCAGTCGCCTTGCGGTGCTAAATCCTCTGGCTTAAAAATTATACTTCAACACCTATCCCCCTTTGATAAACAAAGGTATTATAAGGGCAGTATTTCTTGAAAACAATTCATAAAAAACAAAGGGATTACAGACACAAAACAAACACAATTGTGCCTCTCCCTGTGACCCTCCAACGCCCACATCCGCCGTCAGAAGCTGACTCCGCCCGATGCACGCCGATAAACTGGGCACTGGCTGCACGTATAAACACGTTCTCTGAGCAGTGGAGTGCTTAGTTTGTGACTGCGATTCCAGGCATCAAGGTCTATCAGGTGAGAGTTTTCAATGTTTGCCTCACTATAAAACTACATTCCAAGGTTGATACCAATTGACACACTTACCTAGCTAAGCGCCTATTCACCTATGTGCATACATAATTACAAAACCTAATTTTACACCTACCACTATAAAGCTGCATACCTGCCTATCTACACACCTATTTATATACATGTCTATCTTTATACCTAGCTCACACATAATAACCTACCCATAAATATATAACTTGACACTTTTCAAACCATCTAGGACATTTTTTAAATCAAAATAGACGAGTTTCAAACCCCCTAGGACGTTTTTCAAATTAAAGACATATTTCAAACCATCCAGGACGTTTTTCAAATCAAACCAGGCGGTTTTCAAACCACTGAGGACGTTTTTCAGATCAAACCGGACGATTTTCAAACCACTCACGACATTGTTTAAATCAAACTGGACATTTTTCAAACCAAATTAGACAAAATTAAAGAACTGTTTTTAATGCCTAAATTCAAGGAACTTTTGAGACGTTCTGGAACAAACATTAGGTAATTCTTTCTGGAATGTTCTTTTGCCATCTCTATAAATGAAGAAATATGTATTTTATCCGTATATTGTTCAGTCCTGTAAACTTAGCGAAGCACCCACAAATGAGCAACCAACCTGAGGCAACGATGGTGTAAGCGAGCTTGTGTTAGTCGATGGAAAAGAACTAACCACGAGGCAGCTTAAGTCGCTGGTATCAACGAGAGCACAACAAGAAAAATCACCAGTTCCTACAAACGAGAAGGTGCCGTTTTCAGGGGAAACAACAAAGATAGGCTGACACCTAATGTCTTGCAGCGCATTGAATAATCGTATTTTGGTGCAGATACAGCAGCCAATGAGGGAGAACGGGACTGATTTGGCCGTACCTTCAATTTTCAATGGCCTCAAAAAGCTTGAGATCACCCCCAAAAAAGTGCCATTACGAACTTGACCGCGTCAACAGCATCACAAGTTTAAGCCGGCAAACTAATGCTCTTGGCGTCTCAGCAGATCCTCCACCAGACTAGGAGAAGTGTATTCATTGATGAGTGTGGATTTTTTTCATCACCGACGACGGATACAGGCTCGATCGAGAAGAGGGACACGGTCAAACATAATCCTGCCCACAGTGAGGGGCCGCATGGCGATACTAATTACGGGGATGAACAGCCAAGGCATAGTTCACTCGAAGATCATCGATGACGGCACCTGCAGAGGCGAAAAAGTTCTGCACATTTGTCGAAGAGCTTGTGACGCGTATAGGTGGTAGGGAGGCGCTGAACGATGCCTGGCTGATAGTGGGCAATGCTAGAATCCACAAACCAGATGATCTACGGAGAATCCTGGGTTCGTCCTAGCATCTAAAGTTCCTGTCACCTTACTCCTACATGCTGAACCCGACAGAAAACCTGTTCTCCAATGTAAAGGCATCAGGGAAGCGCCTGCTGTGTAACCCGACGTCTGACCAGACACTAAGCAAGGCAGTTAAAAGCATTGGAACAGTAACTCAGTCAGATTGCACAAATTACGTCCTTCATTTGATGATGAACATGACTACAGCAGCAGCAAGATCGCCCTTCATCTTGTAAGATGTAATTTTCTTTGTCATTAATTATTTTTTTTTTTTAAAGAATTATTAATTGTTGGAATCAAACAGTGCAGTTTGCTTTGAAAAGTGTCCTATTTGATTTGAAAAATGTCCATTTTGATTGGAAAAAAAAAAACGTCCTATGTGGTTTGAAAATCGTCCAGTTTGATTTGAATTCTTCTTCTTCACTTTCACCTTGTTCCTCATCGAAGTGTCGGGAGGCTTTGATTTGAATGTCCAATTTAAAGTGAAAATGGTATATAATTACAATCCCTAGATTTATACCAACAGCTACAAAGGTAAATACCTGCCCATCTACACACCCAACTATGTATATACATGTCTATCTTTATACCTGGCTCACGCATACTAACCTACACACACACACACACACACATATATATATATATATATATATATATATATATATATATATATATATATATATATATACATACATACATACATTCATTTATACATTCATTCATACATTCATTCATACATACATACATACATACATACATACATACATACATACATACATACATACATACATACATACATATAGTTATGATCCGCTCAAAATTAGTGGCAGCCCTATTCCGGACTTCGCTACACAGATGACACAGTCCTCTTTTCCAACAGCGTAAAGGGAATAGAAAATGTAATATTGTCCATCCAAAAGCACAGTTAAGATCAAAATTTGTTCTTGAATTTAAAGAAAACGAAAATAATGCCCACAGATAAAACTGGCTGTCACCCAGAAATAACAATAAATGGTGATGAAGCTGAAAATGTCACACAAACTCTGAATATCTAGGCTCTATGATAAATAGTAATCGAGAATGTTTGACAGAAACTAAAAAGAGGATGGCCATAGCAATGCAAAGCACCAGCAAGGAGATGAAAATTATAATTTTGAGAGTGTGCATCTTCCCTGTGGCTACACACGGATGTGAGTCGTGGACTATCTCCCAGTCCTTAAGAAAGAGAATAGGGACTTTTGAGCTGAAATGCTATGGAAAGATTCTCAGAATATCTTGGACGAAAAACATGAGAAATACTGACATCTTGAAAGATCTGAACATCAAGGAAGATTGGTTAATAAACAGCATTCTTTTCTCGGAAGCTGAAATACTTTGGTCATATCAAGCGCCACGACGGATTGAAAAAAAAATTATAGCAGAAGGCATGGTACCAGGAAGGAGGGGCAGGGGCCGACCAACACGAAGATGGGCACATGATATAAGTGACTCCTTGAGTATGAAGGTGCATGCGGCGGGAGAGCTGGCGAGAGACCGAGTTTCTTTCAGGCAGACCGTGATAAGAGCGACGTTCTGCAATATATATATATATATATATATATATATATATATATATATATATATATATATATATATTTATATATATATATATATATATATATATATATATATATATATGTATATTGTATATATATATATATATATATATATATATATATATATATATACATATAGACACACATAACTACTTTCTATTATGTGCATGCTTACCTTCAGAAGTGACTACACCTACCTACCCACACACATTCATATATATATATATATATATATATATATATATATATATATATATATATATATATATATATATATATATATAAACACACCACACACATACGTATATGTACACCTCTAATTCTCTCTTTGCAAAATAGGCATCTAGTCATATGCAATAGTATTGCTCTATCGGAAATAATCACTGTGTCCTGGTTGTGTAGTATGAGCCTAACATACGCGCGTGCAGACACACGCACACACACACACATATCTGAGCAATCTTCGGCAAATATTTTCCATTCGGGAGTTGACGCACTTGGATTAGCACAGACAGCATTCAGAGACCGGGGAGCACGAATAAACACAGACCAGCCACATGGTTTAAAAACTAAAAAATGTACACCAAAAGGTTTATATTTCTATTCCAATAGAAGAGCAGGGGAATGTCTGCTTACGGTGGCCTGTTCTGCTGACCAAAACCAAGACTACTCGTTCTTGTCGACTGGCCAGTCGTGAGGGCTAACCCAGTGTAAACTTTTTAAATGTTTCCGTTTGACAACTGTGCTACAAATACAGGGGGGTATGTGAATCACAGCCCATAGCGCGGCGCTGGCGTTGGATAGGATACACTATACTAGAATGATTTTACACTGGAACCCACAGCAGCATAGAAATAAAAGCAGGGAAAGAAAACATGGAGAAAGGAACGAGAGAAATTAAAAAGATTGTGAGAAACTCTGGTGCACTGTACACGATAGCACGACTTGACCTGAGTAGGTCTATGCTCCGTTAGGGGTTAAAGGGCAGCAGCGGCGGCAAAGCAGCAGAACAAGAAGAAGAAGAATGAGAGCATGACATTTCAGGACTACTGTTGTCAGTGCATGTTTTCAACGATTTATCAGACACTCCTATCTGAACCTAGCTGCTATATATTTGCCTTGTTCCTTATTTTCTTCCCGGACCCATCCCCCCTCCCTTTGGGGAAAAAAAGGGGGGGGGGGGGGAGAGGGTTTCTTCCCCTTCCACGCAACAAAGTTCCCCTGTGTAGCCTATCTACTAAGTAGACCGACGATGACTTTAGATATGCAAAGTAAGCCGCCACCGCTCTACATAGATCTCACTCATCAGGTTAAAACCACAACAAACAACAACAGAACCAACACAAACTTGAAACTTACTGTGTATTTACAACCAATATGACCTTGTATGTGGTAGGGCAGTGTGGTCATAAGCCTGAGGATTTAAGGCCGCGTGGTTAGTGCTAGTTCCCTGCCACCCAAAAGTGCAGGTCAGGATTTTTATTTTTGCTTCCGACAGACCAATACTCGTGACCTTACCAAGGACCGAAGAGGTAACAACACTGTAACCACTCAGACAGCCATCTCTAGCAGGTAAAATAAAATGCAAATTGGTCAGTTGAGCACACTGATTAAATGGAGTCGGCATTTAATTTTCACAGAACAACCGATGTGATCCAATATCAGGCCGAAGGCCATTACACCCCAGAAAATAAAAATATAAAAAAAGACATTCGGTTGTTATAGCACTTTCCATGCGTGCGCAGTCCCCTAACGTAGCAGCCTCCCAAAGGCATCTCTACTGGTTGTTCCCCATGAGAAGCTGTTACGGTTTCGGCTAGCTAACAGCAGGTTGAACGTGGTGGGGATTTTTTTTTTCAACGCAACGAAACGGAAGCTGCTACAATGTGTCCCAACTTGACTTTGAAGACGTGCTTCGCTCAGAGGTTATGTAAACAGATTAGTATAGTTCACGCGTGGAGGAGGGAAAAAAAGGGATAGATCCACTGCCCCCTAATAAGCACGCCGTAAAAGTAGACTAATGTGGGCTGTTTTCCTCGAGGAAGCACAGCAGTCTGAGAGGCCAGGGAACCATCAGTCTGCATACAATCCAGATCTATAAATCGGATGTGCACACAAACGTTAAGTCGTGGAACAAAACTAAACACCAGAAGCGGATGAACAATCAGAACTTTCCGCTGGAATTCACAGCCGGTGAAAACGAAGAAGATATTCGTCGCTGTCAGCCAGTCTAGCCTATAAAGCGTTGATTCTCATCTCGGTCTATGCATCTTCTTGCAGATCTGCTCGTTCATTACCTCCTACTTCAGGCTTGCCTCTGTGTGTAGATAAAGGTGAGCGAGGTTAAGTGCGACTTCCGAATGATGTTTCCCGATTCAGAGCGCCGGCTGGATCTTGCGATATTTCTATCACGGTAAGGATCAGAACCCCAATCTCCGGGCTCAAGAGCTTCTTCACTGAAAAAGAAAGAAAGTTTTAAGCCCCTAGACGTAAATGACTTCCGGTTTAAGCCACTTGTGTGGTTCCGTAGCTTAGAGACTGGTGAACGCGGTTAACAACTGTATGATCACCGAGTCCCAGCGTTCGATTTTTCGACACAGGTAAAACCACTATCGTGGTTGCTGGAAAATTGGTAAGACAGTCGCGCCATGAAGCAGATTTTAAGTCTCACCAGGTGATGCTCCCAACGATGACAATGTATGCTCTGCAGACGACCTTTTTTTGTGTGAACACGGCATTAAAAGAAGTTCGCACATGTTTTCAGACCAATCAGCACTGCAACCAGTGTCACAGCGATCGCCTTTACTTTCCCTATGAAGACCTAGGAGATAATATCAACTGAGGGTGGAGTTTTCTCTGTGAAATCTCTAACATAAAACAAAACTAGCCAAACAGGCATGTGTGGTATACCCAAAGCAAATTCAAACCACCACCGAATCAACAGAAAACAGTGGTACTCACTGCACCCCATCACAACCCATCTGAACGCAGATATTGACATAGCAGTACTTCCAGTACTTGGCGATGTTTACCGCTGGTAGTCAGTCACATCAGTACAATTCTATCGGGTACACAACAGAAGCCCATGTCAGAAAACCACGGACAATTACAGTCCTATTCGCAGTGTGGGTGTTGACTGACAGCTACAGCCAAATTAAATTAACCCAAAGCACAATAGTAGTGAGGCAACAAGAGCATTGCAATGGCATTTTTTTTTTAATTAACAACACTGTGTTATCAGTTACAAACGTATCCCTGTATGAAGTTCCGTTACCCTGTTAAAGGGGGGGGGGGGGGGTGAATATTTATGAATCAATAGTCTGCATAACAGAAATCAGATCCGTAAAATGGATGTGCACGCATAACTCAAGTTCTGAAACAAGACCAGAACCTTCTGTCGGAGTTTACAGTGGGTGAACAACAACAATAACAAGAAGAAGAAGAAGAAGAAGAAGAAGAAGAAGAAGAAGAAGAAGAAGAAGAAGAAGAAGAAGAAGAAGACGAAGAAGAAGAAGAAGAAGGAGGAGGAGAAGAAGAAGAAGAAGAAGAAGAAGAAGAAGAAGAAGAAGAAGAAGAAGAAGAGGAAGAAGAATAAGAAGAAGAAGAAGAAGAAGAAGAAGAAGAAGAAGAAGAAGAAGAAGAAGAAGAAGGAGAAGAAGAAGAAGAAGAAAAAGAAGAACAAGAACAAAAACAACAAAAGAAGAAAACAACAAAAATGAAACATGCATGACCAACTCTAAATATAAATAGAAGACACACTATAAAAGAAACGATTGGCTTGATTTCCGGCCAGAAAGTTTAACGAAGTAAAGTTGATTCAAGAATCGACATCACAGCACTCTTGGCATTCCCACAAACGTCTGCCTTAACATGCATCAATGTTCCACCAAGTCGTGCAGAGCCAGCTAATCTGTCCATCTGTTTATTTTCCATCACATCGGCATGATTCGGAGAAAAGATCTAGACAATGCTCTTCACCCTTGACACCCCCCCCCCCCCCCGCCCCCCAAATGAAGCGTGCAACTCTGCACGAAGCATGTCTGTCCTCACCTTCCTGTGCATGCTTTCTGAGTTTAATGGATCGTTGTTGAGGCACCAGTCAGTCCGTGGAAAACATTGGCACCTCACCACGTCATATACCCACATTGTGGATACAGCGCATTGTTTATAGCACAAAATGAGGATCGGGGTGATGGTTCGAGTTTGCATTGAGCGATTTCAAGAACCAAACTAGGGCTATCAGTTTGACCCGCCTATATTTGGTAGTGTCAGGTGGGCCGCTTGGCATACTGTGATGCTGTCAAGTTCTGCTTGGTTAGTTTTCTTAATTTCTTAAACTTCTCGAGAAGGCTAATGTGGACATTTAAATCCACTGCCGGTTTGCCGGACCTGTCGCAGCTTCATCCTTAAAAGAAGGCTGAAATGCAATCGATGTTGGCTCCAAATTGACATATGACGATATAAATGAGACAACTGCACGATGCCGTTCATGGCAAAGAGGAAGTGGAGAGACGCTCTACATGACACTGGTAACATGAGATGTGAAAAAACTGGCGTTAAGGGCCTGTCTGATAATTGCAAATATAATTATTTAGACATACAGCAGGCGTATATTGATTTTCAATGGCATTAGACGATTTCTTTCTTCTTCTTCTTCCGTTTTCTTTTACTGCTATTTTCCCTCTCGGCATTAGACGATTTCTTTCTTCTTCTTCTTCTTCCGTTTTCTTCTACTGCTATTTTCCCTCTCGGCATTAGACGATTTCTTTCTTCTTCTTCTTCTTCCGTTTTCTTCTACTGCTATTTTCCCTCTCGGCATTAGACGATTTATTTTTCTTTTTCTTCTTCCTCTTCTTCCGTTTTCTTCTGCTGCTATTTCCCCTCTCGCCGCTGCTGCTTCTTTTTTCTTCCCTCTTCCCCATCTTCCTGATGCCGCTACTTATTATTTTTCTATTGCTTCTTATTCTTATTCTTCATCTTCTGAAAAGTGCGACTAGAATGCTGTGGTATCGTTTACAGTTATGCCGTGATACTATGCCTTTTGACCAAATTCGATACCGGCAAATCCTTAATCTTTTTTTTTTTTTCTTCAAACAAAATGCTTGGAAACAGCCGCATTTTTTAAAAAATAAATTAAATACACCGCACGCCCCCCCCCCCCTTTTTTTTCCCCCAACCCCCTCATTTTTCCCTCGGGAAGACATTAAATTAACAAAAATTTCTTGTTCTATTTATATTCATGGTGAGAGGTTTCAACGTTTATTAGGAATGACTAAGTATTAAAAAAAAAAAAATTGTGTGAGGTGGAATGCCTCAGAAAAACCTCTAGCTTGACGATCGGTGACCAAAGAAGAAATTATATTATCGGACGACACGTGGAAACAACATCATGCACCAAAGTGATTGCGAAGCAGAGCAACGGATGGCTTGGCGGCCTCTTTTAGAATGTAGTCACAACATGTTCATGTGCTACACCAACCAGACCTACCGAGGAACGAGAGGGCGCCTAAAGAGAAGACGGGGGTTATGACATTAACGACACAAGAAGCCCTATAAGCAATGACCAAAATGCAAACTGTTCCTCCCCATGACGCTTAACGGCAACAGCTGAAGTTCACGTAGGCGTATGTGCCGTTTATCCCCTTTGGTCTGCTACCTGGAATGTTTGTCGCCCTGAGATCAGAAGAACTCAATCGGAACTGCAGAGCATCAGGTCCTGAAGATCTGGCACTGCAGGACGTTAAAAAAAAAGTATCAGTACTGGTAGGAGACCCAAAATGCAAGCCAAGATAATTCCGTTCAATCTGGAACTGCCATTCTATTTGTGTATACCATCTCTGTTGTGCAGGCAGTAGGCTGCTTGAGCCTGGGCATGTAGGGTTTCATGTCTAGTGCTGTCGCCACGGCTGTGCGGGGTAGGATTTTATTCCCCCCCCCCCCTGACAAAGATGGGAATAAAATCCCCACCCTTACCGAGGTTTCGAGCTCCTGTCTCCAGCACGAGAGCCCTGCGGTCTCAACCTTTCGGCCAGCCGCTCCTCTCAAACTCCATCATCATCATCAGTTCACGTTATGCACATGCGGCTTCAGAGAGGACTTTCCTTGCTTTCCTGTCCTGTGCAATCTTCAGTGCAGTTTTCCATGTCAAAGATGCCGAACTCAGGTCACTTTCCATCGTTCGTCTCCATGTTGTTTTTGGGTGCCCCTGTTTTCTCTTGCCCTCTGGTGTCCATGTGAGAGCTGTTTTGGCAGGCAATTCTCATAACGTGGCCAAGCCATTTCCATCTTCTCTTGGTGATCATACTGTCTAAAGTTTCTTGGTTTGTCACTTGAAGTAGTTTAGTGTTTGAGATTGTATCTCAACCTCCAAAGAAGTTAACATTAATGCACCAGTAACCGCTACACCACCTCGGTGTAACCCGCAGTCCTATGTATGAAAGGATGCAAGATGATCGCTGTAAACAATGCATTAAAATATGCATTTGTATTCCTCTGTTTTAAAATAAAAACAAGCCATACAAACAAAAAAATCCTGCATTAACTAAAGTCAGAACAGATTAGATGACGAAAATCAAAGCCATTACACCTACTCGATACATCAAAGGGGATGTCTCATCTAATTTGTCTACTCTTCTATCTTCTCCGGAAGCCGGCAAAGATCATCGCCCTACACAAGTGACACAATACATCCCTGAACAGCTACGGTGCATTTCTCACCTGCCAGTCTGCTCTATGGAAAACTGACAATAAGACGACACAGCCGCCTTCCTGTTTTGTTTCCGACTCGATGTAATCTCCTGTAATCTCCTCTCTCTCTCTCTCTCTCTCTCTCTCTCTCTCTCTCTCTCTCTCTCTCTCTCTCTCTCTCTCTCTCTCGTGATTTACTGCGGTTAGAAATGTAGGGGTTATTCCAGCACATTCCAATTAGCTGATAAAAATGTTTACTACTGCTTGTTAACAGATGTATGAATGAACTGATGTCTCAATGGAACGATGTCTAAATGAAATAATGAATGAATGAAATGATGTGTGAATGAACTGATGTCTGCATGAACTGATGTGTGAATGAACTGATGTCTGAATGAATTGATGTCTGAATGAACTTACGTCTGAATGAACTGATGTCTGAATGAACTGATGTCTGAATGGAACGATGTCTAAATGAAATGATGTCTAAGAGAACTGATGTCTGAATGAACGGATGTCTCTATGGAACGATGTCTGAATGGAATGTTGTCTGCATGAACTGATGTCTGAATGAACTGATGTCTGTATGAAATGATGTATGAATGAAAAGATGTATGAAAGAAGGGACATTAGAAGTATAGAATGTTATGCGGGCCTGCATGAAGAACCCTTAACAATTGAAAAAAAAGTTTGTTCTTTTGTTGTTCATTCATTCGTTCTCTATCATGGCACATTTGATTCATAGGTCTTATTACCCACTGGCGTCTCTCTCCCAGGGGCCAATGTCTCTCTCCCAGGGGCCAATCTCTCTCTCTCTCTCTCTCTCTCTCTCTCTCTCTCATTCTCTTAATACCTGAAATTCACTACTCACTATTCTTTAAATCATATAACTCTCTCTCACACACGCACACAATTCTTTCTTTTTTTTTTTAAATCTAATCTTCTCATTCTCTTTTCTCTCATTTTTACGCCCCCCCCTCCCCCCCCACCCCCATTATCTCCCAGTATTTCTTCTTTCCCATCGCCTCTCATTTTCTTCTGTCCGCCAGCAATAGTTCCCAGACACCTGTCAATCGTATAAATCTGTCGGTTTTTTTTTTTTTTTTAAATAGCCGTTATACTGTTTATTATATAAAAATACGAAGTGTTGTTTTCTTTGATCCAGCCTGCAAATGCTTAACCGACATTCCACCACCGTATATTATATTGTGTTATCACAATCGAAAGTCTGCAGCACATTTAGCATCCCCGTGCTCAGTCCTTTAAAGCAGCTGTCATCGCAAGGAACCTCCACTGACTGTTCCCAAGAGGTTGGTTACAGGCCAAAAGAGACACTTGTGGAAGTCAAACTTTACGGGCCGCTTAGTGAATTACAAAAGACAGTGAAATTCATACTAGAGACAGCATTTCAGATATAGATAATTTATTTCATGCGAACGAAAGAAGAAGAAGTGTCTCCTATCTTGATCACACGAGGACGTCACTGAAGTGTTTCCTCAGACTTCTTTCAGAGGGAGTTTGTCAGAAACTCCGCGACTTCAATTTGACTAGCAAGCACGACTCTGCAAGGTTGCTAAGGAAGTACAGGGAGGATAAAAAGTATGAAGGTAATTAATGGCTCCAAGAACCAGCGCGTACTCAAGGAGTTGCATCCACACACACAAAAACTGAGTAATTCAAAGTTCCTCATACAAAAGCCAAAGGATTGAAAGGGAACAGCGAAATATCGGAATTCACAACGAATCGTTTAGAATGACAAAACCGAATGACGCTGCTGTCAATCTGTACTGCAGTAAATCTATATTCAGCCTGAAGGAAGTCCATAAAAACAAGGTTGTATTTGTCCACGGAGAATAATACCTATATTATTGACAACCTTTTGTCACGACAAGGGTAAGTGTTAGGGTTCTTTATTGTGTATTCACCGAAAACACGGGGAGTTTACAGGAAAGTCCAATATTTTAGGGGTGTTAGTGTTAGTCGGTGTTCATTTCGAACTGTTGGACTTTCCGTGGAACTCCGGGATTCTCCGTGTCTAAGGTGGAGAGAAAAATCGGCTATCTGTGGGTTCAAACCCAAGACACCCGAGGCTTCCGATAAAAACTGGGTATTTGAAAATCTTTCCAGAATTTACACTTGCGTGAGAGCGATACTTGAGACAGAAAGGGGCGCCAAATTCTTAACCCCAGGACAACAGAATCCTTAACGTCTAAATGCTGAAGAAGATGGGCTTATATATACAGCGTCGTTTCTCGTCAATTAAAATACTTCAGGCATATTAAACAACGTTTAACACCATGGAGAAAACGCTAATGGTGGGAATGCTACACTGAAGACAGGGCAGGGGGCGACTAGCAAGACAATGAACACATGGACATCTAGGAAACACCGGGCATTAACGTTTACGATCCAGGGACGTTGGCAGGGCACCGTGTGGACTCCGCAATAATAAAATAGAATGAAAAGTATATTAGCAAGCTTCACAATATAACAAATAAAAAGGAAACGTGAACGTTGTAGCTAAGGAGCAATCATCAGCACATTCAAATCAAACAATACTACACAAATACACAAAATCACTAAGCTGGTTTTCAAAACAAAAACTAACAACCTTAAAAATGGGCAATATGGACGAGTGGGGGCAGGTGCAAACAGATAGTGTGAGGAGAGCGACGTTGTGCACGGGACCTGCTAACAAGGCCGCGCATTGCTATCATACAGAGACGCGACCGCATCAGGTCGCATCGTAAGGGGGCGGCATCAGCAGCAAAATCAAAATATAATTTTAACTTTTAAGGGGCGGCATTTCAAAGGCCTGCAACACACTGAGAAAATCTACGGCGCGACCCCGTCTGCTACAAAGGTAATGAAGAATCAGCATGCAATTGACAAGACACCGGAAATACCCAAAGGATATCGAATATTCGAAATCATAGGGACCTGTGTTATGATCTCAGCGGGCATTTCCCAAAAAAGCAGCAGGCATTCACATAAAACTGGAAGTCCCCCAAGCGAGAACTTAAAAATTAACAAGCACTGATTGCTACACACGAGTGGGGTGAGGCGAATGTTAGTCGAGTGTCGCAACAGGCACTTTTTCTGTAGCAGTGAATCAGAGTGATACTGCAGCGTTTTCGATCTTCGACTTTTCTGTCCACTGCGGGTCGGGTTCGTAACTCGTCAAGTTTTCCGAGAAGTAATGGATACATAAGGTTTTAATCTGTATTAAAAAAGGACTAATATTTTTTCTGGGGTGGAATAGCTAGAGGCGGCGATATTACCCATATAGACAGACAGACGGGCAGACAGACACAGACAGTTAGACAGACAGATAGTTAGAAAGACAGACAGACAAACAGACAGACAGACAGCCATTTAGACAGACAGACAGACAGACAGATAGATAGATAGATAGATAGATAGATAGATAGATAGATAGATAGATAGATAGATAGATAGATAGATAGATAGATAGATAGATAGATAGATAGATAGATAGATAGATAGATAGATAGATAGATAGATAGATAGAACGAACAAACTTTATTTTCAAAGGGTTACAAATTGGGCACGCAGGCCCGTCTGACATTCGGCCCTTTTAAGCACTCGTTTTTCAGAGTATTAATGCCTGTTATCTAAAATGCATGTTATGGATATAGAATAAAAATATACATTATAGAATATAATACATACATCATGTGTACACAGTCTTACACACTCTCCCATTCTCATACATGCACACTCATATACCGACATACCTAGCACATACATACATACATACATACTTACATACATACATACACACATACATACATACATACATACATACATACATACATACATACATACATACATACATACATACATAAACGCATCTACATATATACACAAACAGAAAAGACACACACATACATATATGGACATAAATGCACACACACATTCCATACATACACACCTACACATGCATGCATGCATACACACACATACAATCACATGTACAGACACCCACAACCACACATTTACACTCACATGTAAGCATACATACACACATACATACACCTACATCTTTACACACATACATGCTTACATACCTAAATACACACATGTACACCCACATACTTATACATCTACAAATGCATACACACATCCACAAACATGCATACATACACACACCCACATACATGCCGACACACATTACATACATACCCACACATGCATGCATACACACATATATAATCACCCATACAGATACTCACATACATACACCCATGCATACATACATACTTGCCTACATTATGTACACACATACCCACAATCACACATACTTACAACATATATACATAAATACACACACATACAAACTTAAATATACATTCATATATCCACATGCATGCATACACACATACACCCACAATCACACACACACACCCAGATAATACATATATATACACACATATAGATACTTTTATACATACATACACACATAATAGATAGATAGATAGATGGATGGATGGATGGATGGATGGATGGATGGATGGATGGATGGATGGATGGATGGATGGATGGATGGATGGATAGATAGATAGATAGATAGATAGATAGATAGATAGATAGATAGATAGATAGATAGATAGATAGATAGATAGATAGATAGATAGATAGATAGATAGATAGATAGATAGATAGATAGATAGATAGATAGATAGATAGATAGATAGATAGATAGATAGATAGCAAACAGACAGCCAAAGATTGTAAACGCTTTCTAACATCCTGTCTCCACTATCTCCCCAGAATGCACTGCCCGCGGTCGAACCTCACATCCCTACTGACGCTGTTTTTACTTCTATCCACCGTCATCGCCTCCAGCATCGTATCAGCCTTCCCGCGAGACCGACGCCAGTTTTTCACCACTTGTTGGGGCTGGGGGGCCGGCTGCTCCATGCACAGCGCCGTTGGTAGAGCTCTGACCACCACCGCAAACAGTAAGGCAGCGCAGAGACGCGAACCCTCGCATTTATTCAACAGCCGGAAACACTTTTATGTGGGCATTCCCAGCCTTGTGACGTCAGGTAAGCTCACTTCATGTACTGAAATGTTGCCAGACTATATTTATCCACAATAATAGGCACCCAGTGGTTTAAGTGGCTAACTTTACGCCGATCGCCCTTACTTCCTTTGACATTTCTTGCCAATTTTAGTCGATCTGGGAGTCAAAATCAATTAGAAAATAATCTGAGACAATGCAGAGTGAAACTCCACTGTGTACCAACCAATAATCGTATAGTATCTCACACCATGGCTGGTTCATGATTAACTTAATTATAATTCGTGTAATTTGCTATCATTTTCAAAGAAAACGTGTGATAATAAAAGCATCCCCTAGGCAGCTGTTTGTACCCTTTCCCGAGTCGCGCCCCCAGTTTGTAGAGGCAAACTAATCAACAACTTTATATATTAAAAATAGGTTTTTTAACAGGGTAAATAAACACACGTCAAAAAAAAAAAAAAATGATTCATTGGGCGGTATATAATATAGTTTTAAATAATGTTAACTGGCCACAAATGTAAAGTGATAATTGAAACTGTAACATTTTAACAAGCTTAAAAATTTACGGTTGAGTTTACATTAATGCCACCCTCGTGTCATTCCTCACTTTTCTGTTGCTCTTTTTTTTAAATGTTCAGTTTAAAAAAAAAAAATTCAAAGTTGCTCCGCATACAAAATGTAGTGACACTTTACGAACACCCTATACTTCAACCATATTCAACGCCATAATGATTGAGAAAGAACAGTTATTACGACTATAACTCTTGTGAGAAGAGACAGAAGACGATAAGAACGATGGTAGACACAGGATATCAAGGATACCCTGCACGTAAGAATTCAAGAGGACAGGGTGACTCTTTCTGACGTGCCGTGTCGAGGGCACAAATAAGACGGTGGACAGAGGATATCAAGGATACCCTGGACAGAGAGTCACAAGTAGGACGGTCTACAGAGGATATCAAGGATACCCTGGACACGAGAGTCACAAATAAGACGGTGGACAGAGGATATCAATGATACCCTGGACACGAGAGTCACAAATAAGACGGTGGAGAGAGGATATCATGGATACCCTGGACATGAGAGTCACAAATAAGACGGTGGACAGAGGATATCATGGATACCCTGGACATGAGAGTCACAAATAAGACGGTGGACAGAGGATATCAAGGATACCCTGGACACGAGAGTCACAAATAAGACGGTGGAGAGAGGATATCATGGATACCCTGGACATGAGAGTCAAAAGGCAGAACAGATGGCAAGAGTAACTTTCTGACGTACCGTGATGAGGGCAAGATATCAAGGATACCCTGGACATGCTAGTTCAAGAAGTAGGACAGATGGCAAGAGGCTTTCTATATATAATAAACGGATTGCTATATATTCTTCTTCTTCTTCGCGTTCACCAGATGTAAAATCTGGCGGAAAGTTCTGGTTGTTCATCCACTTTTGGGCTGCAGTCCTGTTCCAGAACCTGAGTGTTGCGTGTGCATCCGTTTTACTGATCTGACTCATTTGTATGCAGACTGCTGGTTCCTTGCCTCTCAGGCTGATGCACTCTGACTTTGAAGGAAGCTCCCCATTAGTCAACTCTTACAACATGCTTTTGGGTAGGCAGTGGGTCTATTCTTGTTTTCCCTACAATAGGGCCAAGGAACCCAAACAGGCAAGAAACTTTCTATACTTAATAAGTGGCTTTCTATATATAAGAAACAAACAGACAGTGCATTGATCGGCACTCATGGAAAGAAGTAGAAAGATAGAAGGCCACACCAGACAACATAAAAATCGAAAGCTATAGTTACCGTTCCGGGAATCGAACCTGTCACCTCCAATTCGCGTGAGCAATCGCTTTGGAAACAAGAGTACTAAGAACATGACCAACTATGCATCGCTATAAAGGGTGTCTTCACTTTCCATATCTATCGTGCAGCTCTAAATCAAACTATAGAATACGGACAGAATTCACCTCAAACCACTGAAATAGCACCACAGGCTACAGAAATGTATATTTTAACGATACATAGGTCGAATAAAAAACACAACAACAATTTACAATCCCTTTCTGGCGTACCGTAATAAAGGCGACGTTCTGCAACAGGAGTTGGTCTGCAATGGTAGTGATGAATATGGTATCATGTGTCACTTTAGCAAATGCGGACAACATATACGCATACGCAAAAAACGCGCTTTTGTAACAACCAGCATTCTCTTAATCCAGTGGTCTCCAACCTTGGAGGCATGAGGGAGTTTCAAGATGGGTGTCAAGCAGTTGTTGAAAATGAGTGTATTTGCTCTTGTGATAATCAGATTTTTCATCGCTAATCGTAATGAAAACAAAACTACGTTAGCAGCCTGATGTGAAGAGTGATCTCAGTTGTGCCTTGTCCAACATTAGTCCAAAACCGGCTCCAGGTGACAGGCCATGCTGCTGACGTCACCAAAACAGGCTAACGATACATTAAAGCAGCGATTCTCAAACTGTGTGCCCCTGAAACAATCACGATTTTTTTTTCCAAATCTGCTTGTCATTAAATTTAAACTGTATTTTCTTCTTTTCTTAAGTATTTAAACCAATTTGCGGGTAGGTCTGCCGCAAACTTTTTTTTTTTTTGCCCGACGAAAAAAGTGTGAGAAACGCTGAGTTAACGTATCGTCAGCCCGGTTTGGTGACGTCAGCAGCAAATCCCATAAGCTGGAGCTGGTCTTGATTAGAGCCACACACCCAAAAAGCGGTTATTATCAAGATAAAACAGTGTCAACAATAAGAACGATACTTGGGCACTAAACTGTTGTTGGTGATTGTTTTTTCTGTTATTGGACACTTACAATTGTGTGCATGTTTTTCACCAAGTTCTTGCTAAGAGTATTTTGGTGTTTTCTTTCTGTCCTCATCATGTTAATCACATTTTGTTAGGGGAGAGGGGTCCTTGCTATATACTCAAAGGGCCACCGAAAAAAAAAGTTGGAGACCACTGTATTAATCCATCACCCCCCCCCCCCCCCCTGACGGAGACAGAACACACGAGGGCAGGTCGCGAGTACAGCGACGTCGTTTCCAGTCGGATCAATGAACAAGCCCATCAATTCCACAAGTGCTAATGCACATCTAAAATGTATCGGCCCTTATTTGCTTTGATGTCCTCAAAGTTCGCCGCGGTGCTGGCCGCGTCCCCGACTGTATCCTATTCTCCATCTGTGCGATAGTGTCCGATTTCGGCCACGTGCCGATGGATAAATGATATGTTGGTTGGAAGTAAAGATTTCAATCCTGTTCACTTGAGAGTTGAGAGGGCAATTATTGTGTTGAAACTATCACATTACTTTATCCACACAGAAAAAAATGCTTCCCTTAGTAAACTCGCGAGACGCGTTTGTATAATGCTGTGTATTCTTTCGCACCAGAGGTGCATTGTCTTATCTGATGCTATCTTGTTATGGTATCTAGCTGTCGTGGTGTAGCGGCTAGATGCTCGTCTGCGGATCAGAAGGCATTCTCTCCAAGTGGGCCCTCCATCTGATTGGCCGTCCTTGTATTAATTTAGAATTGGCTCTGTGTCGACTTTATTCGCACCCAAGTCTTAATCTTCATAATTTGTTATTTGCTTTCATTTTTAGGTTATCTAAGACCTGTGATGTCAGGGAGGGTTCTTTCAAACATTTGCACGCCCTTCTGCTTGTAGCATCCATTTCCCAATGTCTCTTCCACATTACTGTAATATACCTTTGATTTGAATCTTCCCCTCAGTTTTTCTTAGGCCTGTTTCTATTATATTAAGGCTGCTGGTGCCTCTTTTTTTTTCTTTTTTTTTTGTAAAAATGTCAGCCATTACCGACTGTGCCTTTATGCGTGGAACCCATGCTGGGGTGATCTGGGATTCCTTGTTTCTAAGTCTTGTGATTAGCGTTAATGTCTCTTCTTTAATTTCTGACCTACTTCACTTGGGACAGTTTGCCAGTCGAAAGGTAAAGGTAAAGTCGGAAGATGTGAACCAGCGTCATTGCACACGGTTATTAACCATAAGTGCTCTGCCACCGGTACGGACAGTTTGACAGTGATTGTACCGATGAAAGAGAATATGTCCTAACTAGCAATTTTAAAAAGGGATTTTCAGCCGCTACCTCAAAGGTTTTTATTAAGCCCGACTAGTTAGGCTGTGAAAACTAACGTATGATCTGTGATTTTTAATTTTTTTTATTTTTTTTTTATTTCACAATACAAATATAAACTCCGGCTCCTTGCTCATTTGTAGATCTATCTGTGTATTTTATCACACAACTGCGTTGGCTATAATGACTTCTATCTTGACCTCCAAGAGGACCCAGATGTTTCTTCAGAATTTACAGCCATTCAGGGGTGTTGAACCAGAGAAAACATAAAAAGGGAAAGGAAGGGCCTCAAGTACTCTAGCCGTGTTTAAACGATTTATAATAATATTAATATAATAAATGTATTAAATGACATGAACAGATCATAATATATTCAAAGCAAAATGTGTATTTTAACAACAACAAAAACAACAAAACTTTGAAAGAGAACTTCTATACATGACTGTGGATATGGTTAACTTAGCCCCGTTAAAAATGTTCCGGCGCCTTTGCTCCCAGGTCATGTAGTGGGGTTAGCGTCACAGACATGTCATTATTCCCCAGTCAAATCCTTGCAGCGATGACTTTATCAGCTTTGCCGATGTATACACTGTGTTTTTATCATACTTCCTGGAACACCTTCCATTTAATAACTTTTTTGAGATAGAAAGAGGGAATAGACTTTATTTTTGGAGCCTTTACAAACTGGGCACGCAAGCCTATCTTACCTTCGGCCCTTGCAACACTCACATGTCACAATGTACTGAATTTATCATATCATTCATATTACGTTTATATTGTAATAAGTACAACATGAACATGACGAGAAAGGGAACCAGATCCGGTCATCACAGAGGTTAATGATCAGCCCATGTTGAACTCTAAGACTGATACAGAGGTCGCGATACAGGCAGTCATATATATATATATATATATATATATATATATATATATATATATATATATATATATATATATATATATATATATATATATATATATATAAAGAAAGGGTGAGAAATGGAGAGACAAAGAAAGAGTGGAAAATGAAGAGGCAGAGGCAAAGATATGAAGACTTATAAGGAAATAAAGATATAGTAACGACAGTGCGAGAAAGGAAAGAAAGGGTGAGAAATAGGGACAGACAGAGAGAGAGAGAGAGAGAGAGAGAGAGAGAGAGAGAGAGAGAGAGAGAGAGAGAGAGAGTGATGCAGACATACACACAATCACACACACACACAAACACAGAAAAAGAGAGATTGACAGAAAGAGATTGGGAGCTACCGCGAGAAAAAGTGTAAGATAGAGGGAAAGAGAGAGAAAGATGCAGACACACACACACACACAAACAGAGCGATAAAGAGATGGACAAAACGAGATGGGGAGTTGGCGTGAGGAAGACAGGGTCTGAAAAGAATGTTGTAGGGTGGAGTGATCACGGGATCTAGCCGACGCCCAACATTCAGAGGAAAGGCAATACGGACAGAGAGAGTGTTAATGGTACCATCGGAACTGAAACTGCGAAATGGAACACGTTGAAAATGGGGACGTAGCGTTTATAAGAATATTCCCAGTGCTTAGCTAAACCCATCTCAACAGAACAGAAACGAAGAGAGAGAGAGAGAGAGAGAGAGAGAGGTAGAGAGGCAGAGAGAGAGAGGAAGAGACAGAGACTTGCAGAAACAGGTGAAAGAGTATGAGACAGAAAGGATGAGAGATGGAGAGAGAGAAATAGAAATAAAAAAAAGAAGAGAGACAGATATGGCAAGAGTTCGAGAGATATAGTTTTTCATTAAAAGAGACACCGAGTAAACAGACACACACACACACAGAGAGAGAGAGAGAGAGAGAGAGAGAGAGAGAGAGAGAGAGAGAGAGAGAGAGAGAGAGAGCACGGCGAGCTAAAAGATGTCTTAATCAATTGCAGGAAACGTCGTCCTATAGAACAAATGAACCGAAACCCCTCAACATTAGAGCCCCCTTTCAAAATAGAATGTACGTCTGACTGTCACAGATGTTAGAGGGCTTGACTGAGGCAGCTTTGTGACTCGGACTCTGGGCTTGCAACCAGACGCCATTACGTGTGGACATGCGTGTGTGTGTGTGTGTACTGGTTTGTGCTTTGGCGGGCAAATGCAGATATTTGACTATTTCAGTACATGGCATCGGTATTATACAGCCAAACAGGTGATGTACACACAGCGCAACAGGATGATGATGATGAGTACCAAAGAAACTTACATTAACTGTTCTTGTTACTCAACGCCGTCTCTAATAAACAGAGAGGGCCGTGTTGTTACTCTATACATTGTAAAGCCAACCAGAAAGGCTGGGAAATGCGGGCCTTTGGCTACGAAGCCCCCCCCCCTCCCCTCCCCCCCCCCCCCCAACATCAGAAAAAAATAGAGTGGGTGCCCCCTTCCTCTTAGAAAATACGTGGCCCACTCAAATATGCTTTGAAGTTTTTTGTTTAATTATTTGCGGCAGTCTTGACACATGTCCAAACCATTTGATCTGTTGTCTCTGGGTGCAGTTTAGTACTGGGTCCGTCCCACTTACTTTCCTGATATATTCATTTCTGATCCTGTCTCTTCTAGTCACATTTCAAAGACATTTCATGTGTGCGTGCGCGCACGTGCGCGTTATGTTCCCGTAGCATTTTCTAGTACCCACTTTAGGCTTATTCCACCTGGGTGAGATTTTACAACTGTGTTTGGGAACATTGTCTGATATGACTATAAAGTTCAATACCAGAGCGGTAGGCCGTCTGGGCCCCAAATTATTCTTGGAAATGTAACTACGGCCACGATATGCCCACAAAATACTGACCTAGCATAATACGCCCAGGAGTTGTGGTGATGCTGTGGCTAGATACTCCGCCTACTAGTCTGAAGATCTTGGGCTCGAATCCGCATCCCATCGGATTTTCCTAGTCCAAATATCCTCTTGGCTCCCATGTTAGCTAAGCCGAAAATGGGTGCAGTTAAACAAAGGCCTGTGATTTAAAGGTGGCTGTTGCGATGTTCACCCCATCATCTATCAGAGGTCTGTAGAAATATGAGCCTAGTATCATATGCTTGATGTTTCATACACCCAATATTTGATATGCTCGATGTTTCATATACCCAATATTTAATATGCTCGATGTTTCGTACACCCAACATTTAATATGCTCGATGTTTCATACACCTAATATTTCATATGCTCGATGTTTCATAAGCCCAATGTATCATACACCAGATATTTTATATGTCCGATGTTTCATACATCCAATATTTCATATGCCCGATGTTTAATTTGTCCAGTATTCATGTCCTCAATGTTTCATATGTCCATTTTGTGATATGCCCAATGTTTCATATGCCCAGTGTTTAATATACCCAATGTTTTATATGCCCAATGTTTTATAGCTGATCTTTTATATGTCTAGCATCATATGCTTGATGTTTCAAATGCCTGATGTTTCACATGTCCGATGTTTCATATGCCAAATGTTTCCCAATGTTTCATATTTCCGATCTTTCATATGACCAGTGTTGTTTTATGATCAGTGATATATAGCTGATATTGCATATGTCCTATGTTTCCTTAATACTTGCTTTTTTCCCCCCATACGATAAGTGCCTTTGCTCACTCACTAACTGACATGGTACAGAATTATACACTAACAAATAGACTGATTGTTCTGCAGGTGGCTGGGAACCAGGTACCATGGGTAAGAGAGCAGTCCCTCGACTCCAAAGCCTCCTGGCTGTTTTGGAGCGAGCAGTGCCAGGAACAAATCTATAAAGCGAAGGTAAGGTGAGTGACACAAGGTATGGACACTAATTCTTTTGTTTTCTTTCTCCAGTGCAACTCCTAACAGAAAGCCCTGGTTGTTTTTCCACTTCTGGATGTTAGTATCATCACATGACTTCAGTTTTGCAGGCGTATCCCTTTTACAGATCATGCTTAACTGTATGCAAACTGCTGGTTCCTCGCCTCTTAGCAGAGCCACTCCAACTTCGAAGCAAACATCGATCCTTACACTGGCCAGGTTCCCAAGTGGGCACCTTCTAGGATGACCAAGTAGAGGTGTAGATAGATCTTGACCAGTTGAGCTCTGGTACCAAAATAATATCACATGCCCTACCATATGAACTACATCATTTCTCTTAGATTTTCTATGCGTCTCTTCCTCTCCGACTTTCTTGGCATCACAGGGTTCAAGTTTTCTTTTCTCATGATGTGACCAAAGAAAGTAAATTATCATCCTTCAATGTGAGGAATAAGTTCTCTTCATTTGTTAACTTCTTTGAAGGAGTCTTCAATGCATATTTGGTCTGTCCAGTGTTTTAGAAATTCCTCTTAAAAAACAGCTTCCTCATAATTCCATTTCTAATCTGTGGACTGTCTAAAATTAAAATGCTGTGGCCAGGTTAAACTCTGCAGGCTCAGTAATGAAAGGTATAGCTTCTGAAAGAAAAGGGAAGGGTTGAACCAGATCAAAGACGGACACAGGATAATGCAGACATCTTGGGAATAGGAATACATGAGACAAGAGGCAAAGGTAAGAGACAACAGTTCCTACTACCAGACTGCAATGAGAGAGATCTTCTGTACAGGATCTGTTACGTGATGCTGATATGTTGAAGTGGTAGAAGAAGCAACAGGGGCAAACCAACAGAAATTATGTATGGTTTAGGATAAATACCAAGGACTAGAAATCTGCGAAGAGACATGGAAACTGCACCATCTGACAATACTTTAACAAGTAATTGTGTTAAATAATTTTCAGAAAAGGAACTGCTAGGCTTTCATGCACACTGGATCACAAAGAGATGTGGTAACTATTTCCCTTTCTCACAACATTAATTATGTATCCATAGTTTTATGTCAGAGTCATACATGTCTGCGGGAAAACTCCTGACACTTTAAAAATGAAGTCTGTTCGTTCCATATCCCAGTAGTTCAATTAAAATAAGAATCACTTCACAATGAAGTCGTACTGGTAAAGTTTGTCCCTCAGCGCTTAGTGCAGCTGTGGTGTAAAGTGACAGCTATTCACAGATTCTCATCTTTATCTTATACACACACACACACAAAGAGAGAGAGAAGGAGAGTGAGAGAGAGAGAGAAAGTCAGAGACAGAGACAAAAACAATCAGACACACAGAGCGAGATGTGCGCAAGTTTGTGGCCCTTCCTAGATCCTACCCTTCTGAGGTAACTTCAAGACAGGGCTGGCGCCCTTTAATATAAGTCCAGGTTGACTCCAGAGCCATACTGATGGAGAAAAACAATCGCAAATCTAATGGAAATTGAACATGGACTACCTCATGTGAGTTTTAGGGCCCCAAAATTAGGGGGTGGGGATGCATTTGCCCCTAACTAGCCTGTCATTAAAGGCAACTGATTAGAAGGTTGGTAAATTTAAGTGTTGGGTTGAAAAGTGCAAATATTGTAGCCTAGCTGTAAACCACAGCATAATGTGATAACGGCTCTTTTGAGTGTGACAGAAGAAGAGAAGGAGGAAAAATGAGGAAGAAGAAGAAGGTGAAGAAGGAAAAATAAGGAGGAGGAAGAAAAAGAAAAGGAGAAAGAGGAAGAAGAAGAAGGAGGAGAAGGAAGGAGAAAGAGAAAAGAAAAACCTAGTCCACTGTTTTAGCATGTAAATGCATTAACCAACACAGCATCTATGTAGACCACACACTATTTAAGTCACTTTGAAACAATTTTAAAACATCCGAAATTCACAATTTTTCTTGCCTTTCTTTCAGGTTATGGAAAAATGGGCTTCGAAGATAGGACTTCAGAGGTCATCGGTTTCAAAAAGAAGAAGACATCAAGAATTACACTTATAAATCACAGATCACTTCATGATAGGCCATCAGAGAATAGATTTTAATACTATTGGTCAAGAGATTGCCCAGTTGTATGTCACAGAGGTCAGATCTTGATACCACAGATCCAACTGTATATCATCCATGATAAGTCTTCATACCACATGATAACAGATTACTCAAATGCATATTATAGCAGTCAGAGTTTGACACCACAGGTCAATAGATTACCCAACTGTATATCATAGCGGATAGATTTTGATACCACATGTAAACATATTACACAATTGTATATTATACCCAGTCGGCTCTGTGGCTAAGTCAATGTGAACGCTTCGTAATGCCAGGTTCAATCCCAGCTGCGGGCCATGCACCTTGCTTTGGTTTCGACAGTGGTATCAAGAAAGCCGACCGTCCAGAAAGCAATGGCAAACTACTGGACATAAATTTGCCAAGAAAAATCACACAACAGCCAGGGGCTGTTGTGGTTGGTTCTGCAACGTCCTGTAAAGGATACGCAACTAACCACATATTATACCCAACTGTATTTCTTAGCGGATAGATTCTGATACCACAGGTCAACAGACTGCCCAATTGTATATCAATCACCAACTGTATATCATAGCCAATAGATTCTGATACCACAGATCAACTGATTATCCAACTGTATAAAACAGCAGATAGATTTTGAAATGGTTACCTAAATGTATACCACAGTGGACAGAGCTTAATACTTCAGATTACCCCACTGTATATCACAAGACAACAGAATAAAGAATATCCATATCATTGACAGCAGATCACAAATCCTATGTGAAGTAGAGTGGATTTACCTACACTATTGGAAAGGTGCATACAACTCAAATGACACATTAGGCAGTGCGTGTAGCTCAAATGACCGGCTTAATGTTCAAGTCCTTGAAATTACAGGTCAAAAAGTCATTTCACTGAAATAATAGATCAAAATGTCACATCACTCAAATGACGGGTCAAGAACAAAAACATCACTAGAATGACAGCTCAAAAACAGTGCAGCATCTCCACTGAGCAAAGCCCTCCAGTTTTCCTATTGGCATGACATTCCCAAGTAATGTCTATTGATAAGGATAATCAATTCTCCATGTAAGTTAAATTCTTTCAACACTGCTTCAAATTTTTTTCTGCAATCTGCCCGTTGTCGGCATTTGTGACTTAAGCAGTGTGAACACCAATTGTAATTCCAAAATACCCAGTTCGATTCCAGCTGTGGATTATCTGGCAGCAGACTATTTTGCATTATTTGTCCAGTGGTATTGGATCACTAACTGTTCAAAAACAAATGGCAAATTACGTAACATAAAACTGTCTCGTAAAACCACAACTAACCAAGAAATGTTGGGGATGCTTCTGCAATGAACATAGAACTTTAAATCTGTCCATGTTGTTTTTGTAATTCTATTTAAAAACCGACAAACATTGCCCCAGTGTACAGAGCAAACATGACACACAAAATGTACCTAACCACAAAGAATGCAAACTTAACATTACAAGAAAACCAAAAAACATATGAGATACCCTACTACCCATCTATTTAACATCACTTTTTAAAAGTATTCCTATCTGCTCTATTTTAGTGAGGAGGTCAAAGGACAGTAGATTACTTTTGTCAATCTTGTGTTAGCATGCATTACTTAAAGCAACAACAACAAAAACTGGTATTGCTTATAATGACTGAGAATAAGAATGTAGTGAATACATTAAAGCTGTGTATTCAAAGACAAGAGAGTCGTCGTTTTGACAAAGTTTAACAAATATATTGAGTAAAAGTGGAGAGTTCGGCATAAATGGAGTGTTGAGTACAAGTGGGGTGCTGAGTACAAGTGTGGTGTTAAGTACAAGTGGAGTGTTGAGTACAAGTGGAGTGTCAAGTACAGTGGAGTGTTGAGTACAAGTGGGGTGCTGAGTAGAAGTGGGGTATTGAGTAAAAGTGGGGAGTACAAGAAAAGTGCTGAGTACAAGTGGGGTATTGAGTAAAAGTGGAGAGTTCAGCATAAATGGAGTGTTGAGTACAAGTGGGGTGCTGAGTACAAGTGGGGTGTTGAGTACAAGTAGAGTGTTGAGTACAAGTGGGGTGTTTAGTAGAAGTGGAGTGGATATTACAAGTGGGGTATTGAGTATAAGTGGAGTGTCGAGTACAAGTGGAGTGTGGAATACAATTGAAGTGCTGACTACAAGTAGAGTTACTGGATGTAAACTCCAGAAAAAAAGTCTTGACTGGCTGTCCTTTTCATGACTTTGGCCTTGTTTCAGGAGATTTGCATGCATACCTGTTTTACAGATCTGGCTTATATGTGTGCAAACTGTTGGCTCCTTGCCTCTCTGGCAGATGCACTGTTTTCAAGGAAATATCTAGGATGACCAGTCCGGAGTAGAAAACGTGTTTCTAGGATGACCGTGCAGAGGTGCAGGAGAGGTACTTGACCAGAAGGAGCCCCAGTCCTAGTGCAGGACCAAGTGTAGTTCAGCACCTTCACATCCCTGTGTACAACTGAAGTATTGGCTCACCCTAATCACTGGATGTCACATACCAGGGCTATTCAACAAAGTTTAGCCAGGGGCAAACATTTTGAAAATGGGGACCAGTTGACTAGCCCTGTCATACATGGTTCACCAGTTGACTAGCCCTGTCATACATGGTTCACCAGTTGACTAGCCCTGTCATACAATGTTCAGTCAATTCTTTCCGTCTGTTCTATTTTACAAAATCTTTTCGATCTCATAAATAGAATCCAGTCCAGTACTTTTGAAAGTAATAATGACTATAAGATAAGTACTGGGGACAAGTGAACGAACTGAGTACCAAGTGAAATATGAGTCCAGTAAAGAACCTGCTTAAGTGCCCAAGTGTAGGCTTTGATGCAAATGATGAACGTACACAAAAATTAATACATACTGGTACAAATAAAGGCTAAAATCTTGAGTACAAACTAAGGATCTGGTACAAGTGAAGTATTATGTGAGCTAAACTGACATATTATGAGATAGGGGTGGACTCTGAACAGCTAGGGCATTTTAAATTACAAACAGCATCCACAAAGGCTACAAAATTGTGGTTTTACAAAGCATGCACTTCTTCGGCGACCAAGAAATGAAATTCATATGTGTTATATTGTTTGTCTATCTTTCCTTTTCTTCTTCCCGTTCACTGGCTGTAAACTCTAGAGCGGAAAGTTCTGGCTTTTTGTCGGGTTCTGAGCTTAGTCTTGTTCTAGAACTGGAGATTCGCGCTCACTCACATCCAGTTTACAGATCTGGCTGAATTTGTATGAAGACTATTGGCTCCTCGCTTTTTAGACAGATGCACTCCAACTTTGAAGGAAATTTCCCCAATTAGGCGACTCTCATGACATGATTGTTAGGGGTCTGTGGGGCTGTTATTTTTGCCCACACACAATCTGTCTCCCGAATTCACATGGGAAAGTTCATCCATCAAAAGTGATAAAGACCACTTAGTATTTGAAATAAGAAAATAGCCAATGAGTCCAATTCGAGTCTGGAAAGTCCTTGCGTAATGAAGACACATTTGAGCGGCGGTAGAGGTGGGATTTGCAATATGGTTCGTAGAGGCTGCCCTATTTTCTTTTATTGCCCCCCTCCCCTGCCAAGTTGATGTGCCAAACTTAATCACTGCACGCCATCCAGACTGGTAATGTGCAACAGCTACTTTGTTTGTTAATACCAAACGATATTTAAGAGCAGTTTCAAGAGTTTTCTTATAGCAGCCTTTTTCTGTCCACCTAGTGATTTTTTGCCCATGATGGAGTCTGCCACAAAATATTCTGTTTGGAAGTCAATGGTCTGACCAGACCAGTGGAAAAGCTATTTCTTCAGTACCATGCGAATGCTTGGCAAGTCTGACCTTATTGGCTGATGACGTAAATAGGAGGTGACTGCAGTCGAGCTGATTGCAAGAAATGCTAAGTATAACACAAAATTTGATTAGAAAGCTCAACAAATGGTGCTAAAGATAAAGACTTTGGTCTAAACTTTCTGATGTGTTACTGTGCGTCTTTCCCATTCCCACAGTTGAGCTTTTTAGCCACATTGTGTTATATTTAGCATTTCTTGCCTATTTTAGAATAAGTGTTCAGAATATTTTCCTGCCACTTGTGGCTACTATTCAGGAATGGTTCACAAAGAGAATGGTGAGCTTGAGAAGCAGGCAAAAAATACCATTGGCAGCAAAACCAGTAACTTAAATGTTCTAACAGCGGCTGAAACACACAGACAAATATAACAAAAATATCAAAAGGCAGTCAACAACAGGGTGATGCTCTGTAGCTTAGAGGCTGGTGAAAAGTTTCACAATCCTCAATGTACTTTAAAAAAAAAAAAATTTTACTTGACTTCCTGGCAGTCGTACAAGAGTTATACCACGGAAGACCTTGCGGCTATAACACCTCTGCCCTCCCCCACAGGTAGAAATGGGTGTTTCACAGCGTAACTTCACTGTGAAGGCAAAACACCAATTGATTTGATCAGAAAGAAAAAAAGAGAATATGTGTAGCTACAGATTTAGGGAAAAAGAGAGAGAGGGTGAAATGAGTGTTATGATTTCAAATAATTGGGGTAGAGGTTGATAAAATTAAAAATTAAAAAAAAAACAGAACCAAAAAGTTCTTGGTGGCCTTCTATGACAGCACGGAAAGATGGCAGACAAACCCCAACACAGTTTTGAAGAGGAAATGTATGATTCCCAATGCCAGTTGGCAAAGCACTTGATGATCAGATTAAGAACAAACATTCCAACAGACAAAAAAAACACAAAATGTGACTCACCATTCATCTCCCTCATCGCACGAGCAAAATCCAGTGGGTCCTTAAAGCTGACAAACCCATATCCCTTTGTCTTGTTTGATCTACGGTCTCGGATAACCTTAGCCTTCAGGAAGCTGGGATACTTATTGAAAGCCCGCACTAGAGTCTCGTCAGTAACCTCATTTCCAAGATCACCACAGAACATACGGAAATCATCTGGAAAGCAAATTAGAGGCTTTGAGGAAGTAAAACAAATAAGAAAGTAAAAGTAAAGGATCTGCTTCCATGTCTTGGAGGGTAGATGGTGCTTTCAGCATATTTTTATAGACCAATCACCACCTTGGGGACACTGGACATATGGTGAGTAAAGTAAAAAAGTAAAGATCCCTTTTCATGCCTTTAGGTGCATCTGGCAAATGAGAAGAGCACTCAAATTTTTACAGACCAATCGGCACCGTGGGGATACTGACACATGGTGAGTAGAAGGCCCTTTTCTTTCAAGTGGCACATCGGGCATACAGCGCCAGACCTATGTTTTTCAAAAATCAATGAGCATTCACTAGCTGATGTGGTGAACAGCACAGTGGCTGCCTTCAGTTACCTGAACATTACCTGGTACTGTTTTTAATGCTGGGTATACAAGTGAGCCAGAGCCAACGGGAAGCGCAAATAAATTGATAAAATCTAAAAGGAATGACAGGCAATCAACCTGTTCTGCACATCAGATACCTATTCTGTGGGGTGAATCAAAGTCTCAGGTGTGTGGACTGCTTCCTGGTGATCCGTAAAGGATGCAGCATATGACTCAAAACATGGATGTGGGGCTGAGCAGTCAAATGCAGTGCGTGATGCTTCCTTGGAATGATCTCAGCTGGGTGTTTACACTGGCAGCAGACATTTGAACCTTTTGTCACCAAAAAGAATCTGTCTTCTTCTTCTTAGTGTTCAAGGGCTGTAAACTCCAGAGGAAAGTTCTGGTTGTTCATCCACCTCCCGGCTTTAGACTTCTTCCAGAACCTCAGTGTTGTGTGCGCATCCATTTTGACAGATCTGCCTTAATTTGTTAGGGGACTTGGTTCCTTGCCTCTCAGGCAGATGCACTCCGACTTCAAAGGAAACCCCCAATTAGTCGTCTCTTTTGACATGCTTGTTGGGGAGGCAGTGGGTCTATTCTTGTTTCTCCCTTAATGGGGCTCCATAACAAAGACAGGCAGTAGAATCTTTGCATGAAGAACTTCTGAATCTTAGCTGTCCTTCATTAGGACATTAGACAGACAGACATTCGAACCTGAGTTGCCATTTAGTAGGATTCTCAATCGACAGATGTATGAACTGTGATTTGTCAATTAGCAGAAAACTTGGCCACCAGACTTCACTCATGTTTCAGTTGAGTTTTCATTTGACGCAAATACCCAAATATTGGCGAGTGGGCTAATGAGTGCCATACATTTTCTAGATCCTTCACCTCTGCAGGCCACTAGCTCCGAGGTCCCCTGCCAGCTCAGTTTAGGCTGACACTAGCCAATATCCATGGTGGTGTATGACAAGGAAGTGTGGTGGGAGTCTTGCACAAGGTTACTGGGTATAGGGTATCTCCTTTTTTTTCTACACATAATTGCCTTAACTTCCTCTCATACCTGTGACAGAAATCACAACCCCACATATGCAGACGTGGTGACGACTAAAGCTATGAAACATCATCATCATGTAGCAGGTCTTTTGCAGAACGTCGCTCTCATCACAGTCTGCCTGAAAAAAACTCGGACTCTCACCAGTTCTCCCGCCTCATGCATTTTCACATTCAAGGAGTCACCTATATCCTGTGCATATCTTTGTGTAGGTCGGCCCCTGCCCCTTCTTCCTGGTGCCTTCTGCTATAATTTTTCCAATCCGTCGTGGCGCTTGATATGACCAAAATATTTCAGCTTTCGAGAAAGGATGCTGTTTATTAGCCAATCTTTCTTGATGTTCAGATCTTTTAAGATGTCAATATTTCTCATCTTCTTTGTCCAAGATATTCTGAGAATCTTTCTAAAACATTTCAGCTCAAAAGCCCCTATTCTCTTTCTCAAGGACTGAGAGATAGTCCACGATTCACATCCGTATGTAGCCACAGGGAAGATGCATGCTCTCAAAATTCTAAATTTGATCTCCTTGCTGGTGCTTCAAGCTATAAACAGCTATCCCTAAATACATCAACAGCAAATGAAGACTCAAGTATAAATTAAACCTGCTTTACAAAGAGACAAATCAACTGCTTCCTTAGTATGACAAATCAGATATTGTGAGAGCCCTTTGGGAGCGAGTGGAAAGTGCGGAGGCGCAGAAGGATCATTGAGGTCTGGGGAGAATGGCACTGTGAGGAGTTACCAGGGGATCTGGCCAACGCTCAACACTCGTGGGAAGGATGAGACGGATATACAAAGGTTGTGAAGTTGAGAAAAATTTTTTTTAAAGTAGTTTGGGGGAAAGGAAGGATATTTTAACATTAAATGACATACTTCTATTTAAAACGTATTGTAGGGAAGGGGTGCAGGAAGATGAGCCAGAAAAAGACAAACAGCAGTTTTTCGGTTACAACAGAGCGAGAGACAAAGCACTGGAGATCCATCACAGCCAACAATGATTGTGGAGATTATTTCAACTGCATAAAAAGAAACATCTTTAAAAACCATACTGGAAGTGAAAGTTGCAGGTAGGTGAGCAAGAAGCAGACAATGATAGAAGTGGGAAGATGGAAAACAAGAGCTTATGTGAGTGTGCAACCAAAGTGAGAGGTCTATTTCAGCCAACCATCACTGTGGAAATGGCACATTATGGACTGCTCACACACAAATGATAGACACTTATTTATGAAAACATACTAACCTTGTTGCCACTCTGCCAAAGTAGGGTCTTCCCATGTTGTGTTAGCAGCCAGTCGCAGAAATTTTTTATCTTTCTTCTTCTTCTCCTTCTTCCCGCCAGTTCCTGTGACCCCTTGTGCATTCACAGTGCCAGCAGCAGCAGAAGCATCCTGCATTGTATTTGACAGCACAATCCCTCCAACCAAAGCACTCTCTGGGACAATCTCCATATCTAAGATTGACTTGTCTTCATCAGGCAACGAGCCGACAGTCAGGTTTGTGCCATCGATATTATTCTGGGTTGCTGCAATTAAAAAGAAACACACACAAAAGTGAATCAGTTGCATGAAGAAAAAAACACAAAAACAAAAACTTAGCATTTTTTTAAAAATGTTAGTGCTTGTCTTCTTCTTCTTCGTGTTCAAAGGATATAAACTCCGGCGGAGAGTTCTGCTTATCCACCCACCTCTGGACTTTAGACTTGTTCCAGAAATTGAAATGTTCATGCATATCCACAAAGGAACTGCCCAATTAGTTGACTCTTAATGACATGCTTATTGAGAAGGCAGTGGGTCTATATTTGTTTTCCCTACAATGGGCTCCGGAACCCACATGGGTAGTTTCGGCTTGTGTCTACCACTTAGGGGTGTGGGTCAGGGTGGCCTTCAGTCGTCTAGGGCTGTACAGGTCAGGGTGTTTATTTCTGCTCCAACAGAGAAACCTCCATCATGTTACCAAGGATTCACATCCGTCTGCTCCAACAGAGAAACCTCCATCATGTTACCAAGGATTCACATCCGTCTGCTCCAACAGAGAAACCTCCATCATGTTACCAAGGATTCACATCCGTCTGCTTCAACAGAGAAACCTCCATCATGTTACCAAGGATTCACATCCGTGTCTCCAACAGGAAACGCCCAGCTTTCTAACCATTCAGCCAGCTGCTCATCTTGAACAGTTTTGAGCATTTCAAATAATGAAGAAGTTAAGAAATAAAATAAAACAGTTAAAGGATGCTGGCACCTTCCCATCTTTCCAGACAATAGTGTTTTACTGCCCTACAGGGAAGCATAGGGATCATAGGGATCAGTCTTTGGCAATGACAAGAGTGATTACCAAGTCCTGTTGCATTAAGAAGAATCTGCGACATTAAGGGCAAGCGATTTCAGGACCATTGTTGCAGTCACCTCTATTTGCTATGTTTTTTTTTCTCAGATGCTCATTTCTTAACCATAATATAAAGTCTTGACAGTATTGCAGGAATCATGTGTTACCCATCAAACCTCTGTCAGCATGCTTTGTTTACTCCCAAGGAAAGGTAACACCAACTTGTTTGGAATAAAGCATGAATTCATATTATAGATAATCAGCCCAAACAAGTCTCCTACTTGTTTATACATTATTTTTCAGTGTAGAAATTGACATGGTTACACATTAATTGTCAAGACTGTTTTCTAGAAAAAAAATGTGCTGGTACTTAGCAAAGTGTACCATTTAAAAAAAAATTTTTTTAAAGAAACTCACCACAAGGTGTCTAATACTGTAGTGCTAAAATAATTATGACTACAAATGGTGCTGATACTGTGTACTGGCAGAAAAATATACTTCACTGAATATAAATGTGTACATAATCAGTCTAGCTGTAATATGTATGTTGCATCTGCCCAAGCAGGAAGGAACAGCTGACTGCACACAAATAAGCCAGTAAAAAAATAGATGCACTGGCAAAACTCAGGCCCCGACACAAAGCCAAAGTCCAAATGGACGAACAACCAGGACTTCCTGCAAGAACTTACGGGCGGTGAACAAAGAAAAAGAAGAAGATATGTATGTCTCATGTACAGCCAATAATTTCTGATACAGATGTTCCTCAATGCCAGCAAACAAAACCAGTGACTCCCTGATGAGAGCCTAGAGTTCTTAAGCAATCTGTCTCTTTTTCCCAGAGTTCTTAAGCAATCTGTCTCTTTTTCCCAGAGTTCTTAAGCAATCTGTCTCTTTTTCCCAGAGTTCTTGAGCAATCTGTCTCTTTTTCCCAGAGTTCTTGAGCAATCTGTCTCTTTTTCCATGAGACACATAAGTATACATGATACTGAAACCCAACCTAAAATTCACATACCCATAAAATAATGTCCCACCTGTTTTGTCTTTATTTTCTCCACCTTGACCTGCTTCTGTCTGTCCTTTCTTTTTCTTTTTTTTCTTCTTCTTCTCCTCTTTTTTCCTCTCCACTGTTATCATTGGGGCAGCAGCATAAACAATTTTCGACTGTTCAGTTACACCGGGGGAAGACTCTGTGTGAGGTGCCTGTAAAAGATAGGATGGTTATAAAAGTTCAATCACCTCTTCAAAATATGGAGAAAATAAACAAGATCACTATATTTAAAACACTGATTGTCGTGTATATGGATATGAGACTTTGAATTTGAAAAAAAAAAGATGATACCTTTTTACAACTATTTGAGAACAGTCCTAGGGTAAATCTTTGGACCCATCCAAGATGCAAAAAAAAAAAAAGGAGAATGGATAGTAAGAAGTAACAATGAAATTCATAACCTTTTTTGGTCACTAACGTCTAATTATTTACAACTTTAATCTCTTTCCGGGAGGGCTACCCTGTCAGTTTTTCTATCACCCCATGATATTCTTTGCACTCTTCTCAAAAACCAAATCTCCACTGCCAGTGGGGGCTTTTCAGCTTGTCTGCTTATTGCCTATGTCTTGTGTGCATATAACGACATAGATGAGAACATAAACAGGTAATGAGGAAAACACAAAAACAGCTGATTACTTCTAAGAGAAAAAGACAACCAACTTATTTTTTAGAATGAGAGGAGTGGCTATATGAGTGGTTATAATAGTGTTGTTCTCTCATGTGGAAGACGCAGGTTCAAATCTTTTGTAAGGTGATGGTCGAGTTTTTGTTGAGGGGGAAACCTTCATCCAAACTTGGGCAGCTTGTAGTAACAGCATGACTGCACCAATCATGCGGCTCTAAATCCTTATACACTTCTACACCAAGGCTTTTTAACTGGCAGCCTGAAGGCCGAATTTGACTGGCAGAGCAGAAGCCTAGCCAGTGGCCCATGGATCATTGCAAGTTGTATTCTATTAATGATCTTTTTTATGCTGAGGTTAGAGGTTCTGGCCCATGACCATCCTCAGTTTCAAAACTATGGCCCTTAGCTGAATTGCCCTACCCTACATCCTAAATATGGTACTCAAGGCAGTTAAGACAAATTTTTTTTTTAATCAGGAAAAATTACTCATTACTCCTTTAAAACAAGGTTAGGAAGATGGCAAACTAGCTCTATACCTCTTTGTAGGAGAATGAAATGGGTTAGGAATTCAAGGTGTTCCATTTTAAAGTTTGTTCCTTATGATTCTGACCCTTTGAACACTGTATTTTTGTAGTTTTTAATTTAGTTTTGTCTCTGTGTCTTTTTGTTTGTAGTGCTAGTAGTAAAGGTTTCGTCATTAATAAATGGAGGGGCAGTGCACAATTACCAGAATAAGAGAGAAGGTTGATACAGGACTGTGCCTGAATTACACTGAAAGACAGAATGAAGTGGTCTTGCCATCTAGTATGAATGTAGCCAGTCAGAACTGTATATAAGACCTATTGAGGAACATTTGGGTGGAAGACAAAAAAAAAAGACTTAAGGAAGAGATAACTAGATAGTGTCGCTAAAACCTGCACATGTGCGCCCCTCTCTCACACACATAAATGAATAACACTATCATTCAAGCCACCAGAGAGGTGCAAGACAACTAGTTTTTATTTTGTTTTAAGGTTTTCCCTCGAGGAGCTTCTATACAATGTGATAAAGGCTCTATAACAGTGTTTCCCAAACTTTTTTTTTGACTGTGGCGCCTTTTTTTTTAATTGTTTCCACTGCGCCCTAACCTAAGTAAAAGTATGGCTATTCGTGTCTTGATTACATTAATTATGAAGCTTTTACAATATTTCACAGAGTCACTGTGAAGAGGTCATGGCTCCCCGGGGTGCACAGTTTGGGAATCACTGCTACATGAGATCAAATGGTTTAGACCAGTGTCAAAACTACCACAACACAATGCATCAGAGAGAGCCCTGTCACTTAGCAGAGCTAGCTAGAAGTCACCTACAAAAGTAATGGACAAGTGGAATATCAATACCAACCAGTATCTGGCTTACACCAGATGCCTCTTCAAAACCTCAGCAGGACTAGAGCAAATAAGAAAAAGACTGAAAGTTTTACCATTTTTAGGGCAGTAGGATTGTGGGAGGGGGTCCGAACATAGGGATTTAGGATCATGTGGCTAGTACAGTTGTCATGAGCTGTACATGTTAAGATGTTTAATTTTACCCAAAAATTGAAGGAAGTTAAAAAAAATATAATACAAATATATATATATTTAAACAAAAATCAAATACACTTATAATAATATCTACAAAAGTAAAGAAAAACTGTCTCACGTCCAATGATGGGGTCATAAACGGCATGCTCCCTGGTTCAACACCTGGAGGTCCTGGGGGCATGATCTGTGGTCCCTGCTGAACAGGGACACCTACACCAGGTACTGGAAGTCCCTGAGGACCAACTGTGTTCATCCGGTGTAACTGTTGACCTAGCATCATCATGTGTGGGTGTCTGGGGAATCCGAGCGGACCACCAAATGGCATGCCCATCTGCATTGGAGGTCTTGGAAATGGTGGCCGGAGACCTGGCGGAGGTGCCCGATGTCGCAGCTGAGGTGGCAGAAAGGCTGGCCGAGGTAAATGGGGACCCTCACCAGGCCCGTATGGCTTAAAAGACAATGTTGAGTGTATGCTGTTGTTTTCAAAACCGTTGGGTTCTGGTGGAGGGGGTGGAGGAGGCAGTGGCACAAACACTGAAAAACAAAAGGAAAATTACATATTTTAAAACTATACAAAATTTATTTGAATCAAATTATTAGTGTTTATCTGCCACAGAAGGTCATCAATATTCTTTGCAACAAACTTCACTTTTAAAGAGTCAAATATCTGACATGCATGCACAGCTCATATTTGCTCCTTTGCTCCTACCCCAGATGACTTCACAGAAAAGTCCAAAATAAATTTTTAAGGGTGGTAAGACTAGGTTTCCCGGCTTTCTGATGCATTTAACGACCCCATAACATCTAGAACTGGCCCTAATCCCAATCCACCTATGTCCTACAAGAGAGTGCAACCTAGGTGCCACGACTGCATTCAAATTAGGTCCCACGACTGCATGCAGCCTATCTACCACCCCCTGAAATATCAGACTGTAGATTTCCTCTGTTTGGGGTAAGATATTAATAAAGCACAAGGGCAAAATATCTGTGCCTTCTGGCCCAACACATGTAATTAAAGAAAACCCTTAATTAGGTGACTTGTACGATATGCCTGTTAAGAGTGCAGTGGTTCTATTCACTTTTCCTCAGAACGGGTCCCAGAACCTGCAAACAGTATGAATACCAAGTAAACTATACAAAGAGAGTTCATAAGAGCTATAGAGCTATAGTACAAAAACTTTATCATGGACAATCAGCCAACTGGTCAACAATCATGTTGAAGCAGCAAAGATGCTTCATTGAAGAATGATGATAAATCCAAGTCCGGGTCTTCTTCCATGCCTTTGAAGCATCAGGACATCTAGTGCCACAAAAAAAATGTTGATGTCAAAACTATGCAGTCACATTTACTTCCCTCGATATTACATGCACCTATTTTAGGTTGGGTGGACCCGTGTGGCCAAGGTCAATTTTGGAAATAAAAATCTGAGTCTTTGCAGATTTGAACTCTTGACCTCTGGGTCAGCACGTGGGTGTCTACCCACTAGACTAGGGCTATTCAACTTGCGGTCCATGGCAGGGATTTGGCCAGCGAAGGCTTAGCAAGTCGTCTGCAGATCACTGCCAGTTGTATTGTAATAATGATCTATCTATGCTTGGGCTCGGGCCTCAGGTATTTCATGATCCCCACTGTCAAGACGCTGGCCCCTCAGTGATCTCAGTTGAATAACCCTGTAACAGACTTGTAATAAAATATAGGCAGTAGGGGGTTAAATGAACAAAGCATACATTTCAGACCACCACACGGCGTACTAATCCATCACTGTGTGAAATGACAGAAATGGGTGATTAGAAAGCCATGTCCTAGCCAGCTATGCAGAACATCTGCACGATAACCGCCATGACATCTGACAGTGAGGGATGAAACATTTGACGAGTGCCCGTGAGCAAGCACATGCACTGTGACCAGCTGAAGAGATACGTTCATCCAAATGTGACCACCAAAGACAGGTGACAGGGGAGTGATGGAGAAGGCACGCCAGAAAGAGCGGGAAAGCGGGAGAATAAAGTCAGAGCCAGGGGCTTGAGAAGTAAGTTAGGACCGGACCGTTTGAGAGACCAGTTGAGAAAAATAGTGCTGTACTTCGTTTAAAAGGTATATGTTAAACTTGGAGTTTAGCTAGAACAGTGGTTAAGGAACTCGTAGAGAGTCATACGAATAGCCAGTATCAAGATAATAAAGTGTTCAAATACTATTGCTTATTGAATTTATGAAGCCTGTGTGATGAGAATATTGTGAATAAACCAGCTCTTGTGTATTTGATTACATACTGGCCTTGTTCTTGAGTACGATTGAAGAGAGCTACGAACTGTATCCGTTCACCTTGGCCGAATAGGCACATCTATTTCTTGGGGAACGTATAGGCACGACTGTGCCACAGACTATCACAACTCCCGATGTGAACTACAGCTCAGCTGTATATCACAGTGAAAAGTGCCAGCTGCCCTTTTAAAGGCAAATGCAGAAAAATCAGAAGGAGATGAAAAAATATATGTTAGGATATCAAAGCGGTTAATACTATACAGATTATGAGACCCATTCACAAGCCCCAGTCAAGACTTACAGTTGTTGTTATCATGTACCACTGGCAGTTGACGTAAGATTGATGGTGGCGGTGGTGGTGGAGGAGGAACAAAAGGTCCCTGAGGCCTTCCGGGCCTTTCATCAATATCATGAAACTCATCGTCATCATCATCATCATCATCCTCATCATGATCAGGAGAGAACTTTCGCTTCTGTCCAGCGGTGAAGTTGGAATTCAGCTGGCGCAGATCAACATCTTCAACTGTGCCCTCTCTCTTCTGCTGTAGTCGGGATGATTCCTGGCGCAGGGATGTCAGCTGGGCTTGAACTTTGTCAAACGTGCTTGCTCTGAGAATAAATTGTCCAGATGGAGGACCTCCTGGGATCTGGATTTCCGCTTCAAAGCTGAAAAATTAAAAAAAAACAGTAAATATTATTCAGTATTTAAAAGGTATCTTAAGCAGACTTATTTAGGCAAGAAGTTTTCAAGAAGTTTTCACAGCACTAGAAGATCTGTGGAAGTCAAGAAAGACATGAAGCAAATGAAATATTTCTGCCATATTAAATCTTTTTTTTTTATTTGAGAAAGACAATTCATTTTCAAAATATTACAGGTTTAGGTTTAAACAATGGATCAACATCATGGCACAAGGGTAGTAACACATAAGTGCTCCATTCTGCTTCTAACTCAAGCCTGAGTCCATAAAATCTCAGCACAGTGCATGAACTCCGTAGAACTGGCGACGATTCAGAAAATACTTTAGGTAGATGTTTAACTCCAAATTTTGCTACAGTTGTGCCGTTAAGCTACTCTTTTCGATTTCCAACAAACTTTATTTAGCGACTACGGTGTTCGGCAATTCGCGGTCTTTTGGCAATTTCCGTTACCATGGAAACCGTTCGAAACTTGTTTGGGAAATGTCGGCTGGGGTTTCGGGATGGGTCCCAATCTCTCATGAAGTTTTGCGATTGGTGTGGTTATCACCAGTATAAACAGCAGAAAACGGCGGGAACGAATCCGATTAACAGCGCATGTCTACGACAGCCGGAAGTCCTCTGTTTTTCTGTTACATCAGTTTTATTAAAAATAGTGATAAGTATTCAAGGTTGGCTTTAGGCTTTAACATTACTCGTACTGGTAATGCTGGTTATAATTGAATTCTCCGTCCAATTTTACATTTGTATATACAATTTCTTTCGTATCAGTGGCTTTTTAGATTTAAAGTGACATTTTTCAGGCAATCGCTATTATCATGCTGTGAAAATAGCGGTAAGTATGAATTCAAAGTTGGCTTTAGGCTTTAACATTACTCGTACTGGTAATGCTAGTTATAATTGAATTCGCACTCCAATTTTACATGTGTATATAAAATTTCTTTCTTATCAGTGGCATTTTAGATTTACAGTGACATTTTTCAGGCAATCGCTATTATGTGGCTGTGTCTCATTGTCTGCCATCTTGTCCAATGCAAACAAAGCCAAAACGATAAGTGTGCAGTTTGGTTGCGCAGGGAAAACTTCTTGTTTCACGGACGCAAGTTTTCAACAGTTTCCAAAAGTACCTGGTAGACTTTGCAGTTCGTCGTGGAGCTAAGGTGAGGCAGCAGCAGTCTGAGGTACAGAAGAAATGTCAGCAGGAAAAATTAGAGAAGTGGGACAAGGCACTTAGGGATAAATGTGAGAGAGATCTGACAGCAGAATTTAAAAAATCCAAGTCCATGTTTGCAATACTTGAGATAGATTTGTTAAAAAGTGTAGCTGAGGAGTCAAAAGATATGTTAAGGAATTTTTTTAGTGACACTAATGCTCTGTCAGGTGTGTTACTGCGGCACATCTGGAATGATGGAGAAAAGGACTGTGTTTACTTCGAGATGATAAGAAATGTGGACACAAATAAAATTCCTCTCAACACGGAAATCGAACTTTGTTCTTGGAAGGAGCACGAGGAACAAGCAGCAGAGACCTCCTTCACCTTGACAATGAAACAGTTTCTAGCAGACTTCGCCACTGGAGATTTGACATTTTGTTAAACTGAATGTCATATATAAAACAAAGCAATAGAAATAAATTAAGCATTTGTATGTTAGAGTAATAAAAAAGTCGTGTAACACTCTCTTTTATCTTGCATTGTTTAACAATTTAATAAAGCACATTGTCTAGTATTATTTCAGAACAGCGTCAGGGATGATACAGGCTTCTAAGGGTAGAAGTAAGGCTATCCTCCGAATAACGGGTACAAAAGATGGCGGCCAATGCCGGCCAAAAACAGGGCCTCAGTCACGTGTCAGTTTCGCGCTCCCGTCGACTTAATTTGCGGTTTTCCGATTACCGCCACCACTTAGAGTCCCTACGTCCCTCATGAGCGGCGTGGGGAAATCTTGCGGTGGTGGTAGTCGCAGGAAAACCGCAAATTAAGTCGTCGGAAGCGTGCGACTGACACGTGACTGAGGCTCTTTTTGGATGTTTTTGTGCCCATTATTCTGAGGATAGCCAGAAGTAAACTTCCAGACATGGACGGTGAAAAAAGATAAGTAGTTATAATTTCTTTATCTTATTTTTTATGGTTTGTTAGTATAAAATATATGTAATTTTTTCTTTATAGCAATTACTTACTTATTAACCTCAATCAATGCACATACAATTAATGAAATTGTTGTTTTAAAATGTTATATTGAATTGTTTGTGTGTGTGTATATATATATATGTTATTTATAGTTACTTTTTTTTTCTTTTTCAGGCTTGCATGATTACAGAACTGTCAGCTTTTTAAACATGGACGAGTGAAAAAGGTAAGTCGTACAAACATTTGTGGCTAATGCTTTTTTCTGATGTATTGTTGCACAATTAATGAAATTGTTGTTTTAAAATGTTATATTGAATTGTTTGTGTGTGTATATATATATATATATGTTATTTATAGTTACTTTTTTTCTTTTTCAGTCTTGCATGATTACAGAACTGTCAGCTTTTTAAACATGGACGAGTGAAAAAGGTAAGTCGTACAAACATTTGTGGCTAATGCTTTTTTCTGATGTATTGTTGCACAATTAATGAAATTGTTGTTTTAAAATGTTATATTGAATTGTTTGTGTGTGTATATATATATATGTTATTTATAGTTACTTTTTTTCTTTTTCAGTCTTGCATGATTACAGAACTGTCAGCTTTTTAAACATGGACGAGTGAAAAAGGTAAGTCGTACAAACATTTGTGGCTAATGCTTTTTTCTGATGTATTGTTGCACAATTAATGAAATTGTTGTTTTAAAATGTTATATTGAATTGTTTGTGTGTGTATATATATATATGTTATTTATAGTTACTTTTTTTCTTTTTCAGTCTTGCATGATTACAGAACTGTCAGCTTTGTAAACATGGACGAGTGAAAAAAGGTAAGTCGTACAAACATTTTGACGGAGACTTTTTTCTGATGTATTGTTGCACGATTATTTAAAAAAATTGTTTTTTAAATGACTACTGCATTATTTGTATATGCATTATTTCACTAATTTTTTTTTCTTTTTTTTTTTTTTCAGACTTTTACCATGACGTAAACCTGTGAGAAAGATACAAACTTCTTTTAGTCATGTTACGAGAAGAGCGGCATTGGTGATTAATAAACAGATTAACATATACATAGACAATAAAGATTAATGCACAGATATGTTGATGGCTTGTTGATTGTTCTGTTCAGACTCCACCATTCAACAACAAAAATATAAATTAGACACCATATTGAAAAATAACTGACCAGAGAGCATGACTTAAATTATCAAATCAAAATTATCATATGACTTACATGATTGTTCTATCAGGGTGAGAAAAAAATTTGCTCTGGATATATATAATATACCCACAGCAAATAGTTTTCCCATATAACAAAAAAAAAAAAAAACATTAAATTTTTTTTAAATTAAAATATTTTTTCATGATAATTGGCGGCCATTTTTAAATAATATTAGTCGATATGATGTAATACCTAAAAATTTCCAGATATTCAGTTAGACATTGCTGCCCTGAACACAACAGTATCTGTTATCTTTGGTCTATTTTTAATACTTTAAAAGAACGTTATAAAGTTTACGAGAACATATCGACTGATGATTATGATAAATGGCGGCCATTTTGAATAATTATTAGTCGATATTGCGTAACTACTAAAAATTTTATGTTTATTCGGTTAAAGCTTGTTGCCCTGAATCCAAAAATATATAGTTTCTAGGGTCTGTTTTAAATACTTTATAAGTTAAAGCAGTTTTTAAACACTACTCTAAAACTTCTGATTTCTGGGCAGCAAGTTTCAGCTCACTTTTGTATTTTTTTCTTTGTTAACTTTTCCCACAAAAACTTCAATAACTCTGCTTAGACTTGACATAGAGGCATGAAAGAGGCACCGTTGGAAAGGGTTTTTCAATACGGATGCAGCTGTACTTGTTTTATGAGGATAAAACGATTTTGAAAATTTGACCAAAGTTGCTAAGTACAGCTGTTTTTTACATCTCATCTCCACAAAAACCTACATATCTCAGCTCAGAAATGACATACAAGCCTAAATGAGGTACCATTGGAAAGAGATTGTTTACATCTATCTAACTGTGCTGGTTTTATTGGTGTAAAGGGCATTTTGAAAATTTGACTAAAGTATCTACTTTATTTTCAATGGGTCACAAACTGGGCACGCAGGCCCGTCTTACATTCGGCGGTCATTCCAGTCAACGATCTTTCGCATAGCAGTTGTAGTCGACGAATGGAGAGTGGTGATGCATGAATGAACCTTAAGAGCTCAGGATGAAGAAGAAGAAATCAAGTAACTAAAGTATGCGAAGTACAAGTAGTACAAGGAAGGGGAAGCCGGGTAAGGGTAGCTCAGAAGTAGAAGTAGTTTAGTAGATAAGAACGACGTTCGAGTTCGTCGTCAACAAACTAAACTCAAACGATGTCATCACTGTCAGGTCACATCCAAAGTACGACGTTACTTACATGAGGCGTTACCACCTACCCCGCTAGTCTAAATACAGTATATTACATGCATATATTGTAATTTAACGAGATCACAACATCTATTTACCGGTCCATCTCCTCCTCCATCTCACGTAAACGTTCCTCACTGATCGACGCCATGTTTGTTTGTTACAACTTACAACGGACACGGTCGCACTTACGGCTGTTATTGTCGTAATACTGGAGTCTCTGGGCGTCATCATCATCATGTGTTGTGTCGACAAGTGGTTGCGGTAATCGTTTTCCATCACACACGATCACCATAATCATTTGGTCTGGTCCTCTCAAGTGAAATAAAGTTAAAGTAACGGACTCTTCTCACAGCAGTAGGCGCATCGGACACATACTCAATAATTCCAGTGGCTGTTATTAGTCCCATGCTTCCTTCAGCATAATGTAATACTGTTGTCTTAAAACAATACCGAAAGGTGCCAAAATCGCCAACATAAAATGTTGGCCCCATCGCCTATCTACAGCCGAGTGTCTGTTAGAAATATGAGGCGTCAGCTCCCACATCCTGTAAAAATGCATTTGCTAAACAAATTTCTGGGAGTCACCAAGCATGCACTGAAATGGGACATTGACAGGTTTAGGAAATGATTGCCTACAAGAAATTTAACGACGAACGGCTCATTTGGCGCTGGCTACTACAAATATGGCAGTGACCACTATTGGAATCAAGCTTGATTTCACTAAACCTAACGGCGGGGTTGACAGACAAAAAACGTCATTTTATGCCAAACCATTGCCCAAAATATGCCAGAAAAATGCCAGATCAAGTGTAACATTGTACTCGCTTCACATCAAAAGCTCTAGACTGAATTCTTCACTGTCAGCCTCGCTGGAACAAGTGGAGGATACAGCGTAAACCTTTTTATAATGATGGCATGTTTCTTGTTCCGAAAATCACCAGTAAGGTCATCCTTAAGTGCAGGCGACATAATGTTTTTTTTTTTTTTTTTTTTTTTTTTTTATTATTAGACATGAACATTTAGTTCTATGCAACTATATGTGCTCCAGTGTACTCCCCCCTACCATGCGCTCTCGTGATTTAGATGATCATTTGTGCGTATTGCACAATGGCAGGTCATGGCAGGTCATGCATACAGCAAGTTCCTAGGAGTTATTGTAATAAGCTGTGACTGGCTTTTTGACTGAGTTTTCATTCTGTGTTATTCGGATTTTTCATGATTTGATATGCTACTAATTCTTGGTGCAACAGTGCACTGACACAGTTTACAGTATGCTGCCTCTGATTCGTCTGAAGATCTTTTAAGCCATGGGTATGTTTTATTCCAGTTACTATTATACTTGCAATGTCATAAGATGCTTTCCATTTTTTGGATGACGTTGCCATTGATAGAAGTAATAAAATCTATCACAGATAGAACTATGTCTATATCCTCTCTATTTTCTGTCCCCAAATAGTTTCTGAACAGTCTGAATCACTTGATATCAGTGGTGGGTTTTGGTTTTATATCCCGCATTTATTCTAGTAGATCAACATAAATTACAGGGAGCCTGGGTTTATCGAAGTCAAAATCCATTAGGAAGACAACAAATACAATAAGAAATGGTGCGAATTTCCATTAGTCAGTACCAGGACATCACAGCAAAGTCAAACTGAAAAAAAAAGATGTTAACTGTAGGCCTATATTGCCAGGAAAAACCCAAATATGCCAGTTCACGCCCATCTTCAGGGCTATTTATATCTCAAGATGGCCGTGGACAGTTCAATTTCAAACATGCCAGATTTGGGAATCCGGCATAAATAAAATGCCAATATGGCAACCATGCCTAACGGCCGAGGTCGGCAAAATAAATAACAGACGTTTCATAAACTTTAGACACTAACACCGCGCGGTTCTACCTTTTCGGAAAGTAAAACACACACGATTTCCCTAGTGTCTGCCAAACAAATAATTAACGAGCCATTTCTAATAAGTTAGAAATGAATCCGATCGCCTTAAAAATAAATATAAATATTTTTTAATAATGTTAAATCTTTAAAGCTTATCATTTTGAATACGTACAAACTATTAAAAAAAAGCTATATTAATGGTTAAATTCTTAATGGATTCTATTTGAAATATATACCTTAAATGGACCTATTGAAGGTTTCAATACTGATCACATTTTCTTTTTTTAATATAATGTAATTTTTAAAATTAACTTATTATGAGAAGGGAAATAACACAGTCTCTAATGGGAAGCAATCGTTAAAATGTATCGTACACTGTGATTCATTTCCTTGACTTGACTTTCTACCCCACTAGGATTTCACACAAGCGATAAACACCCGATGACACAAAGTGCCACCATGCGGATGAGGATCACCGTGGAGAGGTCTCAGAAACCGCGTTCAGACAATTGGCCATATTATACCCCTGGCAAAAGCCAGGGTAGGGCTTCAAATAACAAAAAAATTTGCCCTAAAAAGGACGAAATTGTATATAGCAGAAAAAAATTAATTTCCTTCGAAGTCAAGGTGCATATGCCTTGAGAGGCGAGTTAGCAAAAGTTTGCACAAGAATAAGCCAAAACTGTAAAACGGATATGTACGCAAAACTGAAGTCCTGGAACGATGCTTAAGTGCAGAAATGACCAATAAACAGACCTTCCCCCCAAAATGTACAGCCGGTGCAAGGGAGAATTTATCTTAGAGAAGCCGCGATATGGTAATTTCAACTAGTAATCTCCTTATGGGATCCAATTTTTCTTATTTTTTTAAACCTCACCCTACCTCTTGCCAGGGGGTATCCTGCCGTCCTTTTTAAGGTGCAATTTTTCGTTATTTGAAGCCCTATTCAAGCTCATGCCAGGGGCCACAATATAGCCCGGCCATTAATATGGCTGAACGCGGTTTCTGGGACCTCTCCATGGTGGTCCTCATCCACGTGTTGGCACATTCTATCATCGGGTGTTTATCGCTTGTGTGATGTCCTGGTTGGGTAGAAAGTCAGTCAGTCTTGCCAGGGGTAATATAATATACCCCGGCCATAAATATGTTCTAATGGTTGAACGCGGTTTCCGGGACCTCTCCACGGGTGATCCTCATGCATGGTGGCACTTTGTGTCATCGGATGTTTATCGCTTTTGTGATGTCCTAGTGGGGTAAAATTTACTTGTACTACGATATGGCAATGGCTAGTCACCGGCCCACCGACCCCCACGTTTTGGTTTCGTATTTGCATCGTAACACATTTGTTATAAAAATGATTTTTTGCTCCTAGCTCGAGCCAACCTAAACTACGTAGATGGTGGCAAAGATCAACATTTGGCTTAAAACGAAGTTAATGTAACTGTAACACTGTGACTTGTCAGTGCACTTTCAAAAAAAAAAAAGTTAGTAGTAAAGATGTTAGCCACATTATTTACCACAAAGTAACACATCTAAACAGTAGAAAATAGAGTATAGTTAGTTTATCCTGGTTGAAGGTTACGAATTTTAAATTATTATCAAATGGGTCCTGGTCTCTACCTAATAAGAAATGGCTGTAAAAACGGCCAGGATGATCTTCACCCCATCAGCCACAGAGTGCTGAATAGTCTTCTTCTCCTGCCTTTCTATCCTCCAATGGAGCATGGGCTCACAACTAACTCACGCCAAGTCGTTCTATCCTTCGCTATTGCATGGAGCTCTAACCATGTCCTTCCTCCCCATCTTCTTATCTTCGTTTTCCAGCTCTCTTCTCCGTGTGTGTGTGTTTTTCTGCCTTCCTTTATTCCTATGCCTTTGTGGGTTCCAATGCAAAGACATTCTAGTTATGCTGTTGTCCGGTTTTCTCAGTGTGTGTCCTATCAACGGTAAATATAGCTTTCGAATTTTATGTTGTCTAGTGTGCCCTTCTGTCTTTCTACTTCTTTTTATGAGTGCTGATCAATTTATTGTCTCTTTACTAATTAAAGGAGTTGACATGATTGAAGTGTAGCACAGGAAGTGTGACCACACATACACACACACACACACACACACACACACACACACATACATACCAGGACCGTCTTAAGGAATGGACCCTCGGGCACTTAATGTTGTTAAATGTTGAATTAGGAATCAATATCACAGCATTCGGACACCCTCATAAGCGCTCTGTCCCCATCTTCAGCAGCAAGAGAAAAGTTCCAGTTCCTATATTACTAATTACTGTCTGATTGTATACTGTTCAAGAAAAGAAAGGCATAGTTAGCATAGTTAGCCGATTGTTTGTGAAAAAAAATATCGTACTTGGGTATGAGCAGACTCAAATGTTGTTTACCGTGTCCAATAAATACGTTAGCACGAATTGCGTGGGTTTTTGTAATCGTTACAACTTAGTGGTCAATTGTGTTTTAGACCGTATTTGTGAGCATGGCTCATGATACGCGCACGAGAAAGCAACACAATTTGGGGCGAAAACTATTCACTGTCTACGCAAGTGAAACCCTTTAAAACAGTGATTTCCAAACTGTGCTCCGCGGCGCCCTGGGAAGCCGCGACCTCTTCACAGGGGTGCCGCGAAATATTCGAAGATACACAAGATTTTTTTTTTTTAATCTCTCACATACGAAAGTTCATTTTTTTTTTTTTTTTTTCACTTAGGTTAGGGCGCCAGGAATTTTTTTTTTTTTTTTTAATCAAAAAGTCTAAGAAAGGTTTGGGAAACACAGCTATAAAAGGATAAGTCTACACCAAAGCATTCAGTTCATTTTCTAGCAATCTCGAATGGCGCCTCTATCAATCCATTTATGGAATATTGCTACTGGCCGATTGCAGGCAGGATAAAGTCAATGACAGGTTGTCATTCATTTAAACGTGCATCTAATATAAATAAATGGTTGAACGGGGTTTCTGGGACTTGTGGCAGGGGGATCCTCATCAGAATGGTGGCATTTTGTGCCATATGGTGTTGGTCCTGGTGGGGTTAAACAAACAAACAAACAACGTTTTATCAGGTAACGGCGATCGGGTCGCCCTTTGGCTGGCCGGTAGACAACTTCGTCGCTGGTTGCGACAGTATTTGGGTCTGTCTACTTTGATTGGATCCGCACTGCAGGAGTCTTTAGAGCCAGCCATTAGAGAGACACAGAACAGGACATTACAGACAGAGTAAGATACTGGAGACACACAGAGCAAGACATTGTAGAGCAAGACATTAAAGACACATGCAGCAACACACTGAAGAGACACAGAGCTGGAAATTGAATGATGCAGGTGAGCTGGACTGGACCTAGATTTTCTTTAGACAGGCTATGATGGAAGGGACGTTCCAAGTCCAAGTCCTTTTTGAGGAAAAAAAAAAAAAAGCTCGACCACGTTCTGACTGCACCCGAGGCTGCTAGCAGTCTCCGCTTATATTTGTGGTCTGTGTTATTTGCGTCATTTTCGTGACTGAATTCTAGTGTTTGTGCCATTTCTGGGCTTGACGCATCCATCCGAATCAAACCGCTCGTCCTCCAACCTGTTGTTACTGGTGCATGTATTTTTTCTTCTTTCTTGGTGTTTCCTGTTTGTTTTGTCTTCCTTGATCTGGCTAGGCGTATCTCGTAGGAGAGCGAGCTCCCATACACAATGTCCTTTGGACCACCATTTATTGTTTTAAAATTTTGAGTATTTAATTTTGCCAAAAAGTACTGAAAACAGTTTTTGAATTTGAATAGTTCTGAAATGTGAAAATTAAGGGATGTTCTGTAAAGAATAGTTTATATGAGGATGCATTATATTCAACTTATGAAATACTTTTACATCCTATTTTATCAGGGTGTCTAAATTAAAGGCTAAGCTATTACAAACAGCTCAGTCTGTCACAGTACAACGATTAGAAAACCATAAATAGCGTTACACATAGAACTAATTCCGAAGTTCCAGCTACGATCCCTAGGCGTTTCCGTAAAAGAGGACACACCCCTCTCACCCGTCCACGAAACAAAAACAAGACCCCCAGAAAGCGAGCCACGACGCCATGGCGACCTCCATCACCTATGTAATTAAACATACAGACTTGCTTCAGACGTATCCCCTATAGTTTGGTTCTGAAGTTTGAAGAACACTGTAT
>CAJHNH020001373.1:32500-60000 GCA_905116865.2 Candidula unifasciata | reverse complement strand
TGCCGTGGCTGTATACCTCTCCCGGTTGAATCAACCAGATGCAGGGAAGTAAATGTGGCCGGCGTGATTCTGACCACACCACTCATCGAGAGCTCTGAGAAAAGGGGAAGAGCATACGGACTGGTCGATTACTCTATAAATATTTGGAACAAGGAGAACCCAAAAAGCGAGCCCACGCGGTACAGTAGCTGGATGCTCGCCTGCAGATCCAGAGGTGATGGGTTCTAACGCAACAAGAATATTTTTTTCTGTAATGACAATGGCTTCCAGGTCGACCAATCCATGGGTACCAGGTCAAGTCCTGGAAAGTAAGGGCGGCCTGTGTGATGCTGACCGCCCCACCCCCACCCCACCCCAGTGCCGATTAATTTATAAAATATAGGTCTAGCGCTATCTGCACAATACTCCCCGTGGGGGTTCTGAGGGAAAACAAGAATAGACCCACTGCCTACCCATCTGCATGTCGTAAGAGTCGACCAATTAGGAGTTATCTTCGAAGTTGGAGTCAGATCTGTAAAACGGATGCACTCGAAACACTCAGATTCTTGAACAGGACTGCAGTCCAAAAGTGGATTAACAACGCGAAGAAGACGAAGAAATAGAAGATGCTCAAGACACATGAAGACGGGGAAAGGGGTCCTTTACTTTTACTTACCAATTAGTCACTGAAGACCGGGTGCCTCAAATCTTCTCCGTTCATAAGACAGTGGAAATTACACAAAATGTCCACTGTCGTATTTGAAAATTAGTGAAAAACGTTTCAGTTTCAGCAAACCCTTAAAGCTCATACACGCAATGTAAATGCATAAAGCAGCCATCAGATGTTCCAACACCTAACACTTCGACACCAGAATTGCAGCTCATTACTAATGTAAGCAGTCAAAGTCACGAAAGCAGGTATTGTGCACGCAACACTGCTCAAGTACATGCTATTCCGAACGTCATTGGCCAACTGCCATTTCTAGTGCAGGTCTTGCACCAACGAATCAGCCTAGTGCACCAATGACGTTAAGAAAAGATTGTTGACTTTAATTCTTTACCTATTCCCAATCTTCTTCTACGAATGCCAAAACATATTGCTGATGTCCTCTGTCACGAAGTTCATGTCAAATTCTGTAATCAAACCATGTGCCTCTCACTCTGAAGGTCACAGGTTTGTTTCCATGACGCTTCGTTTGATTCACAAGTGCTGTTTTGATGGAAATTCCCGAGGATCGTCCCTGAAACTATGAAGTTCGTTCTTTTTGCAAAGCTTTCGGCAGGTGGCTAAGACAATCTATGGAAAGAGACCGACCTATAGGTGATAATTTTGCGCAATGAAGTCGATTCTCTTAACTTTAACCCTAATTTCAGTTCTAATTTTAACTTCAAGAGCAGGATGTCACTGAAGAAGCTTAACTCTGGGCAGCAAAGAAAGGTAAAACACTGCAGATGTAATTCAGAAAATACATGTTGAAATATTAGGTTATTCACTGAAGAATAGTGTAGACAAATTTGTAGAAGGTTTTTGACAAACTAAACAAAGAACCCAAAAAAGCACCAAGAAGGAAGAGGAGCAAAAGAAGAAGGAAAAGAAGAAAAAGAAGAAGAGGTGAAGAAAAGATGAAAGAAAAAAAAGGGGAAGGGTGGGAGCATAAGCAACCATAAAAACTATATTGAAAAGTTATAGACCTAAAATGTAGAGAGAGAAAAATGACATTGTTGTAGTGAAAGATAATGTAGAGGCGAAATGACTTATAATAACCGACTTTTTCAAGACAATATAAACGACCAATGAGCAGTTTAGCAAAGGGTTAAAGATCTGGCCCAGAGAACAAGTGCAGACATGATCCATCTCTCAACAGCCAAGTCCATTATCACAGGCTCATCAACTGGCTCATACATCAGAGATGTTCACACTTGTCCAACTTGTGACACAATGAAAAATACGCACGAATATGAATTCATAGTTTACAATTAAGCTGCTAATTATGAATAGCTTGGACTTCTCACGTAGTCCTTGACGTGTGACGTTATTCACGGCTGTCCACATATTATATATTTTCTGGGTGCTTTAATAATACCTTGCCCCAAACCAGGAAAATCCACAGGTCACACGACTGTCTAATATTTCAGGGCGTGTTATATTGGCTGCGTGCAATCGTGGGACCTAGGCTGTACTCTCTCGTGGAACGTAGGTGGGTTGGGCTAGTTCTAGATGTTTTGGGGTCGTTTAAAGCACCAGAAAGCCAGAAAACCCAGTCTTACCACCCTCTAAAATGTTGGAATGTTCTATGACGTCATCTGTGTGTAAGATAATAATAAATTATCATTTCCTGTATTGTTTAACAACAAGCAAGATTGATGAAAAGAGAGCAGGAGGAAGGCAAAGAGATAGATGCCTGGGTGGTTTGGCAACACGAAATGGGGGGGGGGGGGGGGGAGGGGGAGGGGGCACATAAACATAATCCGTTATTTTTTATGATCATTGGAGATGGTGAAACGTGACCGCCTATGCGTATGAGCACGGTACATCATGATGACGATGGATGATTGTTAAATTTCAGGATTCAAGCCTTATGGCTTTGACCATTTGATATTTTTACAGCCTTTTCTCGTCAGGGTTCTAGGGCTCCATGTTTAAAAAAAATGGAATGGGGGTGGGGGGATTTTATGGTAAATAACTCACTAGCTACTCTCTAACCAACATGCGACAAAAGGACATAATTTAATGATTGCCGAAGTCAAATATTTTAAGACGAATGCCGCAGATTTCGCAGCCCAACTGTAAAATGCAAAACAACATGTCAACCGCATTTTAAAGACTGAAAACAAAAGAATATGTTGCAAGGGGGGGGGGGGGGGGGGTCGTGTGAGAGTGGAGGGATGGGGGGTCTCGTGAAGTAAAAGGCAACCGCTGAGATGTTGACCAAATCGTTCATCGAGTGGCCTTTTGGTCTCTACAAAATGAGTTGATGGGCAATTAGGGTGAACAATAGGTCCTTTTCTTTGCTTACTGCCTTTGAATAGAAAAAAAAGACGTGAGATGCACAACCAGTAAGTGTAGATTTATGTAATGTGCCGATGAAGGCTCTCTAGCTGCAACGTTTAATTGTAATTTGTGTTTGTGATAATGTGAAGCTACTTTTCGTTTGGTTCGATGTATTTTCGCATACAGCAGGTACGCCCTACTCACACTGACAAAGCAATTTAAAAAAAAAAGTAAATTAAAAAAAAAAAAAGATAAGAACCATAAACAGATCCATAAATGACTGCTGGTATACCAGAGCACTCAGCCCAAGACCAAAACAGTCTGAAAAAAAAACAAGCAGACAGGTAAAGACTAATTGAGTTTCCAGGGAACTCAGTTATTCTGAAGTGTCTTCTACTTGATCTTCCACTATATTGATGACACTGGAGCTGATAAAGAAGGAATCAAATAATCTTCAGATGTGGGTTGGCATTTTCACGCTTGACCAGACACGATGGTAATTGTGGAATCTAACAGTCCAGTGCTAACATTTACACACTCATTCTTGTCTGTCTGATTCACTTTCTGACTACACCTGCTATACCATAGTTACTTCTACTACTAATACCACCACCACCACCAACACCACTGCCACTAACACTATTACCGGTACTTCTACTGTAATAGTATTACTACCACCACTAATACTGCTGCTGCTATTGCTTATGATGCTTCAACAATTACTGCTGTTGCTGCTGCTACTACTACTATAACCACAACTGTGTTTACCATTACTGCCACGTCTACTACTTTTAGCGTTAGTACTGCTATCACTACTAGTGCTGCAACTACTACTAATAAAACGACTCGACTACCATAATACTGCGGCTGTTACTTCTACTAGTACGTCTACCATTACTACTGCTACTTCTACTATTACTGTTTCTTCTACTGTTGCTGTTAATGCAACAACTGTTTCTACAACAGCAACTACTACTAATGCTATCGCTACCACTATTCCTACTGTCAACATACTATCAATACTGCTTTTACTGCATTTACTACTGTTACTGCTGCTATTATTACTAATACTACTACTACCACAAATACTATTACTGTTGCTGCTGCTGCTGCTGCTGCTGCTACTACTATTACTACTACTACTACTACTACTACTACTACTATTACTACTACTACAAATGCTGTTAATGTTGTTACTGTTGCTACTACTACTACTACTGCTGCTGCTACTACTACCACTTCTACAACTACTACTACTGTTCTTACAACCACTACCACTACTTCTGCTTCTAATGCTGTGCACTACACAGGACGTTGAAGAAGGAACTTCATTTTTTATGTTGCTGCTTCTCGTGATGTCAATAGGCAATTGTATGTTCAGTATTTGCCATTGCCCCTTCCAGACGGCCACCTCTCGATGTTCTTGCTGAAAGCAACAAACTACCATCTACTGCCAAATATCCTGTGTCTGGGATCGAACCCAGCACCCTGGAATTAGAAGGCGCGTTCACAACGCCTTAACCCAGACGCGGACATATATATATATATATATATATATATATATATATATATATATATATATATATATATATATTGGCGTACAAAAAAGGAGAAGGGGTGCGTAGTACTGTGGTTTATGGTACGCCTTCTGACCCAGTATCTCTGATTTTATGGTCTCTTGAGAGGAAGAGTGGGCACGTCCCTTCGCCTTTACCTGCTTTGTTGCCCCATCCAGTTGGGGGTTGAGACCACAACCTTCTACGGGACTGCTGGAAAGAAAACAGCGTCCACCACGTAGAGGTGAGATAAGAATTAATAACAGTCAATTTTTATCACAAGAACTTTTCTGTCAGGTTAAATCAGATAGCAAACACAAGAAGAAGGAAGACCATAAACACCATTGAAACAGTTATGATATACCAACTATTCGAGAATTTTATGTCATAGGCAATTTTTTTTTTTTAAATTACGAGCACCCAATTTTTTTTTGCCAGGGACCCGGAGATAGTCCCAGATTGATTTTTGAAAGTTACGTCATTCTCCCGTCGGTTTCCAATAATATTTTGCAAAAACACACTTTACATTTTCTCGGCGGGATCTCATAGGTTGGGGAGGGGGGGGGGGGGGTGGGGTGGACGCAATAATTAAACCACACACCGAAACGATCCTGCCTAACCAACCGATTGGCCGGCGCATTCAATGAACTAACTATAAAACAATTGACGATTTCTCTGTGTGTTCTGACTGCCGACTGACTCTTTATTCTTTTTTCACTGCTTTAGATTATTTATAAATGGATACCGTTTTAGTGGAGTTTTTTCTGTTATAGACTCATAATTATTACATTGTTACCAAGAGCCATTAAGGGTGGCGAAAGCAGGAAAGGATAATTGCCGTACGGAATCCACTTTCATGGAATTAAAGGTAAATATACTGTTTAAATATTTTTTTTAACTGCAAAGTTGTGCGTTTTTGTTTGTGGATGAGAAAGCACATACACCTAAAAACGATCGATGACCCATATGAAAAAAAAGTAACAAAATACCGTGTTATTGATCAGTATTTGTGTGTGTAAATTTCACTCATTGAATTATAAATATTTTAAACATCACATTTGTGACAAATCTATGTTCCTTTCAACAGCTATGCATTTCTTTCCATTTATATGTATGTGTGTTAAATAGTATACATTTGTTCTTTGGTGCAAACTTTTAAGATTTGACCAGGGCTTCGATCATGCTGAAAATGGGTGTCAGTGAATGTCATGGGGAAATGAAAGCGTCGGCGAGATTAATCTGAAGATACCACGAAGTTTGACAGCTGCGGAGGATCAGTAGCAAGATGCTTTGCAGTTATTTTAATCTCTTTTGTTCGAACCCCCATTCTACGTCTGGGTTCCAGGGTCCCATTGGCAAAAAGGGGTGGGGGGGGGGGGAATCCATTGCACACAAACAAACCCGTCGTGAAAGGCGACCTATTAGGGATTTGCTGAAATCAGATGTGATGGGATCAAAGTGGCAGCTACCACAGCCTATCTGTAAACCACAGCACACCATGCTAACGGCCTTTTTAAGGTTGAACACAGAAGAAGAAGAAGAAGAAGAAGAAGAAGAAGAAGAAGAAGAAGAAGAAGAAGAAGAAGAAGAAGAAGAAGAAGAAGAAGAAGAAGAAGAAGAAGAAGAAGAAGAAGAAGAAGAAGAAGAAGAAGAAGAAGAAGAAGAAGAAGAAGAAGAAGAAGAAGAGAAGAAGAAGAAGAAGAAGAAGAAGAAGAAGAAGAAGAAGAAGAAGAAGAAAGAAGAAGAAGAAGAAGAAGAAGAAGAAGAAGAAGAAAGAAGAAGAAGAAGAAGAAGAAGAAGAAGAAAAGAAGAAGAAGAAGAAGAAGAAGAAGAAGAAGAAGAAGAAGAAGAAGAAGAAGAAGAAGAAGAAGAAGAAGAAGAAGAAGAAGCAGAAGCAGAAGCAGTAGAAGCAGCAGCAGCAGCGTACGAAGAAGAAGAAAAAAGAAAGAAGAAGAAGAAGAAGAAGAAGAAGAAGAAGAAGAAGAAGAAGAAGAAGAAGAAGAAGAAGAAGAAGAAGAAGAAGAAGAAGAAGAAGAAGAAGAAGAAGAAGAAAAGTTCGTATCCAGCGGATCTGTCATGTTTTACATTGACCCCCAGGTTGACCCAGAATGGAATGGATATAAAGAACTGTTATTGGCAGTGAAAGGTGGTGGACTGGTAGTAGCAATAGCACGCATCTGTCTATGAAATATAAAGCTAGCATTACACGCCCTATGTGCCCTACCTTTGTAATAAAGCAAATTGAATATGTTTTATTCTGTATCTTCTATAAATTGTCCCCTAGTGGAGCATAGGCGATCAAATGAATCACTAACTGCCTCCTCAATGTTTTATTTAGTGTATTCATGACTTTGCAACCCCCGGTAGCGTAATAGACGCTCGTGTCTAGCTAGCTAGGCCCCAGGCTCTAGTAAGGCGCCTACTCATTCAGTCTGTTTTCTCCCAGCCTTCCCCCCACCCCCCAAGTTCCCGTCTCTTTTTTTTATCTCTTTCTCTATCTATCTGGCCTTTTTTTTTTTTTTTACATTTTCAAAATTTTCTTTCCTTTTCTTCAGTAGTCAGTAAGAAAAAACATGCCAGGCAGATTTGGCTAAAAGATACTAGTAACATACGAAATAAAGATAAATATACATCAGAATGTAAAGGAGCTATAAAAGTAGTTAGGCACCAAACGCGAGAATACATCAACAACATTGTCATGGATATTGAAGCTAACCATCAGAACAACGAATCCAGAAAGTTTTTTGAAGAACAGAAGGCTGTAAAACGAGTTCATCAACACAGCATTTATAATTTAAAAGATCACAATGGGAACATGATAAATAATAATTATCAAATATGTAGCAGATGGAAGGAATACCTTGCTGAATTGTTAAATTGTGAAACTCCACCTAATGCTTATCCACAAGAATAGATATCAACATCTGAACTAAATATTGTAGAGCCTGATTTCTAAGATATGTCATGAGGGGGCTTAAAAACACTAAAATAACTGGTTTTGGTGGAATTGCAGCTGAACTTATAAAACAAGGTGATCATGCATTGCCTGTAAAGATTTATGAATTAATAAAACTAGTTTGGAAGACGGAGAAATTACCTCATGAATGGAAAGTGTCTTTATTATTTCCCATTTTTAAGAAAGGAGACAAGTATAAGTGCGAAAATTATAGGAATATCACTATTTCCTACAAGCATAAGATACTATTGTCGGTACTGCTCAACAGACTACAACCATACGTCAAGACATATTGGGAGATTACCGGGTTTGCTACAGAACAGATCAACAATAGATTATATATTTATTTTACGGCAAATAGCCGAGCAAAATTGGGAATATAGCAGGGATATCCATATTGGTTTTGTTGATTTGGAAAAAAGTGATAGTGTACACAGAAACAGTTTACGGATTGCTATGAAGGACTTTGGATTACCAAAGAAGTTAATTACCATGACCAAATTATACATGTATGGAAGACCTTTGAAATATAGTAATATATAAAGGCAGAACAACAAAAAACGGCGTGACGCCAAACAACATGAAACGGCGTGTCGCCAAACAAGAACACTACTCGGGTAGCCAAAGAAGAAGAAAAAACCAACACAGAACTGGTGTCGTTAGCCGCTACACACTGCGGGATTTACTGAGGAGGGGATCCTAGCACCTATGGACTCAGTGGTTCGACGTGCAATGAGTATAATCTGTCGACTAACATAAAGGCAGAAAGTCAAACCCTTATCAAATAACGTCTGGTTTAAAGCAATGTGTACTCTGTCCCCACCGCTTTTCAACTTGGCTCTGGAGACAATTATAAGGACATTTTAATCAAAATGTACTGAAGGAGAATCTACAAGAATGCTTGGATATGCTGATGACATTGATATCATTGGAGATTATAAACTAGAGCCTGTTAAAACACTAACTCTCTTAAAAGAATCGGAGCAGAAAATGGGCCTAATTAATTAAGATAAGACAGAATACATGTTAATAACTAGACAGGGAAAGGATATGAACGTTGGCCACACACAAGTCGATAATACGAAAATCAAATGAACGGAAACATATAAGTACTTGGGTGCAAACTTCAACTGGCCCAACATGCTGAGAGAAGAAAAACAATTTGGAAATAAAGTTAACTATGCCCTTCAACATATGCTAAAGTCAAAGTGTCTGTCTCGCAACACTAAGATCAAAATATATAAAACATTGATAAGACCATGGTTTTATATCGCTCTGAAACTTGGAGCACAACTAAAAGAGATGAAGTAGAAACATGAGATAAACAAGCAGGGCTCATACCAGCACGTGAAACCCAGAACGAGGGTTATAAGGTTAGACCAAGGTCTAATCAGTTAGTACGTGTTTGGCAGCTGGCGTGAAACGTTGTATCTGATGGACGCGCGAATGTGACAATGAATATTTGACGACGTGAGGGAGACAGTATCCTATGGGGCATATTGAAAGAATGTCAGATAACAGAGAAGTGAAAACCTTAGGCTTATACACAAGGGAGATTAATAGTTGTAGACCACGAGGCAGGTCAAGAAGACGATGGAGAGATAATGTCCAGACAGACCTGCAAACACCCAGTGTCACCAGCTGGAAGGAGAAGGCCAAGCAAACAGATGAATGAAGGCGGGTGATATCTGCAGCAATGAACCTCAAGGGCTCGGGATGCTGAAAAATCTGTTCCCCCCTCCAAGCACCTCTCTCACACATCCCCCCCCCCCCCCACCACCTCCCCATTGTTCCATTTGTTTCCCTTACTTTGGCTTCCCTTACCTGGAGAACATTCCAAACCTCTTTGCTACATTCTAGTTATATTGTTCCCAGGTATTTTCACTGTGTGTCCTATCCAACGCCAGCATCTTCTCTTCAGCTGTTGGTTCAACAAAAGTTGTTTAGTTCTCATTCAAAGCTGAACTTAAATAATTATATGTAAGTTTAAATTATCTTACTACGTCTACTTCCTTCCTACCTTTTACAAGGAACAGCTATAATATTTTTACACTGAAACCAAAAGAGGCACAGGAAAAATATGGCAAACTAAACACTGGACGGAGAAGGTAGCTAGATAGTGAAGTTAAAAAGGTACATAGGGCATTGGGTGAGCTGTATGTGATAGCATAGGATATGCTGACTTGACGTGCGTTGGCTGATCGCCTACTTTTTACTGAGGGATAAGGGGAGACACACACACAAACACATAAAGTTGCCTCCTACCCCTAGGAATGTATATTTCTAATTCCTACGTATTTGTTTATACCATTTCAAATATATTATTATTATTATTATTTATTATTATTATTATTATTATTATTTACTTAAAGAAGATTTAGCCCCATGAGACGCCCCCCTCCCCCTCCCCCCTTCAACCTCAGCTACTTTTTCAGTAAGCTCAGCGACCCTCCCATTTTAGTTTCATTGTGTTGACACCCCTGCTTCACAAGCTAAGTCACCCCACCCCCTTCCCCAAAACACACACACACACACACACACACACACACACACACACACACACACACACACACACACTCTCCCGCTTGCCCCCATCCCCCTACCCCGCGATGCTCTACCCCAAAATACACATTCTTATACTAACGCAAATAAAGGGAGATAACACCATCAACAAGTCACAGAATGTTTCCGATCCAACACTTGCAATTTCAACAACATTGCCACCGAAAGCCGGGGTAATTATCTTGAATTGAAATTAAGTCATTCGAAAGAAATCAAATTGTGGAAACCATTCTCTGGAGCTCAGTCTGCAAGAAGTGGTCCAATAATCCCGACGAGAAGGGATCTGTAGTTCGTCAAAAAATAACTTAATTAAACAGTCTCCGGGGATCCTGATCAGTCCACGCGTGGGTAGGGGTGGGTGAGTGAGTGGCGGTAGCTGGCTAGTCGTCATGACAAGATTGGTCGATTAAACAAAAAACGAAACAAAATACGCCAAAGGGCAGTCGCGTTCATTGGAAATAGCCGTATTTTGGAGGAAAAAAAACTCGCTCTATCCTCGGAGTCAAATTAGGCTGGTGGTCAGAAACTAGGTGCTCTGAAAGCCTCGGTGGTGTATTTCTAGATGCTCGGCTGCTGAGCCGTAGGTCGTGAGTTCGAATCCTTATTTAATATTGGACCCAAACCCCCTCCATCCCACCCCGCATGGAACGTGGCTTCCTGATTGACCATGCAGAAAATCGCCACCAGGTAATGTCATGAGAAGTAAAGGCCGCCGGCATAATATTGACTACATCTTTAGTCGAGGGCGGATTAGCATATAAATATACGAGTTTAGCATCAAATGTTCAATACGCTACTGTTGTAAACACGGCAGTTTACTTTATTGTACAGGGAATGTGTCTGCTATAGTCTTACTAGCCTAGTAGGTTGTTTGCCTGTCTGTCTGTAGCCAATTAGTTAGGTTGTTTGTCTCTGTGTCTGTAGCTAGGATGTTTGCCTCTCCGACTGTAGTTAGGATGTTTGCCTCTCTGTCTGTAGTCATGATGTTTATCTCTTTGTCTGTAGTAAGGTTGTTTGCCTCTCTGACTGTAGTTAGGTTGTTTGTCTCTCTGTCTGTAGTTAGGTTGTTTGCCTCTCTGTCTGTAGTTAGGATGTTTGTCTCTCTGCCTGTAGTTAGGATGTTTGCCTCTCTGTCTGTAGTCAGGATGTTTTTCTCTCCGTCTGTAGTTAGGTTGTTTGCCTCTCTGTCTGTAGTTAGGTTGTTTGTCTTTCTGTCTGTAGCTAGGTTGTTTGCCTCTCTGTCTGTAGCTAGGTTGTTTGCCTCTCTGTCTGTAGTTAGGTTGTTTGTCTCTCTGTCTGTAGTTAGGTTGTTTGCCTTTCTGTCTGTAGTTAGGTTGTTTGCCTCTCTGTCTGTAGTTAGGTTGTTTGTCTTTCTGTCTGTAGCTAGGTTGTTTGCCTCTCTGTCTGTAGCCAAGTAGTTAGGTTGTTTGTCTCTTTGTCTGTAGTTAGGATGTTTGCCTCTCTGTTTGTAGTTAGGATATTTGTCTCTCTGTCTGTAGTTAGGATGTTTGCCTCTCTGTCTGTAGTCAGAATGTTTTTCTCTCTGTCTGTAGTTAGGTTGTTTGCCTTTCTGTCTGTAGTTAGAATGTTTGCCTCTCTGTCTGTAGTTAGGTTGTTTGTCTTTCTGTCTGTAGCTAGGTTGTTTGCCTCTCTGTCTGTAGCCAAGTAGTTAGGTTGTTTGTCTCTTTGTCTGTAGTTAGGATGTTTGCCTCTCTGTCTGTAGTCAGGAAGTTTATCTCTCTGTCTGTAGTTTGGATGTTTGCCTCTCTGTCTGCAGTTAGGTTGTTTGCCTCTCTGTCTGTAGTTAGGTTGTTTGCCTCTCTGTCTGTAGTTAAAATGTTTGTCTCTCTGTCTGTAGTTAGGATGTTTGCCTCTCTGTCTGTAGTTAGGCTGTTTGCCTCTCTGTCTGTAGTGTGGTTGTTTGTCTTTCTGTCTGTAGCCAAGTAGTTAGGTTGTTTGTCTCTCTGTCTGTAGTTAGGTTGTTTGCCTCTCTGTCTGTAGTGTGGTTGTTTGTCTCTATGTCTGTAGTTAGCTTGTTTGTCTCTCTGTCTGTAGTTAGGTTGTTTGTCCCTCTGTCTGTAGTTAGGTTGTTTGCCTCTCTGTCTGTAGTTAGGTTGTTTGTCTCTCTGTCTGTAGTTTGGTTGTTTGCCTCTCTGTCTGTAGTTAGGTTGTTTGTCTCTGTATCTGTAGTTAAGTTGTTTGTCTCTGTGTCTGTAGTTAGCTTGTTTGTCTCTTTGTCTGTAGTTAGCTTGTTTGCCTCTCTGTCTGTAGTGTGGTTGTTTGTCTTTCTGTCTGTAGCCAAGTAGTTAGGTTGTTTGTCTCTCTGTCTGTAGTTAGGTTGTTTGCCTCTCTGTCTGTAGTGTGGTTGTTTGTCTCTATGTCTGTAGTTAGCTTGTTTGTCTCTCTGTCTGTAGTTAGCTTGTTTGCCTCTCTGTCTGTAGTGTGGTTGTTTGTCTTTCTGTCTGTAGCCAAGTAGTTAGGTTGTTTGTCTCTCTGTCTGTAGTTAGGTTGTTTGCCTCTCTGTCTGTAGTGTGGTGTTGTTTGTCTCTATGTCTGTAGTTAGCTTGTTTGTCTCTCTGTCTGTAGTTAGGTTGTTTGTCTCTCTGTCTGTAGTTTGGTTGTTTGCCTCTCTGTCTGTAGTTAGGTTGTTTGTTTCTGTGTCTGTAGTTAGGTTGTTTGTCTCTGTGTCTGTAGTTAGCTTGTTTGTCTCTGTGTCTGTAGTTAGCTTGTTTGTTTCTCTGTCTGTAGTTAGGTTGTTTGTCTCTCTGTCTGTAGTTAAGTTGTTTAAATATTCAGCATTATCCTGTTGATAACAGTTAAGCTTAACAGATCTTCAATAACCGATGGCAGGTTGATATTGCTGGATTGATCTGCCTTCAGAGAAATATTCCCGAAGGAGAGAGTACGCCCCGCTAGGTAAGAATGATGTTCGTGGTTGTCAGTGTTTGGTCTTTGACTAGGCTCAGGTACATTTGAACCTGGTGGAATAAGGCACCTTGGGTCCACCTAAAATGTTTTAGGGATGGGACAGGTTCAGCTCCACCCCCTGTCCCTCAATAAATGTTACAAGTGTTAGCTCCCCCCCCCCCCACCCTCTTTTTTTTTCCATTTTTTTTTTTTTCAAAGATAGTGTATTCATTATTTCAAATTATAATAAATATATTACAGTGCGGACAACTGAAGGAGGTTTCAGATATGGCGAATCTCTGTTGTAAGGAATAAATTGTTTCTTTCCGGCAATTTTTCTTTCTTGATTTCCTATCTGGATAAGAAGAATTTCTGATAAGAAAAACAATTTCTTGGTTCCTAAATGAGTTCTTCTTTTCAGATCTGAACTAAAAAAATTATACTTTTTTCGGTGTAGAACATAATAACCTTTTTTTTACACACTTAAAGAAGGCTTTAGCGACATAAGACCTTAAACCCTATTAGACATATATCGGCGTCTTCAGTTACCCGAGCATAATGTCGAGGAATGATGCAAGGATCACCTGAATGATCGTTCTTACGGACCCTTTGAGTTGTTGAGTGACATTCAACCCAACCAGGACATCACACAGAGCGATAAACACACGGTGACACAAAGTGCCACCATTCGGTTGAGGATCACCCAGAGACAGATCGCAGAAACTCTGTTCAACCCATAGGTTGGGTTGTATTAGAGTCCCCGGCAAAAATCAGGCGGGGCTTTGAAACAACAACAAAAATGCGTCCGACATTAGGTATTACTACTCTATTGCCTGACTGCTTGTTGTACCCTACTAGGACTTCACACAAGCGATAAACACAAAGTGCCATCATGCGGATAAAGATCACCCGTGGAGAGGTCCCAGAAACCCCTTTCAGCCGTTATGGTCACAATTGTGGCCCAGTTATATTCAAGGCCCCCGGCAAAAGCCAGGTTGGGGCTTCAAATAACGAAAACTTGCATCCCTCAAGGGGATGGCTAGGATTGTATTACTATTCTATTATTCATTTGTGCAGGTTCCTCATGCTGAATGTACCCATATTTAACCATATTTAACTAAAACAGAGATGACTGCAGTCAACCTCATTACAAAAAATCAATCTAGCGAACAGGTGAGTTAACGAATGCATAAATGGAAACAACGTACACACACAAAACGAAAAGACGTTTTTTTTGGGGGGTCATTTGTTGCCGTTGTTGACGTTAGGTTGAAAAGGGCTTTGGCGGAAATTTCTTGTACGTTGTTCCCCTTCACCCTTTCGTTAAGTTTCTTTGTCTACTTAGCAAAGGTGGACTCAGTGACTCCCTTGACAGCAGGTTACATTATATCCGTCGGGTACTCCAGCGTAACTGTTTGTTGGTTTGATGGTTTGAACAGCGGATCAACATCAGGGTACAAGGGTAGTAACCCGTAATTGCTCGATACTTCTTAAAACTCAAGTCCGAAGAATCTCAGCGCAGTGTACGACACGAACGCCGTAGCACCGGTGAGGATCCTGAACAACTTTGGGTGGATTTTTAACTCCAAATATTGCCCGGGCAGCACCATTAGTCTGCTTTTTTCCATTTCCAACTGCCAATGGATTTTAATTGAGTGCAGCAATACACACAGGCGTCCGATCTTACTACCCAGAGAGCAGGGTAAAATTGTTAGAAGTCCACTTTAAACATCCCACCATTCACCGGGTCCTGATACCTGGACCTTCAGCAGTCGAGGTGAACGCCATACATAGAGACCACTCAGCCTCCTGTGTTATAAGATTGAACAGATAATAACTATGTTATAATTTAGAACGCATTTTTGTTGTTGTTTCAAACCCCCCCCCCCCCGCCCCTTTTCCCCACGGCTATTGCAGGGGGAAGGGGAGGGGGGGGGCTAATATAGATCCACGTCTGAATGGTGGCACTTTGTGTCACCGGGTATTTATCGCTCTGTGTGATGTCCTGGTGGGGTTTAGTGTTAATCTATAAATCAAGCATCAAAGGAGTTTCTGCTTTATAATCCTGTTGGAACAGCATCAGAACTTTGACTCCTGAAGTTACAAGGTGTGGAATATCTCAATAGGCAATTACGGTTGGACACATTGAACATACATTTCATTCTGAGCAGGTAATATGTACCCAAGACTGGATATAGATTTAATGAGGTCGTAACTATACGAGGATATGTTGTTTCTTCCGTTTTAAATTACGTCAGCTTTTGTAGCACAGCTCTCTTCTTTATTGCGTACGTCTATGTTACACCCAGGTTCGTCTTAAGGTTTGCTACTGGAGGAGTCGATTGGAAGATTATAGACGAGGAGAAAGATGTTCGTGTCGATAGTGGTGATGGTGATGATGATGTCTTGCTAGCTGCATGCTTCTCACGTGGCTCTGATGCTTGTATAATAAGGCGTCTGGAAACAACTCTTCTTTCTATACTGCTTTTATTGTGATTCTTCAGCAATGACACAAACAATATCAATAATATACTAAAAGGCGTTGTGTTCTCTCTATGGTTACATACTCTTGAGGTCGCGTTGTGTTCTTCATCTCTAATTACTTTGTTAACTGGTTCTAGTGTCTCTAACTGCCACCTGGCTTCTAGTGCTGTTTGGTACTAACGGCTTGATTGTCGACTCTAACATCTCTATAGTGGATCCATGTATCTTTTATGTCGTCGCTGTAGTTCGTTGTCTCGTTTCATGACTGCTCTCTAGTAACTGTCTTCGAGGCTGAATATGACTGGCTCCTCTCCCTCTAGTGTTGAGTAGCATTTCCACAACTGCGAGGATCATTGAGACTAGTCGCTCGTCTTCTGAGTCTCAACGACTGAAGGTATTCTTTGAGGGTACATATGACTGGTCCCTCCTCTCTTGAGTCTTGTGGATTGAAGAACTGCTCTGAGGGTGCATATTACTAGTCCCTCTACTTTCTAAGTCTTTTGGACTGAAAGCTGCTTAAGTGGATTCTTACCCATTATTTATACTTGAATGCTGGAATGCTAGTTTTTTGTTTTCTTCTCACTTTTTCTGCTCCTAGAATATTCTAGTAAGTCTGAACATGTTCAGTACGTTCGCACGTACGATTTGCTAATTATATCTTAATTGCATCAGATTTCATCATCTTACTATGCGCAAATAATAGTAATTAAACTGACAATTGACGTCATAATAGCTTCTAGAAAACAAGTACAATTGCGTTTGCTTTGATAGGGAACGACAACAATGATGTCCAATATTGTTTACAAAATATTGTTGCTAAGACTTGCTGACTTTCTTCTCATCTAGTACTACGCAAAATTCTATCTTCCGGCAAACAAGTGATAACGTCAATAATTTGTTTTGGCGGGAAAAGAAGTTTACCAAAACTTGTTGATTCCGGTACATCCCGGCTCTGCGTAGTAATCTAACTCCTAACAAACAAGCAATGACCCTTCTCTGTTACAATTTTCTCAGAAAACTTTGAAATATTTCATCATCAAGTGCCTTTGCAAGCTAGCGTCTGCGTTCATGCATCTCCACAGATCTCGATTCTTTGTGTTCAGGATTAATTCCACTGATAATTTTCGTCCATGCCACTTTCTAAAGCCATCCACCCTCATTTCTCTTGGTCTGCCTCTGCCTCCTCCTCCTCCACCAGTGATCTTTCCAGTCGTCCCAATATTTTCCTCTGCTCTCTTTCTCATCACATGACCAAAGAAGTTTGTTTGACTGCTTCTCATTGTTGTATATGTAGCGTTTTACTTTCATGAACCCTTTCAAAAATATTCGCAACATTCTTCTCAAGAACAACATCTCGGTTGGCACCAAACTCCTAATTTGTTTGCTTACAGTATAATATTCCCTGCCATACGACAGAACAGGCATGATATAACATTTCAGTGGTCCTTTTCTGATGTTTAATGAAAGTGATTTATTACATAAGATACTTTTCATCTTTGCCTGGCAAATTCTGCTCCTAATTTCTGTCACACATCGTCTATCAGATGTTATGAATGTCCCCAAATACTTGCTTTTATTGAGTTGGTTAAGCATCTTTCCTTCTATTGCTGTGTCACATTTTGGAGTTATTCTTTTTCTTTGATTTAACCATTGTTTGTGTTTCCCTGACATTCAAGGAAGATGGCTTTTTGTACTCTCTAGTACCCCAGTGTCTAATAATCGCTGTAGGTCTTTTACGTCTTCTTCTATTAATACTAGGACTGTACCGAATAAGGAATTTCACTATTCGGCCGAATACGAATAGCGGGACCATCTATTCGGCCAAACACAATTACGAATACGAATAGTGTATCCTCATCATCAGGTGCTTGCCGACTGGCGTGGGCCTTGCCACAATCTGCGTTCTCCCGCAGCATGTATTATTTTGTGTGCTGACACACCTCCATGCCATGTAACAAGACTGTCAAGAATCTTCTCTCGTTGTCTTCCTCTATCCCTCCTTCCACAGATATTTCCGGTGGTCACGTGTTCCATTTTCCCTCTTTTCATAACATGGCCGAAAAATAATAAGCATTGTTCTGTAAAACCACTTCTCTGAGGCCTCAATAAATTGTTTGGCCTGCCTACCGATTGTTCAGGACTCACAGCCATATGTTAAAACTGGATGCTGTACCATGCAACCGTGTCGCAGTTGCCCCCGCTACGACAGACTTAGGCAACAGCAACTACTGTGTTAATGAGAGAGTTATTTCAGTCTATCTCAGTTTATCCAGAAAAGGGTGTAAGGTAACCACTATTCGTATTCAGCCCGACCGCAAGTATTCGGCCGAATACAGAATAGTTATAAGGTCCACTATTCGGCCCCGAAGCGAATACGAAGCGAATATTCGGCACAGCCCTAATTAATACTGTATCATTTGCATTATGAAGATTGTTTAAGTATAACCTCCAACTAGTATTTATTGTTTATCCTTCACCTCCCTTATTATTATTTTGCTAGAGAGAGAGAGAGAGAGAGAGAGAGAGAGAGAGAGAGAGAGAGAGAGAGAGAGAGAGAGAGAGAGAGAGAGAGAGAGAGAGAGAGAGAGAGTACAGATCCGATGACAAAACACATCCTTGTCTCACTCTTGTTTTGTCTTCATAACTGCCTAGTACATTTCCCAATTTAAATGCTGCTTTATGCTTCCGGTAAATATTGTTTATTATTTTGAGATCTGTTTCATCTATGTTAACATTCTCCAACAGTTGTATCATGTTTCACTTTATCAAAAGCTTTGGTGTAATCTACGAAGCACACATATATGTCTTTCCGTTTCTCTGTTGATTTCTCTACTAATGATCGATATGTCTGTTAGGTTAGTTGCGTATCCTTTACAGGACGTTGCAGAACCAACCCCAACAGCCCCTGGCTGTTGTGTGGTTTTTCTCGACAAATTTGACGTCCAGTAGTTTGACATTGCTTCCTGAACGATCGGCTTTTTTGACATCACTGTCGAAACCAACGCAAGGCGCATGGCCCGCAGCTGGGATCGAACCCGGAATCTCGGCATTACGAAGCGTTCGCAACGACTTAGCCAAAGAGCCGACGATCGATATATATATATTGCATTGTTTGTACCTTTCCCTTCTACAAAACCATACTGCTCTTCATTAATTTCTATTTTTATTTTCTTTCTTTTATTTCTCGTGTATTCTTCTCATTGTAATTCTGAGTAACAGTTTGGTGACATGGTTTATGATGTAGATTGTATGAAATTCACCTGTTTCAATTGCCCAGGTCTTTTATGTAGTGCTATAAATACAGACTTCAGCATATCACTTGGCATACCTCCACTGTTGTAAATATCATTCAACAGTTTAGTTAATATGTTCACTCCAAATTCTCCGAGTATCTCTATTTCCTCTATTGTAATTCTTTCTGGTCCGTCTGTTTCTCCTTTCTTCAAATGTTTGATAGCATCAGAGACTTATTTTGCTATGGGTGGCTTTTCTAGATTACTTTCTGCCCTTAAATATGTTCATCGATTATATAATCCTCGAATGTATTAATCCTTTCCTGTTTTTGGTTTTAAGCATTCCGTATTTACTCTTTTTTTCCCTTCCTGCCGAATCTCTGATTTGCATGTGCATACTTTTTGTATCTTTAATGGAATTTACTTCAATTTTGTTGCACTGCTTATTTAACCATTTTTCTTTGGCTCTTACACATTCAGCTTTGATTTCGTTGTGTATCTTGTCATATTCTTCTTTTGTTTGTTTGTTTGTTGTGTGTTTTGTTTAGGCTTGTTCAGCAACTTCAAGATTTCTTCAGCTATTCATTTTCTTCTAAGCTGTTTGTTTCATTTCCGGCAATAGCACTTTTAGTGTTTTCTGAATGGAGTATTTTAGCATTTCTAATTGCTCATTTATACGTCGAGTCTTAGTTAATGCATTGTATCTGTTTTCACAATGACTCTATATTGTTCTTGAATTTCTTTTTTCACTTATAGGATATCTATATTAGGTTTCATATTTTTAAACTTTTTTTTATCTCCCCCTCTTCAATCTGATTTTTACCTTTTAAAGTTGTTCACAATGTTCCAGCATGTGATCATGTCGGTGATAGATTATGGACTTGGAATACTCATCATATCAAACAATGAGCTAATGAAACTTGAACGCATAAAGAATGAAGCAATGCGGGTCATTCTAGGATGTACAAGAGATGATCCGGTATGCGATATGTATTTGCACTGCCCACTATTGCAGATAGGCTCAAAGTTCTGCAAGCAAAGTCATATCTCAGAGTAGCTACAGACAAGAAGCACCTCTTGCATGAAGCCCTGGGTAGATCTAAGGTTCCCAGACCAAAAAGAGGAAGGTCTTGGATGGCGCAAGCTAAAGACACAATCAGACATATGTGCAGACTTGATACATTTGTGCGAGTTGAGGTCAAAGTGTCCGAGCATGTTTCAGACTTGTGTAGGGTTCTAATCACTTTGAGTGCAGGGACTGGCCAGCTGGTGCTGCAGAATCAGAAGCTCGACAAATGCTTCATAACTATTCCTGCCCAAGCGATGTGATTATCTTTACAGATGGCCCTGTACTGAGGGGCAGACGAAGTGCATGGGGCGTCGACAAGTGCAACAAAGCCTGGCATTTTTCACAACGTCTAGTTTGAGAATAGAGGTGGAGGCAGTCACTGCTGCCTTCCGCTGGCTTGAGAATCAGCTGTACACACATGCCGTGATTGTCACTGACTCACAGAGCATGTTGAGAAAGGTATGTTCCGCGCAGAGTGGCATGCGTCACCTCGGAGGTCCCGAGTTGTTAGCATCGTTTGTATATTCTCTCTAGGTTATGCGGGTGTGTTGGGAAATGAGCAGGCAGATAGACTGGCCGGTTCTGCACCACTTGGTGGTAAAATGATGTGTGACAAGCTAGACGTTGTAAGGACCCTCTGGTGAACAGTGCGGAGGCACAAATAGATCATTACTGTCTGGGGAAAATAAATTCCATCCATCAAATTAAACTGATTGCACAGGATAATCAGAACTACGAACCATATGTGACATATAATGACATAACAGGATACACACACACACACACACACACACACACATATATATATATATATATATATATATATATATATATATATATATATATATATATATATATATATATATATAATATATATATAATGAGGTGCTTTGCATGGTCGCCACGCACCCAGAGAGCAAAGCGGAAAATCCGTGCTACAAGTGACAGCACGAGATACTTGTGGCTGCTGGTCGAGTACACGAGGTGAAGCCTTAGCTATCCTCGTGGTCAGTTGATCATCAGAAGTCAGAGAAGACGGTTGTATTAATAGTAGATGTAGTTCGTATTGTCGTGCGTGTGACCAGTATTTGAATATGTTGCGAGCGATAGAAGTCTGAATAACTGTGGATTAAATGTCTCTGAATAAGATGATTGGTATGTACAAGGAAGCCGAGTGGCGTTTGTGTTATCAACCCTAGGCGTTCGAGCAGTGCAAGTTATGTCGCAGTAATCATAAAGAGTGACGTCGGCATAACCAAGGTTCATTCTAAGGTAGTGGAAAAGCCAAGACTCATTACAATATATATAAGGCCAAAACAAATAAAAAATGACAAGGTGACAAACAAAGCCACAGACCGGCTATTGCAGAATGTCATACTTCTTCAGTGCTAACGTGTACTGTACAATCTTTACAACCAAGTAGACTAGCTATACTGGGCAACATCGTGAGAAAACTTGCGAAGGCGTTTATTCTTGATAGTTTCATGCAGCAAGTGTTTCTAAGCAGTGGGTAGAGCGCATACTGAGGGCAGTAGCCCTTCGTTGTCAAAAAATGTCAAAACATGTGCAGGCATTGAAAATCAAGTATTATATGAGTGCCGAAACCTGTGGTGGAGAGGGGGGTGGAGGGAGAAGGAGAGGATCTCTTTTCCCCACCCAATGTTTAAGTGGACTAAGGTCCCACGCCCACCCCTCGCCTTTAGATATACTGGGCATATAGGGCTAGATATATAATTTGTAGACTAGTCGCCTGGGTGCCAAAGTTTTTTTTTTTTAAACCCAGAAAATTATGGCTTCGCCAGGACCTACCTCCGGATCTGTGGGCCAGGGCCCATTCGCTACACACACCACGACTGCTCCCTAAGCGGCACCCTCTATATCTTTATAAGCTCACGCACTTAAACAAAGCGTATTTTTATTGACCCCTTTCCCTTTCTTTTCTTTCAAAGGCGTGTAGAGGACTGAGCCTTCCCTCTGCCCCGAACGTTTTCGTTATATGTAGGCACCTGGGGACTTACATTACCTTTTTTTAAAATTTTTTTTTTTTTTTTTGTGTGTGTGGCAATATAGTCATAAAGTCGTCCCCATGTGGGATGCAATTTTTCGTTTTTTGAAGCCCCACAATGGCTTTTACTGGGGGTCCTGAATATAGCCGGGCCATAAATATGACCTAAACGGCTGAAAGGGGTTTCTGCGACTTCTCCACGGGTGATCCTCATCCGCATGGTAGTACTTTGTGTCATCGGGTTTTTATCGCTTGTGTGATGTCCTGGTGGGATACAGCATGAGAGAGAAAGAGAGAGAGAGAGAGAGAGAGAGAGAGAGAGAGAGAGAGAGAGAGAGAGAGAGAGAGAGAGAGAGAGACCTTCTAATCCGGAACACACGCCCTGCCCAACTATAGATCCAGACAGAAACAGATGAGTACATCAGCAGAATGGAGGAACTATTATCGCACAGTTGACATTTTCAACTCCTGTATGGAAAGAAAGATTCTCTAATTGGTTTTCGATACTCGCTAAGAGAACAAAGTTTTCTGCTGTCTGTGGCATAATCAATTCAGCAGAAACAACCCTAACCACAGAATGGCGAGCTCTGATTGGTTACATAGGCTGCTGATCGTTAAAACCATTTTTGCGTTAAAATGCAACGTTTTGTTTAAACAGGTTAATTTCCTTTGTGCACTTATAACGGTGCTGAATGCCAGCAAGGGGAAAGTGGATATTATTAAAACAAAGAAGACCAGGATATTGATTAGGGCGCTGATTAAAAGTAGTTTCTAAAGAAAGGTGTATGATTACTCCGCCAGATTTTCTTTCTCAAGGCTTACTTTGTTTTCTCTCTACAAAGGGACATTGCAGTGCTGGATTAAGCATAAGCCAACTGCAAAAAATGACCTTGGCTCCCAGGTCGACACAGCATTGAGTGGGTACCAGGTGCAGTCCAGGGAAAGTAAAGGCGGCCGGCGTGATGCTGACCTCATCACCCATCTTGTGCCGATTGGTCTATAAAAATATGGGTCTAGCCCTATCGTGTAAAGGTGTGGAAAAGGGTTAAAAAAAAAAACAACAACTAAACTGCAACTTGGAGCCTCCCAAACTCAGATCTCAACACATTTCTATTTGTGTGTGCATGCGTGCGTGCGTGTGCGCGTGTGCGCGTGCGCGCGTGTGTGCGTGTGTGCGTGTGTGTGTGAGTGTGTTTTTTTACAAATTAAAATTTCTTTTAATACAACTTCATCGAAGGTTGTTAAGTAAGTTGCGAATCCTTTACATGCCGTTGCAGAACCAACAACCCCAGCATTTTTTTTTTTTTTTGGCTGCTGTAAAGAGAGTTACTTAATATTCTTTTTCTTCTTCGCGTTATCAGCTGTGGAAAGTTATGGTTGTTTATCCACTTCTGGACTGCAGTCCTGATAAGAACATAAGTGTTGCGTGTGCATCCGTTTTACAGATCTGACTTTGCATGCTGATGTCTGGCTCTTTGCCTCTCAGGAAGATGCACTCCGACTTTGAAGGAAGCTCCATATTTGTTGACTCTAGCTAAATGCTTTGGGTAAGAATGGTAAAAATATGGGGGGTGACTGCAGTCAAGCTAATACAAGGAATTCCAGAGAAATTTGACTAGAAAGGTTTCTTGTCGTTTGGCTGTTTTCGTAACTGGCTGGTTGGCCTTGTGCTGCGCTCCGGATCTTTGGATTGGCTGCTCCGCCGTCAGGTCGATTTTGCGTGGACATCAAGAACTGAGTCTATGTTGAAAATATATCGTCGCTGCGGTGGCGAATCAAACGCCTGCCTGCACGATCAGAGTGACAAATAGACGGTTGCATTTAGACATGGCGAAGCCCGAAGCTACACAAAGCCTTAAGGCGCTTTCTGTTTTAAATGACACAAGCTAATCTCAGAAATAGGACCACCTTTGCATAGCAGCTAGACGCTAGCCCAAGGATCTGAAGGTCGTCGGTTTGGGTCCTGGAGCCGAACTTCTTTCAAACATAACCTTGGCTCCCAGATCAACCTAGAATTACATCGGTACAAGGTACAGTCCTGGAAAGTAAAGGCGGTCGACGTGATGTTGAACACATCTCCCACTAAGTGCTATTGGTCTATGAAATATAGAGCTAGCCCTGTATGGCCTAAAGGTGTGGAAAAGGGTCCTTTACTTTAATGTGTATATACTTCTTCTCCCTTTCTTCTCTATTTCCTCTTTTACCCCTTTGGGTGTCGAGGGAGATATAAGGTCCTGCTTCGTGTTCTTCTGGCTGCCTCGACCATGGACACATCGTGGTGGTGTAGAGTTTCTCTGAAGTTTTCTTCCCATCTTGTTCTTGGTCTACCTCTTGCTCTTCATCCCTCTCCTTTTTTGGTATATACTCTGTAAAATATAGCACCAAAAGGCATTCTCTTTAAGTGGGCAAACCATTTTATTTGTTGTCTGTGTATGTAATTTAGAATTAGTTTTATGCCGATTTTATCGCGTATGACCTCATTACTGATTTCATCTCTTCTGGTCATCCCCACAGTCTTTCTCAGACAATCCCATTTCCATGGTTACAAATTTTCTTTTATGATTTGCTGTGAGTGACCACATCTGGCACTTGTAGCATAGAGTGGGAATTAATATGCTTTGTATGAGATGTTTCTTTGTGCTGATTAGGATTGCCTAATGCTTTAAGAGAGAAGCTAGCTGTCCCAATACTTGGCTGGCCTGCTTTACTGCATCGGATATCAATTTCTTCGTCCAATTTACCATCTTCAGTTAATGTTGTTCCAATTGTATAATGTATATACACCTTTGAAATATAAATTTAAATATACAATTTTACGCGTGTATAGTAACGAACTTATCGTGCCCGACTACTTCCATCAACAACAAACTGCATTTTTGGTGCCGACTGTTGGCCTTGGCGCCTCCAGCAACAGAAATTCGCATTTACTGCGTGTACGTATTTCTGGATTGTTTCGGAACTAATTGTTTATTCACAAGTTTTTCAAGTGCAACAATGGGTTAGGTTAGTTGCGTATCATTTACAGGACGTTGCAGAACCAACCCCAACAGCCACTGGCTGTTGTATGGTTTTTCTAGGCAGATTTACGTCCAGTAGTTTTCCATTGCTTTCTGGACAGTCGGCTTTCTAGATACCACTGTCGAAACCAACACAAGGCGCATGGCCCGCAGCTGGGATCGAACCCCGCATTCCGGCATTTCGAAGCGTTCGCATCGACTTAGCCACAGAGCCGACTGTGCAAAAATGAGGGACATTTAATTAGATTCGCACTTGCGCAGAAACGGAGCAAGTATGGGGAAACCCGATTGAGGTGATGTTGAAACCTGGACTGGCTGAGAACTGTCTAGATCAAATATACCATACAGCGTGCACATGTACGTAAGAAATCTATAAAATATCTTTAGCACCGACATGGTCGACATCTGCTCTTTGGTAGTCCGTACCACGAATCTTCAGGCTAGATGCCGCTAAGACTCGACCTCCCACCTTTAATGCTTGGTAGAAATTGAGTTATTCGCTGCCAAAAGACATGCATTTAAAATATCAGTGCAATCATTACCATGCAAGAAATGGCAACCGAAATTGCTTAAGTAACTGCTTCCCGCGCTAAGATTTTTTCGTCTGCATCTTATCGACGGAGCTCCGCAGTCTTGAACTCTGATCTTTCGGAATGTAGAGGTTATTTTATTTCATAATTTCTTGTTCCAGAAGTTATAACACGAGTCGGGTTTCTTTAAGATGCGTGGTTGTATTACATAGTGGTTATTGGTCTGTAGAACTGGAATAGATATTGAGGCCTGTCATCTGCAATTTCCTAAACTTGGAGAGTAAGTACCAATCTCTAATTATTATTATTAGTTGCTTTATTATTATCTTACCCCGAACAGGGGTAATCTACAGGTCACGGAACAGTCTAAAATTTCAGGGGGTGGTAGATAGCATGAATGCAGTCGGGGGACTTAGGCTGCATGAAGTCGTGAGACCTAGGCTGCACTTTCTCGTGGGACGTAGGTAGGTTGGGGTTAGGGCCAGTTCTAGATGTTCTGGGGTCGTTAAAAGCATCAGAAAGCCGGGAAACCATTCTAAAATGTTGGACTGTCCTGGAACGTCATCTGGGGATGGGAAATTTTCGAAGCACCTATTATTGTTTTTTTTCTATCTTCTTCCTCTCCTCCTCCTCAACCTCCTCCTGCTTCTTCTCCTTATAATCGTTCCTCCTCTTCTTTATTTGACATACTTATTAAGCAATATTTCTTAACGACTGAAATTGATCTTCTCTACTAGTGCTATAAGGGGAAATCACACGCAGGCGTCAACAGTCTTCCACGACATTATAATTAGCCAATAGAGCAGCTGCTGTCAACCTTCCTAATGCAACGACCCGCCTGTTTAAAGTCTATAAACACTCCCCCACTTATCTTATCTTCGTTGATATGCTGATACCAGTTGTCTGTCATCTTTGTTAATGCCGAATGACAAGAATATTTTGATCGAAACCCTGACAGGTTGTCAACAATAAGGTTGTTGTGATCTAAATGTTGGAGTGCTATTTTGTGAATGGGGTTTTCTTTGTGTTTCTGATAGGGATGATAGTTGAGAGATAGGTCTTTAGCTACTTGGGATACTACTATCTGATGATCCAGACTTAAGATAAGGATAGACTTTGGCAGTTTTGAAGGCTTGTGGAAAGAAATCCTTGGCAATGGAAGTTAATGACTTGCAGATAACTGGTGCAGTATTCCAGAGTATCCTGTTGCTTATTTCACCTATGCCTGATGCATTACTGTTTTTTTTTTTTTTTTAGAGTAACGAAATATTTAACAACTTCAGTAACTGACATAAGAGGGGAAATCTCAGGAGCATTTATTTTCTTTAAGTGTTGACAGCATGGATACATCACACGGATAACCCTGTATGGTAGCCATGATCTGCTCCATATCATCATAAAGGTAATTCATGAAGTCATCAGAAAGGGGTTTAAGAATCTTGTCATGTATTCCAGGGGCGCCAGTTGGAAAAGGTTGAAAACCACTGTTCACAGTAAAAAAAAAAATAGTTGAACATTAGGGAGAACTACTACATCAATAGCATCCTGTCCCGAAAGTTGAAGTATTTTGGCCACATCAAGCGTTACGATGGCTTGGAAAAGATGGTGATGGAGCATGCAGTTTGTGGAAGGCAAGGACAGACAGACAGACAGACAGACAGACAGACAGACAGACAGACAGACAGACAGACAGACAGACAGACAGACAGACAGACAGACAGACAGACAGACAGACAGACAGACAGACAGACAGACAGACAGATAGATAGATAGATAGATAGATAGATAGATAGATAGATAGATAGATAGATAGATAGATAGATAGATAGATAGATAGATAGATAGATAGATAGATAGATAGATAGATAGATAGATAGATAGATAGATAGATAGATAGATAGATAGATAGATAGATAGATAGATAGATAGATAGATAGATAGATAGATAGATAGATAGATAGATAGATAGATAGATAGATAGATAGATAGAGATAGATAGATAGATAGATAGATAGATAGATAGATAGATAGATAGATAGATAGATAGATAGATAGATAGATAGATAGATAGATAGATAGATAGATAGATAGATAGATAGATAGATAGATAGATAGATAGATAGATAGATAGATAGATAGATAGAGAGAGAGAGAGAGAGAGAGAGAGAGAGAGAGAGAGAGAGAGAGAGTGAGAGAGAAAGAGAAAGAGA
>CAJHNH020001373.1:12500-27500 GCA_905116865.2 Candidula unifasciata | reverse complement strand
CGAAAAAAGAAGAAGGTACAAGACTGTCAATATCATTTTCTCGCTGTCGCCCGTTGTCTCTTTTTTTCCTCTGTCGATCTTCCCTGATTTGTTTACTTTCCATTGATCTTGTCGATTGTTATGTATTCCATGGTTTTTGTCCTCATGGCAGCAGCAAACATACACATTGTCTGTTTTTGGATGTTTGTGATTATTTGTGGCAACCCATTTGTTAAATACATAAACTAGTGATGTTGGATTAGAAATTGTTTGTGTAGAATTGTTTTTGTTGTTTGTGTATAGATATGCGTCCATTTTCTGTCTGCCTATCTGTCTGTCTATCTCTCTTTCTTTCTTTCTTTCTTTCTTTCTTTCTTTCTTTCTTTCTTTCTTTCTTTCTTTCTTTCTTTCTTTCTTTCTTTCTTTCTTTCTTTCTTTCTTTCTTTCTTTCTTTCTTTCTTTCTTTCTTTCTTTCTTTTTTTAATTCTTTCTTGCTTGCTTTTTTTTTTATGTTTTAGTCATTATCGTCCTTTCTTCTTTCTTTTAATATCTTTTTATTTTCAAGCCGTTTCTTTTTACTTTTTTAATTTCCTTTTTTTTTTCAACTTTGACTCTCGCTTTTCCTCTCTATCCTTTGTTCTTGTTTGTTTTTCTTCTTTTTTCCCCCCATCTTTTTTGCGTTAACATTTCCAATTTGTGTGCGTTTCTATTATTTCTTTTTATTCTTCTATGTTAGTTTCTGTTTATTGAAGCCAAACAGTAGTAACTACTTTTACTAACAAAACGAATCAAGTAGTTATTTCGTCTTCCTTACACCTTACCCTCCCAAAGTCGTCAGTTCTCTACTAATCAAATACCACTGATTGGAGAATTCCTCCTCCATTTTCCACCAAGCCCTGTACTTACCAGAAATCATCCCAGGATAAGAACTTCTGATATAGACAGATCGAAACCATCAGCTCCGGGCAAATTCTGTTCGAAAGTACAATCTGTTCTTGAAAGTACAAACTTATTCGAAAGTACACAGCCTAACGAGTCAAGAGTTGGGAGCACTAAAAATATTCATCAAATGTTCTTAAACGGATGTTCTAACGTTTGTTCTATGTTGTTAATGTGTCTAAATGCCAGGAAGTATTAATGTCAGTGATCGTTAACTCTCAACGCTTTTTAACATCAGGTTAATATTTTAAAAAAGAAACCAGTTATACCTTATAATTTTTGGAGTAATTTCAAGTATGCACCTTTCATTCGCCCACAATATTTTATGAGAACCTTACCGTACAGTTGTCATAAGTTGTCTCCCCATAATGAGCAGCTTTAAATGGCTTGGGGGTTTTTGGTCAGGAAATGTGAGCCATTTAAAGTGTCTTCTAGTATGATGAATTTTACGTACATTATAAATAAGACTTTTTTAAAGAAAATCCTATATGATTATGTAATTTTGAAAATGAATAGTTTCATAGGCGATGTGAAGGGATTGGATTGGTCACAAGGGCTACACCGTTAATGAAAAATTATAACCATTTGAGGACGAACAAATTACGAACTGATGACGTTTATACAGATATGTAAACGTTTCGCAACCATCAGAAAGAGGTAGTCACTTTTTACGAGGCGGGGTGGGGAGGGAAAAAAAGGGAGGGGGGGGGGGAGGCTGATTATGAGAATTCCTCAATAGACATGTCATGCGACTTAGAATCATGCTGTGTTAACCAATGATGGATGTGACAACATCACACCGACCACCTTTATTTCCCAAGACATTGTCTGTCACCATTGTCTGTCACCATTGTCTGTCACCATTGTCTGTCACCATTGTCTGTCACCATTGTCTGTCACCTATTTAAGGCTGGGCAACATTTACAATTGTCTGGCTCGAACAAGACTTTCCTACCGACAGGACAATATCAGGCCACAACATTATTCCGGCTCCCCAAACCACTACATTAGTCCTTAACTCTCATCCCCACATATTTGTACACATCTTTCTGCCCTTTTCTTTCTGTGAGTTCCTCTAATGCAGAGATCAATTTTCCCCCTCTTGAATATTCCACGAAGCGACTTTTGTGTTTATCTGCCCATGACCTAGAACTACTTTTGACAAATGAACCGAGGAAGATGCGGAAGATTTTTCCCTGCCGACCTTCGTGTTCCTTCCGATTGCCTCGTTTTGATAGAAGCGATGTAGCCGATGGCGGATGTTAATCTTCCTTTTGGGATCGATTGGGTTAATTATTGAAATTTGTGGTGGTTTTTCTAGAATCTGTTAAGGTTGGATGAACGAATGGATAAGAAGGGGGAGAGGGGAGGGATTTTTTAGGTATCCATAGTCTGTAGTTTTCCGTATTTTCTAAGAGTGTGTGCAAGTAAGCGTGAGAACACAGTTTATTCATTATCTTCAGCTCTATCTGGTCATACTTAATCCACTGGGAGCTGTAAACTTGGATGTCATCTCATGGTCTCTAAGGTTTCCCAAAGCTTAGTTGTCAGATCTACTGGGTGTGGCTAATGTTGATTTGCAGCTCCGCCAAGAGAGACAGTCTTGCAAGACATATTTTTGAGTCTGTTAAGCGTGAAGACATAGGCAAAGAGCTATTTGGCTCATACCTAATTTATGATGTGGTTGTTGAGTCTGCATTGTCCATTGTTCAAGAGAACAAATTTGACTTAGTATGTTCTATTGAGGTGTTTATGGAGATCTTTTTCGTGGTTATAATTGTGTTAGTTTTCCAATCTGTTTCTGATTTTCTCTTAATGAGGGTTTTGACATCTTGTAAAGATAGTGGCTGGTACATTTGTGGTTTGTTGCTGACTTCCTTGGGTAAAGCATCAGAAGTTTCATTGCCTCTGATACCACAGTGAGACCTAATCCACTACAGGGTGGGTTTCTGCCTTTGTTGACAACTCAGCAGGCTCCTTTGTTAGACTCATCAGTGTGCTGGAAGTAATTTTGGACTCTGAAGCCTGAATGTCTGACAGTGAATCTGTGAGAAAAACCACCATGCCTGCAGCGGTTTGCAGCTTGTTCATATTCTGTGCTGCCATCAGTAGGGCTGAGAGCTCTGCCTTGTAGTTAGAGCAAGCCCGTCCGGCGGCCGTTTTCAGGGACACGGTGGTGGCATCTGAGTGGTTTAATGTAGACATCTGATTCTGCTCCACAACTCATCGTTGCCATTTTTGCTGATCCATCTGTGTAAATTCTCGTCCAGCTATCTAGTTGGAACATGATGTTAAGGTATTCTATTTTGATTGCTTTCTTCACTAAATTGGGCTCAGCATCTCTATTTCCCACTTTCGGGATGAAGGTTAAAACATTGAGTGTCAATGATTCTGAGCCTCAAAAATAAAACAAACAAAAAATATCTCTTCCGGTGCACATTATTGGTTTAGCAATAAAGAGTACGAATTTCCTAATCCTTTTGTTAAATGATTTAGGCGTGTGCACTTTGGTTTGGCATCCTCTTTGATTTTGTAGCATGTATAATTTTTTTCGTTCTTCTTCTTTCTTTTAAAGGCTGGACGTTGGCTGCCTTTTCCATTTCTACAATAAGTGTAGATTTTATGGCTCCCAGAATTGTAGGCAGGCATCTATTTTAAGTTTTGTCTAGTACCTATTTATTGAAATGGACAGCTGTTATCCATGACTATGGTGCCTGCCTATTCCAGAGTTGGTCTGACTGTGTCTGTGTGTTTGAGGGGAAAAAAGTAAAGGTCCCTTTTCCACGCCTTTAGGCGTATAAGTCATATAGGGCTAAACCTATATTTTTTAGACCAATCGGCACAAGATGGGTGATGTGGTCAGCATCACGCCGGTGGCCTTTACTTCCCTGGACTGCACCCGGTACGCACTCAAGGCTGGGTCGACCTGGGAGTCAAGTTCATTTTTGAAAAAAGTTCGCCTCTGCCAGTGAGCGAACCAACGGCCTTCCGATCCGCGGCGCCACGGCGACTCCCGTTGTCTGTGTATACCCGCTTCATAATGCGACCAGTGTTGCCACTTTGGATCTTTTATATCCAAATTTAGATCTTTTTCATTGCATTTAGATACTGTTTGTGACGTTTAGATCGTAAATATTTTTCTAGAACTTTTTTATATGGAGTTAGATATTTTATAGATTTTTTTTTCTTTTATTTTCAATTTAATAATTACTGTGTAAAATATTTACTACAATATTTTTGTTTTGCTCTGGCACGTACATTGTGACAACTGCCATTACTTCAACTTTGAACTCTCACTGGGGTCAACGCACAAATATCTGGCAGCCCCGGTACTGATTAATAAAAACGCGCGTAAATCATACTAACTTTGTTTTAACCGTATCCTCACTGTGCTGACTTTGCGTTTCTTTTTCATGTGATTTAAAAAAAAAAATAATTGCGGTCACCTTCTTATGTGGCTTTCACTTTGAAAAAACCTTTCAACATGCCAAAAGTAAAGTATGAGCAACAAATTTGGAAAGAGTTGTTGCATGATGACAAAATTAAAACTGGGGATATGACCAAAGCTTGCTGTAAGTACTGCAAGTGTGAAATTAAAGCGAAAATACAAAACTCAAAGAGTCATGCAGAGACCAAAAAAGCATAAAACTGCAGTTTCATTTAAAGATATTACACCGCTGACATCTGTTTTCAGAAATATACTGATAAATGAATCATCAAAAGTTGAAGTATCAGTCGCAATGTTTTTAATTTGTCACTGCGCAATTTCAAACTGACCATTTGATCGATTTGTAAAAAATCTTGGACTAGTTCAATTTGAAAAGTGTGATGTAGAAAGTATAGTTTAGGAACTGAAGGACCTTTTAATCAGCAAACAGGCTTGAAGAATTAGGCTGTAATTGGTACTGATAATGCCTCAGTGATGGTTGGTATAAACAATGGCGTTTATGCCAAGTTGAAGGAAGCTAACCCATCGTTAAAACTTATAAAATGAATGCGTCATTCATTGCAGCTAGCATTATCACATGCTTCATCTAAATATTTACCAAGGAATTTGGAATACCTTATTGCTGAAAAACTTTACTGGTTTTTTAAATCATTTGTCAGACAACAGCAATAGAATACATTATATACAGCCTTGAATGATGGTTCGACACCACCGGAAATTCTGTCAGATTGCAAAACTAGATGGTTATCAATTTAACCAGCTGTTGAAAGAATTATGAAGCTATGGCTGAAGTTGAAGACACACTTTAAAATAACAAGACAAAGTGAAAAGTGCTACACAGCTGAAATACTATATGGAATGTACAGTGATAAAAAAAAAATGTGTCATTCATTCTCTTTTTCTAACCTATTCTAATGGAAGTGTAAAAGGTTAATAAACTGTTCAAATCTAAACTTGTTGATACAGTTAAATTACTTGATGATCTCACCTTGCTATTTCACTCGGTAAAAGACTGGTGTTGCCAACTTCTAAAGCTGATTTGCTCACTTGCACTATAGAGAGCTATTTGGCTCCTAAGCCACACCTTGGATATTAAATCGAATCAAAAATTGATGATTTAAAAACAAAAGGACTGTTAACAGAGCATGAAGAGAACAACTTAAGAAAACGCTGTCAAGATTTCCTTATCTCATTATTGAAGCAATTGAAGCAGAGACTTCCTGAAAATCTAGATGTTTTGAAAAATATTTCACTTTTTTTCTGTGAGCAACATACTTCAGCCAATAAAGGACTTACCTAAATATTGTTAAGTTATGAAATTTTTAGGGGCTATTGATAATAGTGTGGTGGAAGCAGAATATCATCATCATCATCAGTTCTCGTTATGCCTAGTGGCACATGGGGCTTCAGAGAGGACTTTCCTTGCTTTCCTGTCCTGTGCAATCTTCAGTGCAGTTTTCCATGTCAGAGATGCCGCACTCAGGTCACTTTCCGTCGTTCGTCTCCATGTTGTTTTTGGGCGCCCCTGTTTTCTCTTCCCCTCTGGTGTCCATGTGAGGGCTGTTTTGGCAGGTATATCAGAAGTCATTCTCATAATGTGGCCAAGCCATTTCCATCCTCTCTTGGTAATCATACTGTCTAAAGTTTCTTGGTTTGTGGCTTGAAGTAGTTTAGTGTTTGAGATTGTATCTGGCCAGAAAATTTTAATAATTCTACGTAGACATGTGCAGAATACCAATTAACTAAAATAAAGTTAGCTGAATGGACAAACAAAACAGAAACTAAAGCGTTTTGGAGTGAAGTGAGACAATTTAAAGATGCCTTATCAAACAGTCCATTCTGTAAGCTCTTTCAATTGCCGTGTCTGCCATGATACTACCCCACTCAAATGCTGACGTAGAAAGAGTTTTCAGTGCTAGGAATTATATCAAATGCAACCTAAAAAACAGGATGAAATTTGACCCCTTAAATGCTATCGTGCCATTAAAATTCGGCCTGATGAGACTAGAGAAATAAGCCTACTGTTCCACTCATAAGGAAATTTGAACAGCTAAAGCATACCAGGGTCATTTTGGATCTGAAGCTTCAACTTCATTATCCAAGCTAAGTTTATCCTAGGATCTTGTGAGGCAGACATCATTGAAGGTGAGGACATGATTATGTAGGGTAAGTCATAACAAAAGCTATGTAATTTTTGACTTTTTCAATTTGGATGTTTTTTCTAGATCTTTTCCACGCAGATTTAGATCTTTTTAGATATTTTTTGACACCGTTTTGGATATTTTTTGTCAAAGAAAGGTGGCACCACTAAATGCGACTGTCCGCTCCCCAAGTGGTGCCTGCCAATTTGTTTATTACACCTTATTTTCTCACGGCCTTTTTGTTAGTTTTCAGTAAGCGATGTTTCCATGTCAGACGACTGTCAAGCTTGGGACCGCTTCATTGTTAAATTTTTGTGTGAACTCGCCTTTCTTTTGCAGACAACTGGAAGTGTTTTTACTGTTGTGTTCTTGTTTACTCGAGCATCATTTGAATCATGTCTTTCACTTTTTTTTATATTTTTATTGAACGAAAAAATTAAGAATAAATTTGCAAAATCACAGAAATTGTATTATATAATATTTATCTCAAAATCTCTAAGTTACGAAATAAAACATTGTTAACAACTGGTGTTCAAAATGGGAAATCATTGACTATGTCATTAACAGATATGATATCTGCATCGTAACCAGTTTTTATGGTTAAGAACATTTATATTAGCTAACATCAAGCATTGCATATTTATATTATATTAATTATTAAATCTATATACAAATTGCCCCCCCCCCCCCCCCAATCCCCCACGAGAATGATGCTGTTTCTTTCCTAATTTGTATTATGAGCCCCTGTACATTTGATATACTATGCTCCATTGGGGGATAGAAAGACAGAAGAAAAAAAGACATTTGTCCGCGTAAAACCATTTAGGAATCCATGACATTAGGTACAGAGAAACTAAATAGATAGATGGAAGCAACAACTTGCATCAAGTAATTTATTAAAAGAAGACGTTCAGTGAGTGGAGGAGGATGAGCGTTCCTGTGTTGCATTTATTGGTTGTTGGTTCTTTAAGCCAGCGTGTGTGTTTTTGCCTAAACTGACATGTTATTTGACTGAATGACTGACTTTCTACCCCACTAGGACATCACACAAGCGATAAACACCCGATGACACAAAGTGTCCCCATGTGGATGAGGATCACCGTGGCGAGGTCCCAGAAACCGCGTTCAGACAATTGGCCATATTTATGGCCTGCCTATATTGCGGTCCCCGGCAAAAGCCAGGGTGGGGCTTCAAATAACAAAAAATTTCGTCCTAATAAGGACGAAACGGGATTAACATTACATATAAGGCATGTTATTTGGTCTTTGCAAGTTAATGAATGAAAAGATGGTCGAATGTAGAAGTACGATTGGATTGAAAGAGCTTTGTGTCTTTGTGGGACACAGAGAAAATATTTGGGAGACTCCGCCTCTTTTAATTTCATAGAAGGGTGGACCGAAGGGGTTTGAACCTTGTTTAAAGGTGTAATAATAATCATGCTAATAAAGTGAAAGTCTCTTTTCTGTGCCCTTAGGCGTAATGTGTATGCAACCTTCCTAATGCCGCAACCTTCTTAATACAGTTCCCTCATATTGCTGTGACCCCCTAAACATATATTTTCCTTCACAACTTCAAAGAATATGTGTTTTCCGGTCGTCTTAGGCGATCTCTTATAAATGGTCGTTCCACCCAAAAAATAGGGTCGCTACCGGCAGGTTCAGCACCACTGTACTAGACATATATTGTATACACAAATCGGCTGTGACCATCACCACACCGGCTGTCTTTACTTCCCAGGAATTTACATGGTACCCATTTTAGGCTGGGTCGACCTGGCGATCGAGGTCATTTTTAATTTGTAAAACAATCAGATTCCGTGAAATTTGAATCCGCAACCTTCTGACCCGGGTCATCAAGGAAATATATTTGAAATAATGTGACATGTATAAACAAATACTTGAGAAGACAACGTCTAGACATGGTTAGTCTTGCCCCTTAGTCCATTTTAAATTTTGGGGGTAGGGGTGGTTAAAGCACTCACCCTACTAAATATCAAGTTGTTTGAGGTCCCATGACCCGTGTCCCCTCTGTGATTAATATATAAAATAGCATTATCCGCTTGGAGAAGAACCTCTCACTCAGGATCGAGGCGTGTATGTGACGGCTGTAATCGCTGTACAGTTTATTTGCTTCCGACAGCGCTTTGCTAATGCATTTTCCACACATGGACGGAAGTCTACTGTTTGGCTGTCTGAACTACTGAGTTTAGTGCTTGGTGCAGCCCTGTGAGCTGTGTTTTTCGTGTGAAATACCTTTCATTTGTGCAACGGTTGCGTCGTGGTATTCAACATGGCTCGGTAGCCGGTTTACGTGTGAGCTGTTCAAATACCTTAACTACTAATGTTAAATGTTTATAACCAACTTATCGTGCTCGACTACTTCAGTCAACGACAAACTGTATTTCTGGTGGCAATTGTTAGCTTTGGTGCCTCTAGCAACTACCATATGCATTTACTGCGAGCGCATATTACTGGTTTGTTCCGTGACTAATTGTTTCTTTTTTGTTTTTCTAATGGACAGGAGGGACATTTAATGTGATTTTCACTGACATAGGACCGAAGCAAATATGAGGAAACTATTACTAAAGAAAAATGCATTATGTTACTATTTATTATTACTGTTTAGATTTTACTGCATATACGCCACACAGCGAAAGGAAGGCGCAGTGCATGCTTACGCTACTCATACATAAACTGTAACGTGTGAAAGCTACCAGTGACTGTGCTCGCTGCACACGCCTACTCCCAAAAGTAAAGCGACATGGAGGAAAATATCATATGATGCCCTTTTGAACAGGGTTGCCAGATGGAAAACTTCATTCTTTGCCAAACCATTACCCAAAATATGCCAGAAAATGCCAAATAAAGTGTAACATTGTACTCAATTCACATCAAAAGCTCTAGATTGAATTCTTCACTGTCATCATCACTGGAATCAGTGGAAGATACAGGGTAAACCTTTTTGAATGTAAAATCTTAAAGCCTTTTCTCAGATGGGATTAAGTCTTTGCAACTCATCTATAATGATGGCATACTTCTTGTTCCGATAATCATCAAGTCATCCTCAAGTGCAGGCGATATAATATTTTTTTTATTAGGCATGAACATTTAGTTCCATGCAACTGTATGTGTTCCAATTTACTCCCCCGACCATGCGCTCTCATGATTTCACTTAGATGATCAATTGTGCCTACTGCGAAATGGCAAGCCATGCCTACAGCAAGTTGCAACTCTGCTGCCTTTAACTTTATCATTACTTTGTCTAGGAGTCATTGCTGTAATAAGCTGTGACTGGCTTTTTGACGCAGTTTTCATCGTGTATTTTTTTTTTTAATTTTTTTTATGTTTCATGATTTGATATGCTACTAATTTTTGGTGCATAAGTGCACTGACACAGTTTACAAAATGCTGCCTCTGATCCGTCTAAAGATCTTTTGAGCCCTGAGTATGTTTTCTTCCAGTAACTATTATACATGCAATGTCATAAGATGCTTTCCATTGTTTGGATGACGTGGCCATTTGGTAAAAGTAATAAAATCTATCACAGATAGAAATAGGTCTAAATCCTATCTGTTTTTTTGTTTTTTTAATTACTTTCTGAACAGTCTGAATAACTTAATATCAGTGGTGGGTTTTGGTTTTATATCCCTCCTATATTCTAGTAGATTTACATAAATTACAGAGGGCCTTGGTGTATCGAAGTCACGATCCATTTAGGAAGACAACAAATACAAAAAGAAATGGCGCGAATCTCCATTAGTCCGTACCAGGACATCACAACATAGTCAAACTGAAATAAAGATGTTAACTGTAGGTCTATATTGCCAGGAAAAACCCAAATATGCCAGTTCATTATCTTATGCCGGATCAATTTCAAAAATGCAAATTTGTGAAATCTGGCATTAAAAATGCCAATATGGCAACCCTGCTTTTGAATGTAATGGCTACCTGTTAGCGCTTACGTGTGCGAACTGATCGCGCGTGGCCACTGCCGTCACCCCCTCTCATTATAGCGCAAGCAAAAGTATAAGAACGCTAAACAAGTTATTCAAATCTCAACGGCAAATTCTGACGCGACATTCCTTTTCCCCATTATGACATCTATTTCTTGGGAATACATTTCTCCTCATATCCGTTTTATTTCTCTATCAGCGTCTCTTAGATCTCTGACTCCATACCTTCAAAGAATTATGTGGAGAACGCCGCTTTATTCTCAGTAATTGACATTTCATGTCGCTTTGTTTGATATGGCGACGGAAGACGGTCTGTGTCATGTATTAATGCATGGTTAACTTCCGTTTATTGTCACAGCGTCAAGTTTGGAGCCTTTTCCAGGATTGCTTGCTAAATACACATAATTGGCTGGGGAACTCTTGAGGTCAGTGAAAAAAAAAAAGTCATTAGGGTGAGGTTAAACCTGCGCCCCCTCCCCCTCCTTATAATTTTACAGAGAGCTGGGTTAGAAAGCAGCTTAAGCTTGTTTAATTGCGCAGTAATAATAATGCACTTGCCCGTCCATCACAAGTAATGAGGACCATTCTTTCTGTCACCTGTCATGAAATTATAACTGATTTCTGTGATTCCTAAAGTGACTTAAAAGCCAAATATGGGCCCCAAAGGAATAATGATAACTATTATTTTTTTTTTTAAAACCTGAGCGGTACAAAATTTTATAATAAATACATTATATTTAAAATAATATGTAAAATGTAAACGAAGACTTAACATATGTATGGCTATACGTGGTTAAGGAGCCGTTTACCCCTCTTGCAAATTTTGTTTTAGATAATAGGTAATTCCCTAAACATTATAAGGTGTGGGTGTACAAGATACCTGAGCCCCCCCCCCCCCCCTCTTTTTCAACCTTTTTTTCCTCCCAGGTTCCAGCGCGCCTGACGCTACACGAACTGTAATGTGCTGATTCACACTCGTAGTTGCAAAGTAAAGAAGTAGACAAACAGGTGACATTTTCGGTGGGAGGAGCGATATGTAAAGCTATAGTTACCGCACATCGATAGAGATTTTTTTTTTCTTAAATATCCAGAAACCATGAAAACTCAACCCTTTGGCTCGGTATTATAAATATCGCAATCCTTCGGCCTTGATTCATGATAAATACCATAAATCTGGGAGAAATGGGGCTTTGCTGCCTACCCCCTGGAGTGAACCCGGACCACAAGGAGTTTATCACCCGGTCACCGCGATGTCAGGTTTTACCAACTACGCTAGAGAGCAGGACGCATCGATTGAGATTAATCAAGGAAAGGTGAAGAATCACAGAAAATGTCTGGGCAACCGCTGGTATCATCTGATATAACACGAAAATGATGGCGCTATATTGAGCACAGCATGAGTACAAACGGATAGCATATCACCAAACAGGCACTGAAATAAACAAATTTGCAGGTTTTTTCAGTTTTGCCTCTGGTGTAGACCGAGGATTTAAGGCCGCACGACGATTCCGGTCGCAACTAAATGTGGAGAACAGGGGCACTTTCGATGCGACTATTGCCCCCCCCCCCCCCTTTTTTTTTCCCCCACCTCACCCCATCCTCAATATTAAAAGCAGATTAATTGTTCTTCTGTTCTCGTTCAAGTGAAAGATGCAGTTGTGTGGCGGTTAGACGCTCGCCTGCGATTCCAGAGTTCGTTAGTTCAGGTCCTGACGTGGCGGAGTCGATCCCGCCTTAAATGGGTAGTTGGTAGTGTCCACGGAAGTAAAGGTATGATGCTGACCGTATAAATCCCAGAGTGCCAGTTAGTGCGAAAAATCTAGGTCTAGCCCTCTATGCCCAGTATGCCTAAAGGTGTGCAAAAGATCTTTTGTATTTCTTCTTCTTCTTCTTCTTCTTCTTCTTCTTCTTCTTCTTCTTCTTCTTCTTCTTCTTCTTCTTCTTCTTCTTCTTCTTCTTCTTCCTGTCTCTATGTATGTATACGCGCCTATCTACGTACAATTTTACTCTGTATCACAGTGAGTACAAAAACAATTCTTTTCACGTTAGCAGCACTTTGGGCATATTATGCTAGATCCACATTGCTATAGACCAATCGGCAACTTGGTGGGTGGTGGTATCAGTATCATGTCGGCCACTTTTATTTTGTAGGCTCTGTCAGCCTTTGAACTGAGGTCAGTTTGGAAATAAATTCGATTTGATTTACATTGAAAGACATTTCGGGTCTGCCAGCGCCTAAACGTAGCAGGTATAGAAATTAAAACTATACGTATGTATTTGCCTCCCTCCAGGATTTCTGCCCTTCACTGTTACTTCGCTTTCTTTCATCTCCTCGCTCTTGGGTATATAAATATTTTTTTGGGGAAAAAGGGGGGGGGGGGGGGGGGGGGGGGGGGGTTTTGAACAAAAAAAATCAGGTCTACGATTTTTCTGTCTGTCCGTCCGTCAGTACGTCTGTCTGTCTCTCTGTCTATCTGTCTGCTTGTCTGTTGGTCTGTATATATGAATGCAGTGTATCCAGTCTTTCTTTTCTCTCTATCTTCCTCCCTGTTTTTCTCTCCGTCTCCGCCTTGTTATATTTGTCCCTCCCTGTCGAGATCTCTCCCTGTCTCTCTCACTGTCTCTCTCTCTCTGTCTCTCTCTCTCTCTCTGTCAGTCTCTGTCTCTCTCTGTCCCTATCTGTCTCTCTCTGCTTCTTTTTCTGTCTCTCTCTCTGTCCCTCTCTCCATCTCTCTCTGTTTCTCTCTGTCTCTCTCTGTCCCTCTCTGTCTCTCTCTGTCTCTCTCTCTGTTTCTCTCTCTCTGTCTCTCTCTATCTGTCTCTCTCTGTCTCTCTCTCTGTCTCTCTGCCTCTGAGTGTGACCCTATTTATCCTTCCTCTCTTAGCATTTGTTTTGTTTGTATATATTAGTTTGTGTGTGTGTGCGCACGTTTGTGTATGTATGTATGTATATATATATATATATATATATATATATATATATATATATATATATATATATATATATATATATATATATATATATATATTTTGTGTGTTTGTTTATGAGCTATAGACTCGGAAACTACTGAACCGATTTAGCTGAAATTTTTAGGATATGTTTGTTTTAATTCCGGATGTTTACCCATCATGGTTTGTAATTCAACCTGTAATTGTTAGAGATAGGTGACCACAATTTTTTGAAAAATCTTCGAAACTAATATTTCTATTTTAGTGATATTTAATTATATTAAATGCGCATGCGCCGTAGCCAGAAAGCAAGACTTCCACCATTAGCCGGCGAGATATGAACAGCCAACGCCTTCTCTAATAAATAGAGTTGGCCATGGTACAGCAAACAAGACTATCCCTATATCTGTGCAGGCAATGATTGCCACAATAACCATATTAGACACGATTTCTATTTTCTGTCTTTTCAAACAACCTTTGATGAGTTGGAGAGTAGCTGATGGATTGGAAAGGGGAGGGGGGCATCAAGGACTATCTCGACGTCTGCGCAGACACTGACTGCGACATTAACTGTGTTAGACACGTGCCATTTCTATTGTGCCGTTTCAATAATATATATGGAATATCTGTCTATACGAAAACAATTACCTGCTGTTTTGAGTTGTGTTTTAATCAGGACACAGTAGTAGAAACACACATCTCAAATAGTTTTGTTCAACATTTCGCTCTTCCGATGGAGTGGTTGCTTGGTCAAATGGTTAGAACACTGGGCTCCTGTGTGGGAGACCAGGGTTCGAATCCGAGGTATTTTTTTTTACCCGGGGGCAAAATAAAATCCTCACCTGCACTGTCGTGGCGACGGCACTAGCCATGTGGCCCTTAATGCTTAAAAAAAAGGACAGGTTTGTGGGTAAACCAGTTGATAATTAAATTTGACCATTTCGCATACTTATGATTTCATTTTAAACTTTCTGATTGCATGGTTACGCTGAAATTTCATAGCTTTCCATTTATTTTCATTTAGCTGCCTTACTCACTCAAAGTAGCAGCAACAGTAGTATTTGTGGTTGGGCGGTTACACCGTAGTGCTCTCATGCGAAGACCGCCGGTAAGGTGATGTCGGGGAGCGAAATTATACATCCTGACCTGACCAGTCCGTGGCGACAGCACTAGCCCTGCGGCGCCAATTCTTCTGGCTCACGACTCCCTGTCTACTCTGATGGTAAAACAGATAGCAGTGACATTATTTTAGCTATTGTGGTGGTGGTCGTGGTAGTATTTGTACTGGTACTTGAAGGATGATGTTGTAAATATTACACTAGCCTCATTGACTACCTATTACAATTCCTGCTCCCCATTTTAGTCCGGATGGACAGGGATGTCAATGTCAGTTACAAAAAAAAAAAAAACAAAAAAAAAAAAACGCCAGTTGATGATTTTCAAATCCTGCGAAGAGGGAGAGATGTCGGTGGATGTGCGAGGGGGGTGGGGTGGAGGGGGTAATGACTGAAACTGTTAACTTAAAGAGCTTAACATGTAATTTTAAAGTTTTCATTAGTTAATTTGTTTATATTTTACTAACGCTCCCTCT
>CAJHNH020001373.1:5000-7500 GCA_905116865.2 Candidula unifasciata | reverse complement strand
CCGGACTTTTTTTTTAAAATATGAACTTGGCTCTCAGGTCGACCCAGCCTTGAGTGGGTAGAGCATGCAGTTCCAGGAAGTATGGGCCCCTGGCGGGATGCAGACCACATCACCCATCTTATGGTGATTTGTCCATAAAATATAGGCAAAGTCCTATATCCCCTATACGCAGAAAACTGACTGACTGACTTTCCACCCCACCAGGACATCACATAAGCGACAAACACCCGATGACAAAATGTGCCACCATGTGGATGAGGATCACCGTGGAGAGGTCCCAGAAACCGCGTTCAGACAATTGGCCATATTGATGGCCTGCCTATATTGCGGCCTCTGGCAAAAGCCAGAGTGTGGCTTCAAATAACAAAAAATTACGTACTAAGAAGGACCTAAGGAGTAACATACGCAGAAAATGTGGAAAGGAGTCTTTAACTCTACATATACAACCAGTTTTTTTTTATTTTTTTTAATAAACGACAACTTTGGTTACAAAGTGCTCAAGTGATAGTTGTCTGGGTCAAGGTGTGCAAGAAGCTGCGACCCCTCCCCCATTTAAGGGCAGGACTATTTAAATGGCGGTCCTAGCAAGTGGCCCGCAAATCATTGCCTTTTGAATTGTATTAATGATATACCTATGCTGGAGTTTGGGTTTCTGGCCCCTGACTATCCCGTTTTTCAAAATTCTGGCCCCTGCGTAAACTTAGTTGAATAGCCCTGTTTTAGGGGCTGCTGCGACCCCCCCCCCCCCCCCCGCCCCCTTTACAACACACCCCATGTATAGACGGTCTGTTTTTCTTAAAAGTGTTTATACATAACAGATCATTTTTATTTCAAATATATTATTACGCTCAGGCCCTGGCGGGGCCGTAAATTTTTTTCAAAAATGACCTTCGTTTCCAGGTTGACCCAGCCTTTTGTGGGTATCAGGTGCAGTCCTGGGAAGTAAAGGCGGCCGGCGTGATGTTGACTCCTCCCCCACCAAGGATGGTTGGTCTTAAAAAAATATATAGGTCTAGTCCTATAGGTCCGAAAGCGCGGAAAAGGGCGCTTTACATTTTTTTTTTAAATTATTAAATTCTGTCCCTGATTCAGATTATGGTGCTGATATTAATGATAATAATAATATTAAAATGAATCATTATAATTATTCACTAACACAAGGCCTAAACCCCTTGACATTTACAGAGTGTACTTAGATAAGTTAAGAATCAACAACACTGTCCTCTTGGTGTTCATATAAACTCTCCGCTCACATTTTCAGCAGACAGTGCAAAGTTCCAATAGTAACAGTGACACCAGACAGTGCAAAGTTCCAATGTTAACGGTGACACCAGACAGTACAAAGTTCCAATGGTAACGGTGACACCAGACAGTGCAAAGTTCCAATGATAACGGTGACACCAGACAGTGCAAAGTTCCAATGATAACGGTGACCCCAGACAGTGCAAAGTTCCAATAATAAAGGTGACACCAGACAGTGCAAAGTTCCAATGATAACGGTGACACCAGACAGTGCAAAGTTCCAATGGTAACGGTGACACCAGACAGTGCAAAGGTCCAATAATAACGGTAACACCAAACAGTGCTATGTTCCAATGATAACGGTGCCACCAGATAGTGCAAAGTTCCAATGATAACGGTGACACCAGACAGTGCAAAGTTCTAATGGTAACGGTAACACCAAACAGTGCTATGTTCCAATGATAACTGTGCCAGCAGACAGTGCAAATTTTCAATGTTAACGGTGCCACTAGACACTGCAAAGTTCCAATATTAACGGTGCCACCAAAAACTGCAAAGTTCCAATGTTAAATATGCCACTAGACACTGCAAAGTACCAATGCTAACGGTGGCACCAGACACTGCAAAGTTTCAATGCTAACGGTGGCACCAGACACTGCAAAGTTTCAATGCTAACGGTGGCACCAGACACTGCAAATTTTCGATGCAAACGGTGCCACTTACAGTTTCAAAAAATCTTCGTGTTGCTTTCCTCTGAGCACAGTGTATCAATATTTACGTATCCCCCCCCCCCCCTTTTTCCCATTTTCCCACCACGCCCTTCTAGACCAGTGGTCTCCAGACTGACGTGGACCCCCTCCGTTCCCATTCATGTGGGCATGATGTAGTTCTAAGGAGGACGTCATGTAATTTTTTTTAATGAGTGCGTCTCTACTTGTAATAATATTTTATACTAACTGAATGATTTGATTTGATTCAAGAACCGACATCACAACACTCGGGACATTCCCATAAGCGCTCTGTCCCGATCTTCAGCAGCCAGCGAAGAGTTCCGATACTAATGGTGCCAGTAGCTGTCTGATAAAACGTCCGTCTTGCCTTTCCTCTGAGCCTTGGGCTTCTGCCAGAACCTCTCGTCACCCCCAACTGCATCAATCTCACCAGACAGTAGTGATCCATCTGCTCCTCCGAACTGTACACGCTCTCCCACAAGGCACTAACCACGTCTGTCCTATCATGTACCAGTATTCCAACAAGT
>CAJHNH020001372.1:589994-662946 GCA_905116865.2 Candidula unifasciata | reverse complement strand
TGAAAATTTTTTGACCGGAAAGTTGCCAAAAAAACCGAGGGGTTTTTCTTAGGGTCGTAAAAAGGCGACTTTTAAAAAGGGCCCTGCTAGGCCCAAATTACCCGGGGTAAAACTCTGCAGTCAAAAGACATTTTTCTCCCTATGGCAATTGGATACGGCGCTATGCTGGCTATTATTTTGACCAATCGACACTCATTGGGTGTTGTGATCAGTATCAGATAGCTGGCAGCCTTTACATTTCGTTTAATTTGATACGTTTTCGTGATATTTTACATCCCAGGACATTACCTGGTTCTCATTATAGGCTAGGTCGATCTGGGAGCCAGTGTCAGTGAAAACAAAAATCCGACTCGATGCAGATTCGAAACCAGAACCTTCAGACCGGCAGGCTAGCCTTTACGCCACCATGGCTCACAATTTATACTGGGGGATCCGTTAGAATTGCGGCGTCCGTGGATAAGGCGTTGCGAGTCCGACTCGTAAGCCGTTTTTTTACCGCGATCGAACCGCGTGGGCTGCGGGGTTTTTTTATCGTGGTAGGGGATCGCGGTCGCCCCACCTAAAATGGGTCCGGGATGGGCGTCCTGGGAAAGTAAAGACCCCGAGAAAGCTGACCACTTACCCACAGAGGTGATGGCTGTAAAAATAGGGGACGTTTGCCCATATGCCCGATGCGCTGAAAGGCGTGAAAAGGGAACTTTACTTTTACTTTTATACGTTAGAATTAGTGCCATAGATGCGCTTGGCTTATTCAGTAAACATTGATACTAATACATTTGTCGGCGTTTGTGGCTTAGGCGTTGCGAACGCGCTTCGTAATGCCTGGGAGCCATGTTTGATCCTGCTCTATATTTGTCCTGCCCGGGTTTTCGACTGTGTTCTGAGAGCTGCTGTTCGGGGCAAAGCAAACGCTAAACGTAAAAAACCCCAAACAACCAACAACGTGGGGTTGGGTTCTGCAACGTCTTGTAAAAGTTACGCAACTAACTAACTAATAAATTTATGGAGGTCAAAATAAATGAAAAATATTACTAAACGTTGTCGGTTTTGAAGTCAAATCAGTATTGTATGGAGCTGAAACTTGAAAAACAACTAAAACAGTTACTGATAAACTATACGGGGGCCCCGCAAAATAGGTTTTTTCACATGGTATAATATAAACTCTAATGTTGAGCTTTCTGGAAACAAACAAATTCCATTGGGTAAGAGGTGAAAAAAAAATGGGTTTGGGTAAGACCACGTTGGAAAACGGAGAAAGTACAACTCATGTCTTTGCACTGGAACCCCAGGAAATACAAATAAAAACAACCAAAAACCACACAAAAGGGGGACAGTGCGTTAAAAAGATGGGAGAACATGGGGAGTGGTGGGGGGGGGCGACTTCATAGTGAAGGACTATATAAAGACTTAGCGGCGTTAGTTGATGTCTATCTCCAATGTGGGATTAGAAGGCGGCAACAAAAATTGACAAAAGGGGCGGGGGGGGGGAACCCCCCCGGATATTTTTAGTACTATAAGGCTTACTTAGGATTGATCAGTGTCATGTATCTGCTGCGTCCATACAAGAGCCACGATGGAGTATGGACACGGCTTCTGCCACTCTCGTCACTAGCGCCCGGGTGAGGAGATTTTGTGAGCATAACAGTTGCTACTACCCGGACACTGTTCGATGCCATGCAGAGTGAATTGGACGTTATCTGCCGCACGTGCGCGGAGTGGTGAATCGTCCGGGACTTTTGAAGATTTAAATAGTTCATGTCCATAATGTATAATATGGTGTATTTCTTCACCACAAAAGGTTATGGTAATCAATACAGCAGTATGTAGATTTAAACAGCTTGTGTAATTGATTGTAGATTTTGATGTAATTCTTCAACTGCCACAAAAAGGTATGGCAGATTACTTTAACTTTATGTATGTTTAAATAGTTCCAATCACGGTTGTAAAGAATGATATGTTTCTGTAACTGCCATACAAAATTTGTGGTAAATTATTGCATCTGTATGATGATTTAAATAGCTCATGTCAGCAACGTAAAGCATGGTGTATTTCTGTAACTGCCACATAAATGTATGGTATATTGCCACAGCTATAAGTAGATTTAAATATTCGTTGCAGTGTTTTCTCTTAGAAATACTACATGGTAGATATGGTGCAACATATCAGTGCCTGTATGCAAATTTCAACCTTAGTGTAAAATGAAAATGGGTGAAGGCCCTGGGTCTCTCAGTAAACACCAAAAGTATATTGGAAAGTTATCACAACCATATGTAGATTTCAGTTTGTTTAGTGTCAGGGATGTTAAGTAAGGCTATTTCTGTAACAGCCACATAAATAGTCTTGTAAATCATTACTGTTTATATGTAGATTAAATGTTTCGTGTAATACATATAATGTGCGGCGTCTTGTCTGTAAATACATACATAGATTATGGGTAAATTATCACAGCTGTATCTAGTAGATTTAAAGAGTTGTGTCGATTGTGTTAATAATTTCCTGTATATTGCTGTAACCGCTTTACAGAAACGATATGGTTCTCAATGCGGATTTCGGGGCACCATGGGGGGTGGGTAGACTAACTGCCCCCTAACACTCAGTATCGTAAAAGGGGACTAGTTATGCGTGTTTCATTCGAAGTCGGACGGCATCCTTGTGGAAAGTAACAGAGCAACAATCAGCATATAAATAACCAAGATCTGTAAAACTGTTGTGCAGGCAAAACATGAAGTTATAGTAAAAGTCTAGAAGTTGACGAACAACCAGATCTTTCCGCCACAGTTTACAGCCGATGAGCGCTGAGAAGGAGAAGGAGAAGAAGACAGATACGGTATACCATTACAAGTGTATGTAGTTTTCAATACTGTATGTCACTTCGGCAAAGTATGGGGTGTATTAACTGTAAATATCACAGATATGCACGATAAAGGCCGAATTGTTTTTTCCATAACAGTGGTAATTTAAATAAATAGCTTTTACAAATGTCAGTTGAACATTGTTTTTGTTTTGGGTGTTCTTTAATTACTACCACATAAGTAAAGAATCTATAATTACAGCCATTTCTCTATCTGTGTTCTGGAACCCCATTTTAAAGAACTTTAAAATAAAAAAAAAGTCCAACTGTGTCCCTCTCTCTTTTTAAAAAGCATGTCGTAGAAGGCGACTAATTATGGATGTATCGTTAAAAAAAGGCACCTAACCAACAGTCTGATACAAATAAGCCAGATCTGTAAAACAGATCTGCACTAACGGCGCACGTTCTGGATCAGTACCAAAGTCATGGAGTGGACGATTAACCAGAACATTCCGCTTGAATTTATAGCGGTGAATGCTTTGAATAAGAAGATTACAGCTGTTTGTAGATTTCAATTGTTTTTGAGGTTTGAACAACGGATCAACATCATGGCATACGGGTAGTAACCCATAAGTGCTCCGTTCTTCTTTTAACTCAAACGTGAGTCCGAAGAAGCTCAGCACAGGGCACAGGCTCTGTAGCACCGGCGAGGATCCAGAAATACGTTGGGTAGAGTTTCAACTCCAAATTTGGCATGGGCAGCGCCGCCAGGCTACTTTTTTTTTCGATTTGAAACTGCCTAGGGATATTTTTTTACGTGTGCAACAATCCACACTGGCGTCTGATCTCACAACCCAGAGCCTAAGGAGAATTGCTAAAAGTCCAAGTCTACGTGAAAAAATCCTAGCCTTTACCGGGGATTGAACCCGGAACCTCTAGCACTCGAGGCGGACACCATGCCTCGAGACCACACGTCATCTTAACAGTTTATGAAAGTCGTTTAAACTACAGTGGTACCTAGGGTCGGGCACTTAGTTCCTAATGTTTGCGAGCTCAAACAATTTTTCCATTGAAATCAATGCAGATCCAACAATTTTATTTTTTTGGACATTTTTTTTTTAAAGTGGATTCTTTATAACTGTATCTTTGTGGTTGATAGTTGCTGGCGCGTGTTTATGGTAGTGGTGAAAGAGGAGGATACTTCTTCGAATGATAGTCCCATTTCATAATAACATCGGGCAAATATTTAGGTATTTCTTGTAGTTATTCTCTCTTTCGTAACCTGGGAAGTGGTTCGATTACTGGCTCGGTGGCTAACAATAATTTGTTTACTTCCTCTAACACTTGCGACATTTGCTTTATTAAGACAGTACAGATTATACATTTAGCCATGGCGTACTGCCTGGCAATATCAGAAACACGAACACAGTTCTAATTGTTAGTTTTTTTTTACTTCTTTGTTTCTGCAATAATACTCTTAGGCTTCTTCACGTCACTAGCACTAACGCTTTTGATTGTCTAGGGAGGCGGATGAGGAGTAATTTAATTAAAAATGCCATCTGCACACACAATTGTATCAAAAACAACGCCCCAGAAACATGTTCACATTATATACAGTTATATATATATAGTTGACCGGCCCCGAACATGAGTGAAAAAGTGACATCAGTCTGGGGGTCTTGTAGTTTTTTTCAAAAAAAAAAAAAAAAAAAACACAAAACGTCAAAAAAAAAAAAAAAAAAAAAAAAGTTTAAAAAAAAAAAAAAAAATCCCCCCAAAAAAAAAAAAACAAAAAAAAACACAAAAAAAAAAAAATGCCCCCCGCCCCCCGCTCCACCCCCCGTCCAGCGTCCATCCCCACATAGTGAGATGTCAGGCCCAGGGTGTCCTTGATATCCGGTGTCTGCAAAATTTTCTTGTCGAATCCTGTTTTTTTTTTCCAGGTACCGTACAACCCCTCCACCTCCCCCACCTTTTCTCACGTCAGTTATTGTTATCTTCAAATCATCATGACGTTTTTATGGTTAGGTTTTTCCTAAAGTTAAAGAGAAACAATACTGTTTATTTAACTTTCAGCCCAAGTTCGTTTTGCAGCAGAGAAAATCTTCCCATAACATATAAATTCAGTAGCGTCGATTTTCTGCTTCATGATTTCTTTAGTGATATTTTCATACAGCATTAAAAGTCTGTATTTACTTCCCTGTTGAAACATACAAAGCCGCAACGTTCATGTTTTGTTTGTATTTGTTATATTGTGAAGCTTGCTAATATACTTTTTGTTCAGTTTTTATATAGCTCCCTCAACATACGGATTTGGAGTCGTGTACTATTTTCTTCTTCTATTCGCTTCTATATATAATATATATAATATATATATATAATATTATATAGTATATATATATATATATATATATATATATATATATATATAATATATATATATATATATCTTATATATATACACGCACACATATATGGGTTGTTGTGTGGGGGGAGGGTGTGGGTGTATAGGTATATATATATTATAAAGATAAAGGTTTAGCGAGATAGAAGGAAAAAGAGAGTATAAATATTGCTCTTAAACTGAGCGTTCTAAACCTCCAAAAACCTATCTGGGCACACCTGTCTTAATGTTGAGTGAAACATCACGCACAGTGTGCATTTATTGGGCCACAACAGTGACCTATGCAATCTGCAGGTTTGTTTCCATTTACCAGGAACAGGATCCACACTTCATTCCTCCGGGTAACAAAGGCTGTGTTTTGTATTTTTTAGCCCTTGAGGTCATAGTGTTGTGCAGCGATAGCATGGAATACTAACCCATGACAAGTGTGAGGTGCGTATCCGGGATGTTTGCGCAGAGGCCGGCATGGCCAGATTGCAATTAATGTTAGGTGTAAGCTGTGATTTATTGACGTTTCTTTACTTATGTAGAAACTAGGAATAGCTTGTTTTATTATGTTTTTTTGAGAAATCGATAGTGTTTTTGCTTTTTATTTAAACCCCACACGTGCAGATGTGTTTCCGTGTGCACACACACGACCCTGATTGTCTGGCTGTGTGTGTGTGTGTATGAATGAATGTATGTATGTATATATGTGTGTGTTTGTGTGTGTGTGTGTGTGTGTGTAATGTATGGATGGGTGGATGGATGCCTGCCTGCCTGCCTGCCTGTCTGCCTGCATGCATGCATGCATGCATGTCTGTCTGTCTGTCTGTCTGTCTGTCTGTCTGTCTGTCTGTCTGTCTGTCTGTCTGTCTGTCTGTCTGTCTGTCTGTCTGTCTGTCTGTCTGTCTGTCTGTCTGTCTGTCTGGCTGGCTGGCTGGCTGGCTGTCTGTCTGTCTGTCTGTCTGTCTGTCTGTCTGTCTGTCTGTCTGTCTGTCTGTATGTATGTGTTTGTCACACGAACACTAACGTTCATAGGTTTGCATGTATGTGTGTCGAGGTAGTGTCGTGGATGCCATTTTTAAATGCCGGCTGTGTAGTCATGTGATTAAATCCCTCTACATGCTGATATATTTTTCAGTGGATTTAAAATTCAGGTCTACCCCGCCCACTTGGGTAAGAGGAAATTTTCTGAGGAGTGGAGGCGGAAAACATTGTTTTAATTACAAAACGAATCTTCTTCTTTTTCTTCTTTTTCTTCTTCTCCTCCTCCTCCTCTTACTCCTCCATCATCATAACCATCATCATCATCTTCTTCTTCTTCTTCTTTTTCTGCTTCTTCTTCTTCTTCTTCTTCTTCTTCTTCTTCTTCTTCTTCTTCTTCTTCTTCTTCTTCTTCTTCTTCTTCTTCTTCTTCTTCTTCTTCTCCTCCTCCTCCATCATCATAGTCATTTTCATTATCATCATCTTCTTCTTCTTCTTCTTCTTCTTCTTCTTCTTCTTCTTCTTCTTCTTCTTCTTCTTCTTCTTCTTCTTCTTCTTCTTCTTCTTCTTTTCTGCTTCTTCTTCTTCTTCTTCTTCTCTTCTTCTTCTTCTTCTTCTTCTTCTTCTTCTTCTTCTTCTTCTTCTTCTTCTTCTTCTTCTTCTTCTTCTCCTTCTTCTTCTTCTTCTTCTTCTTCTTGTTTTTTTTTTCTTTTTCGTCCGGCTGGTAACTCCTGTTGAAAAAATCGGTTATTTATCCCACGTCTGGACTTTTGTTTTGTTTCGAAACTTGTATTATGCGTTCACGTCCGTTTTGCAGATCTGGTTTATTATATGCAGACTGTTGGTTCCTCGCCTTTCAGGCAAATGAACTTCCTCTTTGAGGGGGAAGAAAGCCTTAGTAGTCTCAATTTACAAAATGCTTGTTAAGAGGCGGCGAATTCTCTCTCCCCCCCCCCCCTTTTTTCTTTCCTCCTTCCCGGAATTTTATCCCGAAACCCACACGGCAAAACAATACTAATAAACTACGGATTGGTCTGTAACATGTAAGGCTAACACCATCTCTTCAGTACTTGGCAGTTGAACGACTAGTGAATCGCCTGCTGAACCTATGTGCCAGAGGCTAGATTCCCCTTCTAGGGGACAATTACTTGACCACACTGCTCCGGGATCGACCCAGTAGCGTATAATGGATTCCAGGCACGTTTCTTGGAGCAAAGCGGAAGACCTTACAACTGACAACATCACGCACTCTATATGGTGTGTGGTCACGATATTATCGAGCGCGCAGTTTCGCCAATTTGCGACGTTAGCATGGAATCAGTATATATGCTTGTAATTTGTGTTTTTTATTTTTATTATGCTTATATACAGTCGTGCTAATAAATAGTTTGTTTGTTTGTTTGTTTTAGTATCCAGAAGCCATGAGTTGTTAACCCTTAGGCTCGGTATTATGGATATCGCAACCTTTAGGCTTTGAGTCCATTGTAAATACCGTAAATCTGGGAGAAATATGGCTTTTCTGCCCACCCCCGGGAGGGAACCCGGACCACAAGGAGTTCGTCACCCGGTCACTGCGCAATCCGGTTTAGCTAACTACGCTAGAATAAATGGGCATAAATGGTTTAAAATATTTGATTTGAAACTTACTAAGAAAGGGGATTTTGGTGGCATGGCAGCTAGACCAATGCTCCCCATACTTTATTATTTTTTTTTTTTTTCCAATTTGTATTTTTAGCGCCCACCCCCCGTTTAGAAACAAATTATCGGTCTCTCTCTCTCTCTCTCTCTCTCTCTCTCTCTCTCTCTCTCTCTCTCTCTCTCTCTCTCTCTCTCTCTCTCTCTCTGCCGCTCTGTGTCTGTCTGTCTGATTAGATCTATATAAAACAAGTTTGTCATATTCTGCTGCTCATTTATGGAATCACCTCCCACTCGATCTGAAAAATATGAGTATGTACTCGTTTAACCGCAGCCTTTTTAAATTCATGCCTACTAGTGATTACAGGCCACCATAGATGTAGTTAATAATTCACATGCATTATCATCTTTCTTATATGTATTATGTGGGTGGATGTGTGTGATTGTTAGTGTGTGTGTATATATGTGGATATATGTCTGTATTTTTAGGTTTATCCATAAATGTATGTGTGTGTGTTTTCTGTTTGTTCATTTATGTCTATGTATGTGTATGCTTGTATATGTATGTAGATGCATGTGTGTATATATCATGTATGTCTGTATATGAGTTCGCATGTATGAGAACATAGGAGTATGTATACGTGTGTGTGTGAGTGTCTACGATTGTGTAAACATGATGTGTGTATGCATTATACTATAATTTATATTTCTTTATTAAATCCATAACATGCATTATTGATAACAGGTATTGGTACTCTGAAAAATGAGTACTTAGAAGGGCCAAATGTCAGACGGGCCTGCGTGCCCAATTTGTAACCCTTTGAAAATAAAGTTCGTTTGTTCGTTCGTTCTGTTTGTCTCTCTCTCTCTATCTATCTATCTCTCTCTCTCCCCCTCTCTTTCTGGAACAAATCATCATCTTTTGCGTTGTCGATAAGTATAGGCGGCGATGATTCGCCATCGTACGCCATCAGCAATACGCCGGATCATATCAGTGCCCTTGTCCCACCCAACACTGGTGGCTAAGCCATTCATATATTTATCTTTCTGTCTTATTTTCCAACTTTTCCTTCATTTTGCAGTTTTCCGCAAGTACATACTCCTCCGTAGACTGCCAGGAGAAGGACGACTTCCATCATAGGGCCCTGGAAGTGCTGGGCTTCTTTCGGCTTCGAGGCTACCCTGAACACAATTTATATGCTGCATTTCATCGCTCACGGTCTGAAGCAGCGGCTCTTAAACTTTCTACTTCTGCTACCCTTTAATACAGTTCTTCGCCTTGTGGCGACCCCCAAACATACACTTATTTTTGTTAATATTTCATACTTTCAATGAATATGTGATTTCCGATGCTCTCATGCGATCCCTGTGAAAGGGTCATTCTATTAAAAAATGGTCGCGACCAACAGATTGAGAACCTCTGGTCTATAGGCTGTGTTGTGGGCCTCACTTCCAGACCTAAACATCACCACAACAGACCTATCCTCCCGCTTACATACAACCTTTACAACATCTGTGCCACAGGCTCCTCGCACCCTAAAGGCTGACCCTGGTGGCCTACAGACATGGTTGTAACCTTAAGGATGTTCTAGTCAACAGTCAATTACGTCCCACCTCTGAGTCCCATTCAGACACTGTCTCTTATCATAGACCTATTTGCAAGACTTGTCTTTACGAGACTGAGGCAGATGGTCCGGAACTCCCTAATGCCACCTTCCACGTACGTGGAACATTCTATTGCACGAGCTGCAGTGTTATTTACGCCGTCATCAACACAAGATGTGGTATGGAATATCTCACTAAAACGAGGCTACGACTAGCTGAGGGGTTCGGGCAAGATCTTTCTGATATGCAAAAATGTGCCCTCAAACGTGTGCCTTTGTAATTACAGTTCTGATGGTCCCCAAAATGACCTTGACTTATAGCTTATGACAATCAAATCTAGCAACTCCAATGACAGGAGTCCGTAAGTCTCTCAAAAACTGTCTTATCAATTTCTTGGGTGCCAGTTCACATAGGAAAGGTAACATCCGAAACAGTTTTATATAATATTTTGGACTTAGGGTCCTTGTCCCTGTATGTTTTTTTTCTTTTTTCTTTTCTAGTCAGTATTTTTTTCACGGCGGCAACGCTCGTGCCTGATAATGCTAGTAATTGAATTTCTATCAGAAATAGACAAATTAGTTATTTGTGTTAGTACTTGTGGTTTTGTAGTTTTACGTACGGGCTTATCATGGCTCTGCTTTTCGTTTGCTTTGACATCTTGATACTCCAGTTTGTCTTATTATCAGCGTTGTGAATGTTCAGCCTAAGCTTTGTGGCGGGTCATACAGGTGTTGATGGCAGCGAATGGAAGATTATCTGACGGACAAGGCAGAGATTATGACTGCTCTGTAAAGTATCCAGAAACCATGGGTTGTAAACCCTTTGGCTCGGTACTATGAATATCGCAACCCTTCGGCCTTGATTCCATTATAGGTACCGTTAATCTGGGAGAAATGTGGCTTTTCTGCCCACCCCCGGGAGTAAAACCCGGACCACAAGGAGTTCGTCACCCGGCCGCCGCTAATTGTCAGGTTTAACCAACTGCGCTAGAGAGCCGGGCTCTGGCGCTAGTCAGGAGCGATGTCATTAGTGTCTTGTGAGATGCCTATGTGAGGATGATTACGTCATGTATGACTCCGTGACCCTGTTCAGGCTGGTGGATATGATGGTGCTTCATGGAGCTGCCAGACGTAAACATGTATGTAAGGGCACTAGGGGTTTCATTTCATTAAACACAGACTGGATCACAACGTCTCCTAGTTTGACGTAATCTGTGTGTCTGGTGTCGAGGAAAACTCCAAGGAATGTGGGTTATCTGTCTGAAGTATTGATTGATTTTCTAACGTTAGGCATCTTCTTTCTTTGTGTTGGAAGAAACAGTAGACTTGATGTGGGTATTGTTTGTTTCTGTGTTAGACGCCTATTTTTTTTTTCTCGAATTCTCTACTATCTCTACTGACTTTTGAAGTAGCTAGGAGGCTGTTGAGGTATAGTTGTTTTTTCATTTTTTTTTTCATTGCAGGAGTAAAGTCATCTGCATGTAGACGGACACGTGTTGATGTAACAATTAAATGATGCCAGTTATGTATATTAAGACAAGACGTGGGGCTATCCCACTGCCTCGAGGGACGTCCACTGTCGGTTTTACTAACTTAATAACCGTCCGGTTTAACTCCAGCTGATGGTTGATTCTGGATGACTCTTATCCAAGAATACTTACTGTGGAATATTCTGCTCAGGTTCTTCATTCCAAAAAGTGCGGAAAAGGTTATATAAAAATAAAAGTTGAAAATGACATTTAAAGTAATCTTAATGGGAAGGATTAATCTAATTGGTATTAACTTATAATTATTATTTGTTTTGAAAAGTATGTAATCACAATGAATTTAATCTGTTACACATTAAGGCAGACAGATACGAAAAGATAATTAAATAGTTTCTTTGCGTTCTTTTTTTCATTTTACCCACCGCTGTTTTTAGCCCCACCAGAACCCTTAATTTCACCTGAGCGCCGCTCCCATCACCCGCCCCACAGACCCAGCTTAAAATGAATACGACATAAAGTTCTGGAGTAATGGTGACCACATCACTCATCGAATGCCATTTGGTCTAGAATAAGATGAATCTATCAACGTTTGCCCATTACGCCGCTGGCCTGGAAACCTTTTATATTTACTTTTTTACTAAGAAAATATTACACATCCTTGTATCATGCTAGATGTGGACATCATTTTGGTATAATTATGTGTAATCGAACCCACTGCAGGCTGCATGGATTTTTGTCGTGGTATGGGACGCCACAGGTCGACCCAGCCTAAAATGGGTACCAGGATGGGCTGTCCTGGGAAAGTAAAGCCGGCGTAATGCTGACCACATTACCCACAGAGTGCTGATTTTCTGTAAAAATATGGGACGCTCTGCCCATATGCCCGATGCGCCGAAAGGCGTGAAAAGGGATCTTTACTTTTTACTTTATTTTAGGCGTCTGTTGAGCTCGTGAGTTGTTGTTGAACATAGTTATGTTTTTTTTCAAAACAACCTTCGATGGGGGGGGGGGGGGGGGCAATCAAGGACTATCTCGACGTCGGGGCGCAGACATTGACTGCGTCATTAACTTCATTAGGACAGGTGCGATTTCCATTGTCTTTCTTTTCTAAAACCCTTTGATGAGGCAGAGGGTAGTAGTTTTGATTTAGTTGGTTGATTTGGTGGGGGGGGGGGGGGGGGGGGTTTTGGGGCTGGGGTGGGGATCAAAGACTATCTCAAATTACGCCACAGCAACGCACCGTGGCCGGGTACAGCTAGTATATTCTATAGGTATAATATATATATATATATAGTTATATATATATATATATATATATATATATCTATATATATATATATATATATACTCCAGTAACTGTGCCTTTCCATCGAGCTTTAATTCTTCACTCCATCATGCTTCATGAAGTCTCAGGCGTGTTTAATTATCTAGAATCTTTTCTACGGTGTATGTGTAAAATAATGAGTTCTGTTTACTCCATAGTGCTGGAATCACACTGTTACAGACACGTCGGCACTTGATTTGATTAACTAATTTTTTTATTTTTTTCTGTTACTTTTTTGTTGTTGTTGAGAGCCCATATTAATTATGGAAAATCTTATCACGGCCTGTTTATAAATGTATATATAGACTGAGCGCCCCTAACCCCCCCCCCCCCCCCTAGCCAATTTGTCACCAAATATATGTTTTTGTGTCAGCGCCCCCTGACTGCTTACATGTAAGTACATAATAGATCCACCTTTTCTTCGGGCTCTCAATCTGAAACATATCGGCGATCTTAACTTTCAAATCCTCTTTCTCATCCGATATTTTGTTGACGTTGTCTTTGTTTGCATTATTATTTGTTACCCCTCTGACGAATCTCTCTAATACTATGATGAGCATTGTGTTCTACCCCGCTGCCCCCTTTCCGGGTTCTATTGTCCAGTATTTTTCTACGTGAGGCTACTTTTTTTCCAAGCAGTATTGTTAATTTATCGTTTCATACTATTCTGGCATTAGTTCTTCTTTAATTAGGGTGATGCATTAACTACACATTAATTACACCTCTCATATATCATTTTATTTTCTTGTTTGGTTTGGTGATCTTTTAACGCTGGCAGGTCTCAAAATCACAGTATCTGTTTTTTTCTACGCCGATCGATTCTCTTACTAGATTCGTCTGTATGTCTGTCCGTTTTTTTTAAATGTCTGTATGTCTGTGTTTGTGTGCGTGTGTGTGTGTGCGTGCGCGCGCGTCTATGTTTGTTAGATACATTGAGCAAACATTCCTGTACAGTTTGACTATAATATTTGTGTTTTCCCTCTCATTTCAGGTCTACGTTTAAGAATAGTGAAGCCCTGAAGTCATGCCTTACCTAACCTGTCTCGTTTTTATTCAGTGAGTATGGCGCGAACAACGGCTCAGGTGGATCCTGCACCGAATTGAACCAGTACAGCGCGGAGGCATGGAATTCGCAAATCTGCACAGAAAGAAAATCTCACCAATGGATGAAGAAAACTCAAAGCGAAAGACATCAGTGAAGGAGGCATGGGAGGAGAGCTACAACCAGAAATCCAAAGAGTTGAAAATTGAAGAGAAGAAGCTCAGCGGCAAATATGATTTCGATTTCTCGCAAGCATCTCTGAAACAAACGCTGAAGTTCACAGATAGTGTCAAGCGTTTAATAAATATATTTCGTTCAAAACGTTTTAGCGACAAGACACTCGAAAACCTGTACAGGCGCTACTTTCTGAAAGTCGATCAGTCATCGCAGTCGAATATGCAACTTTTGAGTATTGTTGTCTGTCTTCTGCTTATTGTTTTATTTTACGTAAATGGAATGATTAGTCCCATCCGAGGCATAGTGCTCGGTATTGTGATCCTCTTGTTCGTCATCCTAGAGATTTTGCTTTATTACATCCAGCTCGACTACTTGACTCTGCAGATCATCAGCCATGTCGCCGTGTTGTTGCTGTTTGTTGTGGTGTGTATAGAAACGCTGGACCCAAAGCCGCGGGATGTTTCAGACGGATTGTGGATCACTGTGTTCTTCGTCTATATGATCTATTCGGGGATTCCCGTGGGCATGACAGTGGCGGTACTCTCGGGTATTCTGCTGCCAGCGATTCAGCTGTCCGTCTCCGTGCATTTAACCAATCATCAGCTAGACAATACTGATCGGGTAAGTGACGTTTATGTTTGCACATCTTTGGGCTTGTTTGTGATCATTAGCTTAAACATTGTTATCATCACCAGCATTATTAAATGGAAAGGACTGATCGCATAGGTGGTGTTTATACTTGCAAATCGTGGGTCTTGGTTATCTTCATTAACTCAAGCATTTTCATTATCATCACCACCATCAGTATAACACTGATCTGGTAGGTTGTGTTCATATTTGTATATCGTTTAGATTGTCCTCCTATAGGTTGCGGAGCCCCATTATAAGGGCAAAGTAGAATAGACTCACTACCCTCCTCCCCATTTCAAACAAGCATGTCGTATAAGTCGACTAATTAGAATCGCTTTCTTCAAAATCGGAGCGCATCTCGAGAGGCGAGGAACCAAAAGGCTGCAAATAAACAAGCCAGATCTGTAAAACGCGTATGCACTCAAAACTGTAGTTCTGGAACAAGAGTAGAAGTCCAAACTTGAAAGAACAACCAGGACTTTCTATCGGTGTTAACAGCCGGCGAATGCTAAGAAGAAAAAAAAAGAAGTTTCGATTATTTATCATCATTAGCTCAAATATTATCGCCATCATAAACAGCATAATCATCATTCTCATCGACACTTAGGAAAACAGAGACCGAGTGAGATGAGTTTATATTAGCTTATCGATGGTTTTGCTCATCATCGTTGGCATCACCATCATGATGATCATCAGTGTCGTCAGATTAATCCTCAGTTAAGATATAATCGAACGATAATTACATTTTACAAAGACATTTCACGAAATGCTATTTCTATACAGCGGAATAATAGTTACATGTAGTGAACTCCCACTAGTTCCTGGAGTAGAAGGGAGAAAAGTCAAAAGAAAAATGTAGACTAGACACACCGAGTGACCACGTTTGGGAAATAGAAACCAGTGCACGCAAGGAAGCGACAAGTAATAATGTAAAAGATGCGACCAGAATAGACAACCCCGCGACCTCAATTACAGCCACATAACTGGTATTGAAACCAAAGCATAGTTTTACAGTACATATTTTCTGAATCTAATTGTGTACTGTAGGACACCACAAGTACGAAACACATTAGTAATTGTTAACACTCACACATCTATGTGGACGTCTTAAGATCCGTCTTCTAACATTATTTTCTTGCTCTCTCCGTGTCTCTCCTCTCTTCTGTCCTGTCACTTTCTGTTGTCTATCATTTTCTTCGACTTTAATTTCTCTGCAGCATTGCTCTCTCTTCTCTCTTTCTCTCTCTTCCCTTGTACACACACACACACACACACACACACACATATATACATATGTGTATATGGTAACTGATGCTGTTGTATTATGACAAGATAGCCAAATCATTGTATCTTTGTACTGTATTTGGTACAAAGTGCTATTTCGACAGTTGGTATATACTATCATCGCTCATGCTGTCTCATGATTGTCAAATTTCCCCATGCATCTCACCTTTTAAGTATTCATTTGTATTGCTTTTTTTTTTTAAACAAATTTAAATCGCTGTATAAAACGACAGTCTTTATCATAATACTATATGAACCAAAACAAAGCTGTATGATTGAAGTCATATTTTACGGGTAATATGAGTTCACTTATTGCGCCACTTTGAGAAGCGAAAACATTAATTACTGAAACATCAAGGTATTGTATGTGACTTCGGAACCTGGCAGTTAATTATTTATAACGGACTACAAATTTCCGTTTCCTGGCCCATTCCACATTTAGACTTGAATGACACTAAGAACAGACATAACGAATGCGTTGCTTCGTTCACAGTTTTATTTTTGTTCTAGTTTCCATTAATTTTCTCTCAACATGCCGTATTATTGTAGCTTGACTTGCTTTGCGAAAAAAAAAAACAATCATCATCATCACGTTCAGCCAGTATTCCTGAAGGAGGAGCTTTAGGTTATAATTGTGACTCGTTTATGTGCGCCATATAAAATGGCTTAGCAATGCTCGCCACCAAGTAGCCCTGAAAAAAAAAAAAAAAAACTCTTGTAGTGTTCATGCGATCAAAGGAGACAGGCCCAAATACGGTGGAATAGGTCTTGGTAGACTGGTCCGAGCGCCTAGTGAAAAAGAGCTTTTCATCCCTAAAAGTCAGTGACCTCTGCCAGTTGCCAAAGTCTAACCGATGAACCAACCGTAAGCTTGTCACTCTGGTCGTGAAGGAAGTCGGATAATTTGCCACCGCAGCGACAACATATAACACCAAATCTCACAGTACCTGTTGCCAAGTCACTATTTCGTCTTGTCCTTGTCCGAATGTCCGATAAAGTGCAGCAGGGGATGTCCGAGGCCTTGCTTAATGAACCAGGTTGGCCCATCTTCCGGAATTGTCTAGGGAGATATTTGGCCGTAACAGTAGACGAGGGACATTTCTACTGATGATCCCTGCTAGCATGTTCGCCTATATAATTCTCCTTCTTGTTGCTCTGTACAGGCACCACTTAACGAATGTTTGAAGTTTATTAGTACAGTAAACCGTCAGTAACACGCTGTTATAACGAAAACACCTTTGATACCGACAGAGATGTATCATTTCCTGTATAAATGTTTTTCGGCTAACGCGAATTTTGGTTACCACGAACTGAGTTTTAGTCCTTTGTGTCACGAACTTCTAGAACTTCCAGACCGTTTTTTTTTTTTTTGCTCCGCTTGTTCCTGTGCTGGGTGTGTAAGAAATGCATTTTAAAGTTAAAACATTGTCGAATTTGCGTTAGTCTGGTGCTTGAACTAAGGATTATTATTTTTAATTAACATTAACATTACTTGGTGCAGTCGCTCGACAATGCGATCTTCGTGTCAACAGTCAGCTTATATTTTAACCAAAACGTTAAGTTAGGTAATTTGTTCAAATACAAGCACTGTGATTTCATATCAACGCTTGTTGTTCTACCCCCCCCCCCCCCCCCCCTTCTCCCCACCCCATTTTCTTACTTTATATTCTTTAAACATAGTCAGCACGAGTAATATCGAGGTGAAATCTTGCAAGCAGTAAGACTGAAGTCATGCAAGAGGAACCAGGCAGGCCTAGACGGAGTTACGAGTTTGCATACAGCTGCATTGCCACGAGCTTGTTTAGAACATATTAATTATTCTACAAACCTTATCAGTCGCCACTACTGTATAGGCATTTGATCAGTAAATTGTCTTCATGTGTGGGTTTCACGGCCCCATTACGTGTGTTTGATATAGATAAAGTGGGAAGAGGGGGAGGGGGAAGGGTATACTCACTGCCCCGTAAAAAAAATATAGCAACAGTAATCAATAGTTTGTCGGAACCGAATGTGTTCTAGCCAAATGGCGTAGTGATAGCAGCCAGCTGTAAACTACAGTAGCTAGAGCCAACCGCCTTCTTAAAGGGGGAAAGTAGTAGTAGTAGTGGTGGTTGTGGTAATGGTTGTGGTGGTGGTAGTAGTAGTAGTAGCGAAAGCAGCAGCAAGAGGAGCAGCAAAGCAGGAGCAAGTGTTCATCCTTTCTTAAGTGGAAAAGTAGTAGTAGTAGTTGTAGTAATGGTTGTGGTGGTGGTAGTAGTAGTAGCGGAAGCAGCAGCAGGAGGAGCAGCACAGCAAGGGCAAGTGTTCATCCACCTCTTGGCTTAAGCCTTGGCTCAGAACATGAGTGTTGCGTGCACATCCATTTCACAGATCTAGCTTATTTGTGTGCAGACTCTTGTTTCCTTGATTGGAAGGCACTGGGACTGTTCTTGTTTTTCCTATAGTAGGACCCCTGAACCCTCTCTGGAAAAATGTGGTAATACAGTAGAGAGGATCTGCGAAAGGAAACCGGTGAATGTAAATAGTAAATACTGGTAGGAGCGTGCAGTCGTAGCATCATATAGACACGAGGGGCAGCTTCATGAGCAGGAAAAGCTAAGCAAACGCTGTCGAAAAATAACTTACCTAACTGTCATCGATAGTCGGAAAAGAGAGTGCTGAAATGTTGTATCCAACGAGTTCTGCTGTATGCGGTGCATTTTTTTAATGCAAACGTAAGCAATTTGGGAATTTCCTTTCTGAAATGTATGTTGTAAAAAGTGTTGGCTTCAAGAGGGACTAAGGATTACCATAAAATAGAGATAGAGAGGCGGACAGAGAGACCGATGGATGGAGAGAGAGAGAGAGAGAGAGAGAGAGAGAGAGAGAGAGAGAGAGAGAGAGAGAGAGAGAGAGAGAGAGAGAGAGAGAGACTCATCAGGTTTCTTTTTGAAAATACAATTCACGTCATGATGCATACCTGGCCTGCTTTAAAGTGAAGCGGATGACGTGCCCTTAAACACACACTCCTTCCCCCACCCTTAGAATAATACCTCCATTTAAAAACATTACGTTGCAAAATGCACTTCTTCAGCAGGTGCTTTGTTGCAAGTGCCTCAGCCAGTGCATTGTAGGATTATGAATTGCTACAACTATGTCAGCGAATACATTGACAGGATATGATTTGCTACTAGTGTTATATTCATTTCGTTCACTTGTACCAGGAGGATTCGGTTGTTCATCCATCTCAGTCTAATATACTTTTCAAGACAGTTTAACGCGTAGTATATTTTTCATAGCCACTTTGGAACGTCAGTGTTTTCCCTTTAGGCAGTTTGCAAGCCGTTGCCGCTTCGTTCAGTAAAGTTAGCCGATCGATCAGAGACATTATCTCAAGTCTGTACGGGTTTCGTCTGCAAACTAATGTGATTAATGTTTCTGGGGAAAAACCTCTTCCACCATTCGCACCCGATATTGCCGTTCCAATCGTTGTCTGTAATCATATCCATTTTCTCCCTCTGTCTGGCTTCGGTCGAGGCTGTGATGTTTCGTGTCGCAACGCTCTTCATATTTTTGTTTTCCTCGCTTACTGAATACTGTACTCATTATTGGAAACTTGTCTGGAATTTCTTTCTTTCCTGTAATGGTGAAATCCGGCGTTTTTAATTGAAAACAGAAAATGTGTTCGCACTGCTATTGTAAGAAATTCTACATTTGGAAGACAGAAGTAGCTTTTTTTTTAAAATCCTGAACAAAATATGGAACTCAGCTTGTATAGTTGTAAATCGATGTTACTAATTTTTAATTCAATTTTTTTAAATAGATTTTAACACAGTAAAATTTGCAGAGCCACTCATGGCATGGAAAGAAAGTTAAATTCTGTTGGAAAGAAATGCGGAGAGCGAAATAAATAGAGATATGTTGAGATGACCGCTTGTATCATATTAGAATAAATAAGGTGGTAGTAATAAAAACATCACGAGGACAAGCGGAAAAGAAATCACTAAACAGGCGCTGCAATGGGAAACAAATGGATTGGAGTGATACGAAGACGTCTGATAGAAAATGTAAGAGGATCTTTGTTTACAGAGGCCAACGTTAATAGACTGAATTCCATCCATGAGATCGACAGGATTTAGTTAAGTTAGTGGTGTGTCATTTACAGGACGTTGCAGAGCCAACCCCGGCATTTTTTAATCGTGTATGAATGTTATAATCAGTAGTTTGTCATTACTTCCTAAACGGTCAGCTCTCGATAGCACTGTTAAGGCCAAAACAAGGCGGTCTGCTACCAGATCGCGCACAGCTAGAATCGAACCCGGCACTACAGCATTAAAGCGCGCTGGCAACGCCTAAGCCACAGACACGAACGGTAATGTACGGGATAATAGAGAATGGAGAACTACGCTGGCGAGCCCTATGTGACATATAACGGTAAGCCAGAAAGGTGATGATAGTGATGTATATGATGACTGATTAGTTCTGTAAGTGTCTGCTTTAGTGTGCAAGGAAAACCATAGTGCAGTTTTTATCATATTTACTTCTCGACAATGCGGTCATAAATATGAAATCGTCCGATAAGTATATTTCACACATTGGCTACCGGATCGCTCATTGGCTCGCCGGTAGACAACTTCGTCGCTGGTCGGAACAGTGTTCGGGTCTGTCTCCTTCGATCGCATCAACGTTGCACGAGTCTTTTTCAGGGCTGTTGGTGGCGTACAGTGCTAGGACATTTTATATGGCGCACATATCCTGGTCACTATTATAACCTATAGCTGTCCCTTCGGGAATGCTGGTTGAACGCGGCGATCTCCCCCCCCCCCCCCCCCCCAGCAAAGCAACATCTGGAGGTATAGTTCTGAAAATTATCATAAACTTCTGTCATTTGAAAGTGTCTTCGAGAAATAACGGGTCTCTTTTATAGTCGCCTGTCATGGTTAGCTAGACCTTTACTGTTTTCTGAAACTTCCTTATGGGTTAGTGGTTTGACGGTATCACAGAGGCAGTCTCTAGTGACTGTTTCATTAATATGCTTTTCTTCTTCTTTTTTCTTCTTCTTGCTTAACAATGTAGGTGCACATTCCAGCGTTTGAATTTAAGACTTAATTATAGTTGAACATGTTTATGTTTATTTATGAAATGATGTATGCTTCAATAACTGTGCAAGAAGTGAGACCGGAAGGGCAGCATGTTAGATGGGTCTGCCTGCCCCTCTCTTAACCTTTTCAAAATAAAGTCTGTGGGTTCTTTCAAATATTCGTTCTTCTGTTTATTTTCCTCCTCCTTGTCCTCATCCTTCCCCTCCTTCTCCTCCTCCTCCTCCTCCTCCTCCTTCTTCTTCTTCTTCTTCTTCTTCTTCTTCTTCTTCTTCTTCTTCTTCTTCTTCTTCTTCTTCTTCTTCTTCTTCTTCTTCTTCTTCTTCTTCTTCTTCTTCTTCTTAGCAGTTCATCTACTGTAAACTCTAGCAGAAGCTTCTGGTTGTTCGTCTACTTGTATACTTTGGTCTTGTTCCAGATCTTATGTGTTACATGCTCACCCGTTTAACAAATCTGGCTGATTTGTGTGCAGACTGTTTGTTCCTAGCCTGTCGGGCCAATGCATGCTTGCTAGAGAGAAAGTAAGTCTGTTCCTTTCCACCCAAGAATGGGACCGCATAATGCGCATGAGGAGTACGTTTGCTTAAATGCAATTAATATTAGAGTAATTGTTTTGTCTGTAAAAATGTAGCTGCCTCGTTTGTCTAGACACTTATATAATAGATTTTCAATTACCTTGTATTTTCAGATTACGTTTAATGGGTTTTCTGACGTATAGTAATTGTTATTGTTTTTTTTTAAATGCCCTTCCCAGGCACTAGATAGTTGTCACGTACAATCGATTGGTGTATCTATCGCTGGTGTATTACAGTGACTTATTCAAGTAGCACTTTGTCAACTAAATATTCATGTGTTTGTTCTTCTTCGTTTTCTTCTTCTTCTTCTTCTTCTTCTTCTTCTTCTTCTTCTTCTTCTTCTTCTTCTTCTTCTTCTTCTTCTTCTTCTTCTTCTTCTTATTATTATTATTATTATTATTATTATTATTATTATTATTATTATTATTCTGCTTCTTCTTCTTCTTCTTCTTCTTCTTCTTCTTCTTCTTCTTCTTCTTCTTCTTCTTCTTCTTCTTCTTCTTCTTCTTCTTCTTCTTCTTATTATTATTATTATTATTATTATTATTTTGCTGCTGCTGCTGCTGCTGCTGCTTCTTCTTCTTCTTCTTCTTCTTCTTCTTCTTCTTCTTCTTCTTCTTCTTCTTCTTCTTCTTCTTCTTCTTCTTCTTCTTCTTCTTCTTCTTCTTCTTCTTCTTCTTCTTCTTCTTCTTCTTCTTATTCTTCTTCTTCTTGGGGTAGCCCTTATGAGTGGTCGCGATAGCTCCCAGGCAGTTGGTCATCTACTTGAACACCCATTCACTTCATCATCATTCCGCAGATTTGCAGAACATCTGTTGTTACGACACGCCTGAACGTCTCTCTGTCTCTAGCCAATTCTCCAGCCCGATATGCTTTCATAGCCCATGTTTCTTCATTGCCTTGTATCCATCTTCGTGGAGGTCTGACTCTGTATCGTTTTCCGTAAACTCCCATTGCCGTTTTCTTCAGGTCACCATGACGTTTAATGTGGCCAAAATAGCTCAGCTTTTGGGACTGCATGCTTTTATGACCCATTGCGATAGGAATAATGTCTTATTATTATTATTATGCTTATTTCCTTTTAATCAGCCTGTTCTCTTGGGTCCATTCAGGCGAAATGGGTACCAGTCATTATTTTGAGAAATAAATGACCATATGGTGTTGACTGCAACTGTCTCAAACTAAGTGCCAGATTATCTAAAAACTGCTGCGTTGGCGCAGTCGATAAGAGCTGGCTTTCGAATCCAGCTGCGACTCGCTGCAGCCCACGGTCGGTGTTCGAAACCGGGCGGTTCCCAGGGTTCACCCAGCCACTAGGAAATGGGAACCAGAGTTGACACTCTGGGGTAAATGGAGGAACGTCGCTGTAGCTACAGAGTTAAGTGCGGACGGCGACACAGGCGGACAATTCTTATCAGCTGTCCGTACTGGTGGCAGATTACTTATGATTTATAACCGTGTGCAGTGACGCTGGTTCACATCTCCCGACTTTACCTTTACCTTTACCCAATGAGTTTGCTGGTGTGGCAAGTATTAATTTACCGTTAATAGAGAAATGTCAGTTATACAGTTAAAAAACACAGCGGACTGGGGTTGTTTCAAATGAACGAACACTAAAAATGTAGCACTATGTGTAAAGGATTTGGGAGCCGCCATGGTGTAGCGGCTAAACGCTTGCCTGTGGATCCCAGGTCGACCCAGCTTTCAATGAATACTAGGTACAAGTCCTGAAAATAAAGGGCAGCCGGCGTGATGCTGATTATCCGCCCAGTGCTGATTGGTCCTAGTCCTAGTCCTTTTGAGAAAAAAAAAATTAAAAGGTCGACCACTTTCAGACTGCTGCTAGCTAGCCGAGGCTGCTAACAGTCTCCGCCTATATTTGTGGTCTGGGTTATTTGCGTCACTTTCGTGACTAAATTCTAGTATTGCGCTATTTCTGGGCTTGATGCTTCCTTCCGAGTCAGACCACTCGTCCTCCACTCTGTTGTTAACTGTGCGCTCATTGGTCTGTAAAATACATGTCTTATGTGCCCAATACGCCTGAAGGCGTGGAAGAAGACCCATTACTTTTATGTAAATTATTTGCTTACGCTTGTATTTAAGTTATTTGCTTACGCTTGAATTTAAGGGAAAAAAAATAACAAGGCAGTTTGAAAACAGAAGTTCGTGTATTATTTTTCCCCCTACTAGAATTATTGTTTAAACTGAATAAAAAGTAATCTTACTGATATTCACAATTATAACATTCTTTAAGGATGATCTGCGTAATCTTTATCCAAATTCTTTTTGTGTGCGTGTGTGTGTGTGTGTGTGTGTGTGTGTGTGTGTGTATTTATACACACACACATACATACATATATTGGATAAGGTCAGCGGCGATCCGTTCAGTGCGAATAGAGATAAATGTATGTTGTTTTTGTGCGCGTTTATTGGCTGTAAACTCCAGAGAGAAATCCTGGTTGTTAGTCTATTCCGGACTCTTCCTGGCGTATGTGTGTGCGGACTGTTGATTCTTTATTGATTCTTTAGTTAAGTTAGTGGTGTGTCATTTACAGGACGTTGCAGAGCCAACCCCGGCATTTTTTAATCGTGTATGAATGTTATAATCAGTAGTTTGTCATTACTTCCTAAACGGTCAGCTCTCGATAGCACTGTTAAGGCCAAAACAAGGCGGTCTGCTACCAGATCGCGCACAGCTAGAATCGAACCCGGCACTACAGCATTAAAGCGCGCTGGCAACGCCTAAGCCACAAACACGAACGGTAATGTACGGGATAATAGAGAATGGAGAACTACGCTGGCGAGCCCTATGTGACATATAACGGTAAGCCAGAAAGGTGATGATAGTGATGTATATGATGACTGATTAGTTCTGTAAGTGTCTGCTTTAGTGTGCAAGGGAAACCATAGTGCAGTTTTTATCATATTTACTTCTCGACAATGCGGTCATAAATATGAAATCGTCCGATAAGTATATTTCACACATTGGCGACCGGATCGCTCATTGGCTCGCCGGTAGACAACTTCGTCGCTGGTCGGAACAGTGTTCGGGTCTGTCTCCTTCGATCGCATCAACGTTGCACGAGTCTTTTTCAGGGCTGTTGGTGGCGTACAGTGCTAGGACATTTTATATGGCGCACATATCCTGGTCACTATTATAACCTATAGCTGTCCCTTCGGGAATGCTGGTTGAACGCGGCGATTTCCCCCCCCCCCCCCCCCCAAAGCAACATCTGGAGGTATAGTTCTGAAAATTATCATAAACTTCTGTCATTTGAAAGTGTCTTCGAGAAATAACGGGTCTCTTTTATAGTCGCCTGTCATGGTTAGCTAGACCTTTACTGTTTTCTGAAACTTCCTTTATGGGTTAGTGGTTGACGGTATCACAGAGGCAGTCTCTAGTGACTGTTTCATTAATATGCTTTTCTTCTTCTTTTTCTTCTTCTTGCTTAACAATGTAGGTGCACATTCCAGCGTTTGAATTTAAGACTTAGTTATAGTTGAACATGTTTATGTTTATTTATGAAATGATGTATGCTTCAATAACTGTGCAAGAAGTGAGACCGGAAGGGCAGCATGTTAGATGGGTCTGCCTGCCCCTCTCTTAACCTTTTCAAAATAAAGTCTGTGGGTTCTTTCAAATATTCGTTCTTCTGTTTATTTTCCTCCTCCTTGTCCTCATCCTTCCCCTCCTTCTTCTTCTTCTTCTTCTTCTTCTTCTTCTTCTTCTTCTTCTTCTTCTTCTTCTTCTTCTTCTCTTCTTCTTCTTCTTCTTCTTAGCAGTTCATCTACTGTAAACTCTAGCAGAAGCTTCTGGTTGTTCGTCTACTTGTATACTTTGGTCTTGTTCCAGATCTTATGTGTTACATGCTCACCCGTTTAACAAATCTGGCTGATTTGTGTGCAGACTGTTTGTTCCTAGCCTGTCGGGCCAATGCATGCTTGCTAGAGAGAAAGTAAGTCTGTTCCTTTCCACCCAAGAATGGGACCGCGTAATGCGCATGAGGAGTACGTTTGCTTAAATGCAATTAATATTAGAGTAATTGTTTTGTCTGTAAAAATGTAGCTGCCTCGTTTGTCTAGACACTTATATAATAGATTTTCAATTACCTTGTATTTTCAGATTACGTTTAATGGGTTTTCTGACGTATAGTAATTGTTATTGTTTTTTTAAAATGCCCTTCCCAGGCACTAGATAGTTGTCACGTACAATCGATTGGTGTATCTATCGCTGGTGTATTACAGTGACTTATTCAAGTAGCACTTTGTCAACTAAATATTCATGTGTTTGTTCTTCTTCGTTTTCTTCTTCTTCTTCTTCTTCTTCTTCTTCTTCTTCTTCTTCTTCTTCTTCTTCTTCTTCTTCTTCTTCTTCTTCTTCTTCTTCTTCTTCTTCTTCTTCTTCTTCTTCTTCTTCTTCTTCTTCTTCTTCTTCTTCTTCTTATTATTATTATTATTATTCTGCTTCTTCTTCTTCTTCTTCTTCTTCTTCTTCTTCTTCTTCTTCTTCTTCTTCTTATTATTATTATTATTATTATTATTATTATTATTAATATTATTATTATTCTGCTGCTGCTTCTTCTTCTTCTTCTTCTTCTTCTTCTTCGTCTTCTTCTTCTTCTTCTTCTTCTTCTTCTTCTTCTTCTTCTTCTTCTTCTTCTTCTTCTTCTTCTTCTTCTTCTTCTTCTTCTTCTTCTTCTTCTTCTTCTTCTTCTTCTTCTTCTTCTTCTTCTTCTTCTTCTTCTTCTTCTTCTTCTTCTTCTTCTTCTTCTTCTTCTTCTTCTCTTCTTCTTCTTCTTCTTCTTCTTCTTCTCTTCTTCTTCTTCTTCTTCTTCTTCTTCTTTCTTCTTCTTCTTCTTCTTCTTCTTCTTCTTCTTCTTCTTCTTCTTCTTCTTCTTCTTTTCTTCTTCTTCTTCTTCTTCTTCTTCTTCTTCTTCTTCTTCTTCTTCTTCTTCTTCTTCTTCTTCTTCTTCTTCTTCTTCTTCTTCTTCTTCTTCTTCTTCTTCTTCTTCTTCTTCTTCTTCTTCTTCTTCTTATTCTTCTTCTTCTTCTCTTCTTCTTTCTTCTTCTTCTTCCTTCTTCTTCTTCTTCTTCTTCTTCTTCTTCTTCTTCTTCTTCTTCTTCTTCTTCTTCTTCTTCTTCTTCTTCTTCTTCTTCTTCTTCTTCTTCTTCTTCTTCTTCTTCTTCTTCTTCTTCTTCTTCTTCTTCTTCTTCTTCTTCTTCTTCTTCTTCTTCTTCTTTCTTCTTCTTCTTCTTCTTCTTCTTCTTCTTTCTTCTTCTTCTTCTTCTTCTTCTTCTTCTCTTCTTCTTCTTCTTCTTCTTCTTCTTCTTCTTCTTCTTCTTCTTCTTCTTCTTCTTCTTCTTCTCTTCTTCTTCTTCTTCTTCTTCTTCTTCTTCTTCTTCTTCTTCTTCTTCTTCTTCTTCTTCTTCTTCTTCTTCTTCTTCTTCTTCTTCTTCTTCTTCTTCTTCTTCTTCTTCTTCTTCTTCTTCTTCTTCTTCTTCTTCTTCTTCTTCTTCTTCTTCTTCTTCTTCTTCTTCTTCTTCTTCTTCTTCTTCTTTCTTCTTCTTCTTCTTCTTCTTCTTCTTCTTCTTCTTCTTCTTCTTCTTCTTCTTCTTCTTCTTCTTCTTCTTCTTCTTTCTTCTTCTTCTTCTTCTTCTTCTTCTTCTTCTTCTTCTTCTTCTTCTTCTTTCTTCTTCTTCTTCTTCTTCTTCTTCTTCTTCTTCTTCTTCTTCTTCTTCTTCTTCTTCTTCTTCTTCTTCTTCTTCTTCTTCTTCTTCTTCTTCTTCTTCTTCTTCTTCTTCTTCTTCTTCTTCTTCTTCTTCTTCTTCTTCTTCTTCTTCTTCTTCTTCTTCTTCTTCTTCTTCTTCTTCTTCTTCTTCTTCTTCTTCTTCTTCTTCTTCTTCTTCTTCTTCTTCTTCTTCTTCTTCTTCTTCTTCTTCTTCTTCTTGGTGTAGCCCCTTATGAGTGGTCGCGATAGCTCACAGGCAGTTGGTCATCTACTTGAACACCCATTCACTTCATCATCATTCCGCAGATTTGCAGAACATTCTGTTGTTACGACACGCCTGAACGTCTCTCTGTCTCTAGCCAATTCTCCAGCCCGATATGCTTTCATAGCCCATGTTTCTTCATTGCCTTGTATCCATCTTCGTGGATGTCTGACTCTGTCTCGTTTTCCGTAAACTCCCATTGCCGTTTTCTTCAGGTCACCATGACGTTTAATGTGGCCAAAATAGCTCAGCTTTTGGGACTGCATGCTTTTATGACCCATGGCGATAGGAATAATGTCTTATTATTATTATTATTATTATTATGCTTATTTCCTTTTAATCAGCCTGTTCTCTTGGGTCCATTCAGGCGAAATGGGTACCAGTCATTATTTTGAGAAATAAATGACCATATGGTGTTGACTGCAACTGTCTCAAACTAATTGCCAGATTATCTAAAAACTGCCGCGTTGGCGCAGTCGATAAGAGCTGGCTTTCGAATCCAGCTGCGACTCGCTGCAGCGCACGGTCGGTGTTCGAAACCGGGCGGTTCCCAGGGTTCACCCAGCCTCTAGGAAATGGGAACCAGAGTTGACACTCTGGGGTAAATGGAGGAACGTCGCTGTAGCTACAGAGTTAAGTGCGGACGGCGACACAGGCGGACAATTCTTATCAGCTGTCCGTACTGGTGGAAGATTACTTATGATTTATAACCGTGTGCAGTGACGCTGGTTCACATCTCCCGACTTTACCTTTACCTTTACCCAATGAGTTTGCTGGTGTGGCAAGTATTAATTTACCGTTAATAGAGAAATGTCAGTTATACAGTTAAAAAACACAGCGGACGGGGGTTGTTTCAAATGAACGAACACTAAAAATGTAGCACTATGTGTAAAGGATTTGGGAGCCGCCATGGTGTAGCGGCTAAACGCTTGCCTGTGGATCCCAGGTCGACCCAGCTTTCAATGAATACTAGGTACAAGTCCTGAAAAATAAAGGCAGCCGGCGTGATGCTGATTATCCGCCCAGTGCTGATTGGTCCTAGTCCTAGTCCTTTTGAGAAAAAAAAAATTAAAAGGTCGACCACTTTCAGACTGCTGCTAGCTAGCCGAGGCTGCTAACAGTCTCCGCCTATATTTGTGGTCTGGGTTATTTGCGTCACTTTCGTGACTAAATTCTAGTATTGCGCTATTTCTGGGCTTGATGCTTCCTTCCGAGTCAGACCACTCGTCCTCCACTCTGTTGTTAACTGTGCGCTCATTGGTCTGTAAAATACATGTCTTATGTGCCTAATACGCCTGAAGGCGTGGAAGAAGACCCATTACTTTTATGTAAATTATTTGCTTACGCTTGTATTTAAGTTATTTGCTTACGCTTGAATTTAAGGGAAAAAAATTAACAAGGCAGTTTGAAAACAGAAGTTCGTGTATTATTTTTACCCCTACTAGAATTATTGTTTAAACTGAATAAAAAGTAATCTTACTGATATTCACAATTATAACATTCTTTAAGGATGATCTGCGTAATCTTTATCCAAATTCTTTTTGTGTGCGTGTGTGTGTGTGTGTGTGTGTGTGTGTGTGTGTGTGTGTATTTATACACACACACATACATACATATATTGGATAAGGTCAGCGGCGATCCGTTCAGTGCGAATAGAGATAAATGTATGTTGTTTTTGTGCGCGTTTATTGGCTGTAAACTCCAGAGAGAAATCCTGGTTGTTAGTCTATTCCGGACTCTTCCTGGCGTATGTGTGTGCGGACTGTTGATTCTTTATTGTTCGAGCAGATACGTGCCGACTTTGAAGAAAGAAGAGAAATAAAAAGCACATGATGCTTGTAACAGAGAGCCCATTGGACTATCTGTGACTGTATTAGAAGACACGTTACTGCACCATATATAGGCCTCTTTGAACACCACGTTTGAGAGTTGTGTATTCGCTTGTCATTGGCTTATGTATGCTAAACATCGAGTTAGAACACGGTAGGTTTTGCTGGAATGCCTTGTGTTCAAATCCACATCGTTGGAGGACGGATAGTTTTTATAATTGATTTTACTGTAGTAGTGCCAATTCGACCTAGTCTAAAATGAACATCATGAGATGGAATATAGGTAAAGGCAGCAGGCATAGCATAGCATTTACCGGTTTACCAAACATCACCTATCGAGTGCCGCTAATCGGTCAATAAATATATTGTACAGACTCCATATGCGCCATTTGTAAATGTGGGGAAAAGGCCCCTTTTCCCTTTACTCAACTGACGCTTGACCTTTGTCCGGTTTCTTTTTTTTTAAAGTATCCAAAAACCATGAGTTGTAAACTCTTTGGCTCGGTACTATGGATATCGCAACCCTTCGGCCTTGATTCCATTATAGGTACCATTAATCTGGAATAAATGTGGCTTTTCTGCCTACCCCCAGGAGTGAACCCGAACCACAGGGAGTTTGTCACCAGGCCGCCGCGAAAGTCAGGTTTAACCAACTACGCTAGAGAGCCGGGCTTCCGGTGCGGTTTCTATACCTCATATATCTGAGAAGAGGGTGGGGAGGGGTGAGTAGAGAAAACTCTCCTTGTGGACGAAATTTACGTTTTCCTTTCGGAAAATTCGCATGACTTTGCCATCCTTATCTCCGCTCGTTACCTAATAATATTGATTAATCATCGCGGTTTAAGGCGCGAGCCAGCATTAAGGGAATATTAAGCGCTTCCAGAATGGTTTTCTTTGTGGACATTATCCGGTAGGGATTCGGAAACCAGAAGAGGTTTTAAAACTGTCGTTTGAAGGGAGGTAGATGGCTTAAGGTAGCCGTGTAAGCACAAGTAAAGTTGTCAACGGGAGGTGTTTCTTCTTCTTCTTCTTCTTCTTCTTCTTCTTCTTCTTCTTCTTCTTCTTCTTCTTCTTCTTCTTCTTCTTCTTCTTCTTCTTCTTCTTCTTCTTCTTCTTCTTCTTCTTCTTCTTCTTCTTCTTCTTCTTCTTCTTCTTCTTCTTCTTCTTCTTCTTCTTCTTCTTCTTCTTCTTCTTCTTCTTCTTCTTCTTCTTCTTCTTCTTCTTCTTCTTCTTCTTCTTCTTCTTCTTCTTCTTCTTCTTCTTCTTCTTCTTCTTCTTCTTCTTCTTCTTCTTCTTCTTCTTCTTCTTCTTCTTCTCTTCTTCTTCTTCTTCTTCTTCTTCTTCTTCTTCTTCTTCTTCTTCTTCTTTTCTTCTTCTTCTTCTTCTTCTTCTTCTTCTTCTTCTTCTTCTTCTTCTTCTTCTTCTTCTTCTTCTTCTTCTTCTTCTTCTTCTCTTCTTCTTCTTCTTCTTCTCTTCTTCTTCTTCTTCTTCTTCTTCTTCTTCTTCTTCTTCTTCTTCTTCTTCTTCTTCTTGACTTCTTCTTCTTCTTCTTCTTCTTCTTCTTCTTCTTCTTCTTCTTCTTCTTCTTCTTCTTCTTCTTCTTCTTCTTCTTCTTCTTCTTCTTCTTCTTCTTCTTCTTCTTCTTCTTCTTCTTCTTCTTCTTCTTCTTCTTCTTCTTCTTCTTTTCTTCTTCTTCTTCTTCTCCTCCTCCTCCTCCTCCTTCTCCTCCTGCTGCTGTTGCTCCTGCATTTGTCCCTAACATTGCGGTTGGCATGTTGTGTTGTGGTTTAAAGCTAGACAGCATATCAGCCGTTCAGCCCGACACATACTGTTTCAGCACATTCCTAATTACTTACTCTTTGGGGAGCAGTAGGTCTCGGTACAGAGACGGGGAGAAGGCGGTGTATAAAGGCGAGGGGAATTGAATTAATTAAATGTCCTGGATTTTATCCCATATGAATTTATATCTTCTCGCATAGCAGCGTGGCACAAAACACGACATTTTAGCTCAACTTAGGCATGTTCCTCATACCCGCACTAGCAAAATGAAAGATATATATCTAAAACAGAAACTCAACGCAACCTTCAGGAAACGATTACTATGCAGATATTTGAACCACTTCGCAGCGGAGTCTCTCTCTCTTTTTCTTTCTCTCTCGCTTTCTCTCTCTCTCTCTCTCTCTCTCTCTCTCTCTCTCTCTCTCTCTCTCTCTCTCACACTCACACACACACCACACACACACACACACACATTTACAGTCAGTGTCAATAACATGTCCACGCCCATGCTACATTTTGGGAGTCATATTTTTATAAATCCAATGTACGAAGGCACAGTTGAATCATATGACCAAGCATGAGTGCCTCGATATCTTCAATGCATTAGGTCAGGCTGTTGTCTGAAGGCATTTTAGCTGGAGGTTAACACTCTGGATTAAATTCTGTGAGAAACCAAATCATGATTTAAAAAATAAGTCGTTAGGTGACAAACTTACAAGGTTTGGTAATGTAATATACGAGCACTGTTCCTGCGAGTTCGGGACAGTCGAAAAGGCGCCGCCGAGCGTCAAGCAGAATACAAGCAGGAGACAGAGGGACATTCTGAAGTGCAGGGCAGACAAGAACGTACTCAGAAAACGGTTCAAAGCCGCTACAGGGAAGCGAATGGGAGGAGCTGCATGAAGTCTGGTTGCATCTAAAAAACAGACACAGTGCCCTCTGTCGCGCTGAGCGTTTCTGTAACAACAGACGGAGAACCAAAAGGGAGCGAGAGAAATTCTTTAGGGACCGGTTCCAGTTTGCCCGAGGTCTATTCAAGCAACCGAAGTCTGGGACTCCGGTTGTCAGTAAAGAGGAGCTTGAGTCACATTTACGCATAAATATACTCTGACAAGAACAGAAATGAGCCTCTCGATGACAATCAAAAGATCCTTAGCGGCCTTAAGCCGCCTGAGTTGCTGAAGGTATCATTTAAAGTTATACCTCCCTTTTGATCTGAGGTCGAAGAAGTTGTGAAAAGAGCTAGCGGCAAGTGCGCCCCAGGTCCGAACGGTGTTCCGTACGTCCTGTACAAGCGTTGTCCTACGAATGCTTCACCGCCTACTGAGGTTAGCGTGGAGCCGAAAACACATATGTCCGAAGTGGCATCAGGCCAACGGGGTCTACATTCCCAAAGAGCAGGACTCGAAGTCTTTCCCAATTTAGGCCTATCTCGCTGTTGAACGTTGAGGGCAAAATATTTTTCTCGGTTATGGCTCATCGGCTCACACAGTATCTAATGGGAACAAGTACATCGATACGAGTGTTCAAAAAGGTGGAATCTCGGGCGTTCCCGGGTGCCTTGAACACGCGACCATGATCTGGGAGTCTATCCAGAGGGCCAAGCATGAGAGAACTCCGTTGCAAGTGAAATAGTTTTACCTCGCTAACGCCTATGGGGCAGTTTCCCCATAAGCTACCTTGGCGAGGCCCTTCGCATGTTCCACGTACCGACACAAATCAACTATATGATCGAGCAATATTTCTATAAGTTCGCTGTGCGCTTCTCTACCTCGACGTTTACTACGAGATGGACTGAGCTCCAAGTTGGGATAGCCATGGGGTGTACGATCTCGCCAATACTGTTCGTTATGGCCATGAAGGTCTTGTTAGACGGGGCGGCCGGCTACGGACAGGGCCTTCAAATTGGGGACCACTGGATGCCGCCACTACGTGCATTTATAAATGACACCACTATAATCACGGGCAGCGAGGAATCTGCCCGCACGATTCTGAAAAGATTGGACGAGGTGGTCCAATGAAGCGGTATGCAATTCAAACCGCAGAAGTCGAGGAGTCTGTCAATCCTAAAAGGTAAGGTAGCGGCAGTCAGTTTTACGGTGGCAAGGAATCGGATCCCCATGGTTCTTGAGGAACCAGTGAAGAGCCTTGGTCGCGTTTACGATTCGAAGTTATCTGATAGAGCGAAGGTCCGGCGAATACACGAGTCTCTGGCTACAGGCCTGCTCGCGATCGAGCGAAGCAGGCTGATTGGAAAGTTCAAGGTCTGGTGTCTCCAATTTATGTTGATTCCAAAGCTCCTATGGCCGCTGCTAGTCTACGAAGTGACGATGACTGCAGTGGAGACGATGGAGCGCAAAATCAACACAGCCATGAGGAAGTGGTTGGGAACACCGCCTTGTCTGACTGACGTGGCTCTGTATTGTAAACAGGCAAAGCTGGTACTCCCGTTCAAATCAATAAAAGAAAAGTTTAAAGTCGGCAAAGTAAGACTCGCCATGCTCTTGCGAGAGTCTTCAGACCCAAATGTCACCGCCTGTCCAGCCCGCTCTAAAGACAGGCCTGAAATGGAAGGTCCTAGATGCGATAGAATCTGCCCAGAATGCACTAAAATTAAAGGAGGTCATGGGTTACACTCAAACCGACCGTCGAGGCCTAGGGCACGGGAAAGTCAGTTGGTGGTCCAAAGCCACAGCCAAAGAGCGCCGAGACATGGTGATAAAGCAAATTAGAGACAACGAAAACGAGGTTAGGGTCCAGAAAGCAGCCCATCAGTCGCAGAAGGGCCATCGGATTAGCCTGGAGAGTGCCTTGCCAAGAGTACTTACATGGGGTGAGATCTGGCGAATGACCCTACTGCGACTGAGCTTTATCGTTCGATCTGCCTACGATGTATTACCGTCCGGTGTCAACATGGTAAAGTGGAGTGCGGCTAACGACCTGACATGCTAGCTATGCAGAACTAAGCAAACGCTCGAGCACGTTCTGCCCGCGTGCAGAAAAACCCTAGGTCAAAGCAGGTATACTTGGCGTCAAATAAGGTGCTGAAAGAGCTAGCAGCCGTTGTGGACCAAGCTAGGATGAGGGCCAATGCGAAGGCCAGTCCTACCGTCGTCCCCGTGCGCTTCCCGTGGGCAGATTCATAAAGGTAAATTCAACAAAGTCGCATACGCTCCATCGATGCAAGACTACGCGAGGGACTGGTTACTGGCGGTTGACCTGTCTGGCCATGAAAAGTACCCTGAGTTAATCCGGAAGACTGGCCTGCGACCTGACATAGCTCTCCACTCTGCGGAGAAACGTCAGCTCATCATGATAGAGCTGTCGTGCCGTATGTGTCGCCAATGGACGAAAGTTATATGTATAAGCTCGAGACATACAGTGACAGCCGGTCTGAGGAGAGACGAATCGTCCACAGTAAGAATCTTCGCCGTCGAGGTAGGCGCAAGAGGTCTCGTTTCCACTTCACTTTACAATGTGATTCAACAACTAGGCTTAGAGGAAATAAACGCAAACGAACAATCAAACAACTGGGCGAGGTTGCTGAGAGGCCCTCGAGCTGGCTCTGGACACAACGGAACGTCGTGGGGGCGGGCCTCGGTGAGCTGGTGCGGTTGTCTAGTGGAAAAGAATTTCTTATACCTTAACTCTTTGAGTCCCAGGGGGTTTTGCATCAGAGGCCCAAGAGGGGGGGGGGGGGGGGGGGGTAATATGATTTTGACTTTTAACAAATGCAGCACTTTAAAACAAACCACACAACTGCAGCTGATGTCCATCCAACATACACATTCATTCATTCAGTAGCATGTCCCTCGCGGAACCTCGCTGCCATAACAACCCTCCGGAAAACCTTCCTATCCTGAGCAAGATGTCCTGCGTCTGATACACCCATCTGGAGATCATCTGCCACATCCTGCACCCATCTTCTCCTTGGCCTTCCTCTTCCTCTCTTCCCAGGCATATACCCCTCCATTATTGTTCTCTCTAGACTTCCATGACGCTTCAAGTGACCAAAATATTTCAATTTTCTTTGTTTTATTGTCTTTACTAGCCAACCCTCTTCAATATTCAGCTCTTGAAGTATGGATGCATTTGTTCTTTTCTTTACCCAAGATATTCTTAGAACCTGTCTGTAACATTTATATTCAAATGCATTTATGCGCTGTTCCGCTTGTTTAGTAAGTGTCCAGGTCTCACAGGCGTATGTTGCAATGGGAAAGATGCATGCTCTTAAAAATCTGACCTTTGTAATTCTATCTGTACAATTCCATAATTTATTCAGTTGTTTTAACATACACATAGCATACATAAAATTTAACATAAATGGATAAGGATTAATATTCGCACACTGCTGCAACAAACAATTATTCTGTTGATATTTAGTAGAGAAAACAGTGACTTAGTTTGAGAGGTGAGTAAATTATAAACAGTTTTTTTTTTCCACATAGATGATCCCAAAATTCTTGATATAGTATATCAAAAATGCATCACAAAGGAAGGTACACCACTTATAAGTATGCACAGCCAATATTAAAGCAAAATGTGCAATAGTTGTTGTTCTATAGCAATTTTAATAACACTACCATAACACTTCAAAATATATTCTCCAGTGGCACAGTGACTTTTCTAAAAACAATTGAATTCCTCACATAGAAAAAAAAACTGTAAAGGCACTGTAAACATGTCAGCCTGTTCATAGATATATATCTATGGTTTTAGATGGTATGGATAGTAGTACTAGGAGCGCTGACATTTGGACTATCTGGTGTCGCGTTACGAGGTGCTTCTCTTGTGTTGCCATGGCAGAATGACTCAGTTTTGTCCTCTTAGCAGGAGGTAAATTACGCACACATCCTCATCAAATCTTGACTCGTCAACGGTTTGGGGAAATGTCACATCGCTACTATCATTATCCAACTCCACATTACTTTAATCGATCCACTATTTTATCAAATTTGATGATTCTAAAGCAATAAATCGCTTTGATGGGCGTGAAGACGATGACTGATCGGACGTATTGTTTTCAGACAATTGTTTGGTAACGTAGTAGACCACACAAATATCGATTTAAAGCGTTAAAAACTCACCAGACCCAAACATGCGAAATCACTCTGTAGGTTACAGGAGGCTGTTTTGTTCCCCCCCCACCCCCCCCCCCCCCCCCCCCCCCCTCCCAATGGGCGCCAGTAGTACACACAAGATGACTGACAAATGCATTGTCACAAACGATTAAAATAAGTGAGCATCAGCAGGTGTACAAATTTAATCAAGCAATATTCAACCACAGCAGTATATGGATGAACAACCGCTTGTCATCTAGTTGAACATTTCTTAAATCTGAGGATGCTGGCACACTAAGAACACGGGATGTTTGTATCTTTACCAATAGATGTACGCAGATATAACCTATAGACGAATAAAAGGTTAGTTGCGTATCCTTTACAGGAGGTTGCTCACCAACCCCACCAGCCGCTAGTTGTTGTGTGGTTCTTCTAGGCAAATTTACGTACAGTAGTTTGCCATTGCTCCTGAACGGTCGGCTTTCTTGATACCTCTGTCGAAACCAACGCAAGGCGCATGACCCTCAGCTGGGATCGAACCTGGCATTACTAAGCGTTCGCATCGACTTAGCCACAGAGCCGACATTATAGACGAATAAACAGGGTATTAATACCACGCACTGCCCTGATCTCTTTGCAACAACATATAAAAATTGTACTTACTTCCAAGAGGCCTTGACCATATCAACATGTGATAACTGCGGCCTCTCTGTCTTCTCTTGTAATTTTGTATTAATGTATACACAGCTGCACGTAGTTACCATAATAAGCGACGAGGGGAAGTCAATATGTAAGTTACAAATGGTTGCTTGAAAAAAAAAAAAAAAAAAACGAAAACAACTTTAAAACTGTTTTTTTTTTTACACATACACTGTCACTGTATTTTTTAACATAATTTCCACCAACACTAATGCACGTGTCCCATAGTTTTATCAGTCCTCCCAAACCTGCTGCAAAGAACTGCATATAAACCACATTTTCACTTCACCTTTAACTTCTGCGTCATTCGCGAAATGTCTTTCTCCCCCCCCCCCCCCCCAAATAGGTTTTCAGTGTATGCTAAAGCATGTGAGCACCCTGTTGCAGCTGCTACGGAGTCAGCCGTTAATCGACTGTCACCTCTAATCATATACACCACCCGCTGCACGGATGCGTCTGTTGCAATCTCTGCAGAACGGCCAGATCGGACTTCATCAACAGTTTTAGAGCGTTCTTGAGAAGTTTTTTAAACCCAGCTATGCACTATTTAACGAGATAAACATTTGTCACGATAAACAGGACACATTTCCTTATGAATCCCCTCTGAAGGCAACCCTTTTGCTTCCCCCACCCACAGAATGGATGCGTCTGTTGCAGTCTCAACAGAACGACCAGATCGGACTCCATCAACAATTTTAGAGCTTTTTTGAGAATTAAAAAATCAAACCCAGCCATGCACTGCTTTACGAGATAAACAGGTGTCAGGGTAAACAGGCAGCATTTCCTCATGAATGTGCTCTGAAGGCAAATCCCCCCCCCCCCCCCTTTACAAACACAAACGCATAACAGCACGTTGTTATTTGAGAGTACACTGCGTAAGTACTGTCGCCATTTTGTTTCTGTGCAGCAGATGCGCATGCAACACCTAGCGCCATCTAACGAACGGAGAACAACTGCATTTTCATAACGTCTCATAACCATTTGTGACCTACTTTTTGACCTCCCGCGGCGTCCGTGGCTAAGGCGTTGCGAGTCTGACTCGTAATCCAACGTACCGCGATCGAAACCTGCGTGGGTTGCGTGGATTTTTATCGTGGTATGGGACGTCGCAGGTCGACCCAGCCTCAAATGGGTACCAGGATGGGCTGTCCTGGGAAAGTAAAGACGGCCGGCGTAAAGCTGACAACATTACCCACCGAGTGCCGATTGGTCTGTAAAAATATGGGTGCTCTTTCCATATGCGCGATGCGCCTAGGGGCGTGTAAAGGGATCTTTACTTTACTTTACTTATTGACCTCCCCTCGTTTTAACAAAACTGCTGATCCGTCTGTATTAACAGTTTTTTTGCGGCTTGGGGAGGTGGGTCTTTGAACATGCGGATTTGGAGTCTCATGTCTAGTGCTATTGCCACGGACTGTGCAGGTTGAGATATTTTTTTTCCCTCTGTCAGGAAAAAAAAAATCAATTAAATTAGTTAGTTAGCTTAGTTAGTTAGTTAGTTAGTTAGTTAGTTACTTTTCCTTTAAAGGACGTTGCAGAACCAACCCTAGCGTTTGTTGTTGTTGTTGTTTTTTTTTTTTTGTTGTTGTTGTTGCTGTTGTAGTTTTTTTAGGAAAATGTTACGTTCAGTAGTTTGCCATTGATTTCTCAACAATCAGCTGTTGGTACCACTGTGGAAACCAACGCAAGACAAATCGTTTCCAGCTGTGATCAGACCTGGCACCCCGGCATTACGAAGCGTGTTCGTAACGCCTAAGCCGCAGACGCCTACATTGCGTTTAGTAAACAGTAAGCAAAAAAAGAATTGTGAAATGCTGTTATGTATTCGACTGTATGGTGAAAAAAAATTTCGACAGTGAACAGGCAGTTAGTGGTAGGATAGAAGCTCTAGACCTCTAGTTGTACAAAATAATGTATTATATTTAATGAGGGAGAGAGGACTCGTGGACGGATAAGAGAAAGTTCTCGGCCATTTTAAAAGACTAATACTCTTATCAGAACCATAATTAATGGAGGCGAAGCTTAAAGGCAGTCGAGCAATAGATCAATAATGATACAAATAGGCGCATAACTTCTAGAGATGGACAAACGGTAGTTTGCGCTGGCGACTGAAGATTAGGAGGCCTGATGGGAATATCCCGGGTGCTGTGAAGTCCGAATGTCTGTTCGGACTTAACTCAGTGCAGTTCAGCTGAACTCAGTCAGCAGTCTCGGAAAGTGTACTATTAAATGGTGAGACAGCCAACCTTCGTTGTGGAGACGGCACCTGACTGATTGATTGATGAAATTAAGAATCGCCCATTCTGTTTTGCATTTTAGGAAACTCATTATCCATCACTCAGTATCGCGGAAGCTACACATGCGTGCCGTGCAAACATTAAACATCAGTCTTGTGTCCAGGCTATGTTCATGTGATAGACCATCGATGTTCCTAGTCCCTCATTGTAACAGACGTTTGCTAGATCTAATCGGTTTAATTAGCCACACGAAAGCTAACGCTGAAGCTGTCAGGTGACAGGGACATCTGCAGCGTATCCTACCTGGCCAGGTAGACTCTGGACGCGACATCTGCAAACCATGTCGTTTATGAATACCTGAGAACATAAGTAATTTATAGATATTTCTCCAACTGACTAAATGTCAGTTTCAAAGTGTGCTTTATTGCGATTCTAACCATATAACTTTAGTACTTGAACGAGTTGCTTGTTTTCTAGTCATATGGAGAACAGTAGGTTTTACTTTTGAGGCTAGTGCGTTGACGTTCAGTTCTCTAATCCACCGAGCGCAACTGGTATAAATCACAACAGTGCAACAAAGTACCATCTCACCTAGGATTGTATTGCGGAGTTTTTATTTCCATATTCAAGCTCATGAACCATCGGGATGTATAGGTGCTTTACTGGGTAAAAAAAAACATCGCCACATCCAACCAGCATTCCCGAAGAGGGAGCTTTAGGTAATAATTGTGACTAGGCTGTGTGAGCCATATAGAATGGGTTATCATTGCACGCCACCAAGATCCCTGAAAAAGACTGCTTCAGTGTTGATACGATCAAAGTAGACAAACCCAAATGCTGTCCCGACCGGCGACGAAGTGGTCAATCGGCGCTCTTATTGGCGGCCCGGTCGCCGATGGGGATGTGAACGACCGGTTTTACAACTTCATATCCTTGGAGATGTATTGCAGTCCTTAGAACCTTTGTCAAGCCGGTCTTGGAACACAGCCTGTGAATCGGCAACACCGCGTAAATATGCTCCAGCATCTTGATCCAGAAGCCTGGTCTTGCCACCTCAACGGCTTGTATGGAAGATTTACAAGTTTGCAGTTTTCACCAGAACGCTGGTAAAACTGCCGGTTTAATTTCTTTTATAATCTGCTGATACGTTGCTCTGGTTTTTATTGCACACAATTGAACGGTAGTAAAATTGTCTCCACTTGCTCCAACTGACCGTTTTGTATTGCCGTTTTTTATTTCCTACACAGTCTTGCTGTGAAACTGAAAAGCTTCATTTTTGAAATTATATGTTACAGTGGTGGTGGTTGGGGGGTTGGGACTAGACTTACGTTAGCCATTTTCAAAATCATACTTCTGCAAAATATTAAAACATTCGTTGTCACAAATTGAATATCTTTACATGTGTGTGCGCTCCTCTCTCTCTCTCTCTCTCTCTCTCTCTCTCTCTCTCTCTCTCTCTCTCTCTCTCTCTCTCTCTCTCTTTTTTTTTCTCTCTCTCTCTGTCTGTCTGTCTGTCTGTCTCTCTCTCTCTCTCTCTCTCTCTCTCTATATATATATATATATATATATATATATATATATATATATATATATAATTACAAACACGCTCACTCATGGCGGTTTTAGCTAACCTAGTCCTTGAGGTCATCGTGAACACACATGCAACATAGCTGCAGCACAATGCAGTAGATGTTGAGCGAGCAGAGCTGAGAATACTGCAGCATTGTACTCCAGTTTTACAAAGATAGCCAGCAGGGTGATAAAAAATGTACGCCAGTGACAACGATTGTGTTGGCTGTTCTGCTGTCTCATTTTAGGACCGGGAGCCCGCTTGTACAAAATAATGTGAGCTCCAGTGGCGATTTGATTAGTCAGCATCTCTTGAGGCACGTTCTCCGTCTTCTAGGAAGCGGCGGGGCATTCACTGAGCATTGTACTTGGATTTCCCTTTTGTTCGGGTATTGTGATAGCCTATCCCGCTGTGTCATGCTAACATGAAGAGGTCCAATTAGGTCAGAGTTGGAAGCTGGAAAAGGAGAGTTGAAGGGATTCGCAGTGCAAGACAACGGACCGCAAGGACACGATACAGTCGTATAGGTTACTGTTGGTTCTGTATGCCTGCGATAACAAACACTGTTAACTAAAGTTTGTCATGTTCCGTGACGTCATCAGGTACTTTGCCGACTCGCATAGCACGACCGGCTCCAGCTGACAACAAACTGTCAAGAATGTTCTCTCATCATCTCTCCCACTCACTCGTCCCATAGTTGTTTCTAGTTATCACAACATATTCCTAGCCAACCTTATGTGCTTCATATTGCTGCTGCTGCTTCATCATCACCAGCTTGTTGTTGTTGTTGTTGTTTTTCTTCTTCTTCTTCGTCGCCTTCTTCTTCTTCTTCTTCTTCTTCTTCTTCTTCTTCTTCTTTTTCTTCTTCTTCTTCTTCTTCTTCTTCTTCTTCTTCTTCTTCTTCTTCTTCTTCTTCTTCTTCTTCGAGTTTACTGGTGTTAAACCCTTTCGAAAGTTCTAGTTGTTCATACACCTCTGTATTTGAGTCTTTTTCCAGAATCCAATTTTTGCATGCAAATTCCTCTTACAGATTAGGCTCATTTGTTTACAAACTAGGTTCCTCCCCTCTGCAGGCATATGCACTTTGACTTCAGAGGAAACACCGCCATTAGTCGACTGTCACGACATGTTAGTTATGAGACAGTGGATCTGATCTTTCTCCTCCTACCCACAATAGGACCCCAGAACCCACAACAGGAATATTGCTACTACTGTCTGTCTTGCTCTTTCTATCATATATTCTACTCCTTTCGCTGGAGTAATATATAAGCGATAGCATCTTTGAAATGGGGCAAACGAAGGGTAACTAGTTGTCCCGAAGAATAGATTCATCTTCTCTCAGCCACGACCTTCTCTATTTATAGGCCTAACAGGTCAACGGGGATTCCCGTTCTTGTGCAAGAATTGAGTCCCTCTGCGTCCACAGTTTTTATCGAGGAGATGTATACACAAATTAAACTACAGTTTCATTAATTCTCGACATATATTATAAAACCAGACCTCATTTTTAAGGTAAATAAGTGTGCCAATTAAATATAACAATAAAGGCCCTTATAGACAAACAAAAATGCTTTTGCTACAGTCAACATGAACATAAACATCAATATCGTTTAGATATAAACTAAAAGTTGTTCCAGCAAAAGTAAAGAAATATCAGTGCTAACTCTTTGATTCTGAGAGGATATTGTTGCATCAGAGGAGCGGGAGGGGGGGGGGGGGTGACATTTGTACTTTATCACATTTAGCGCATTAAAATACTGCTATGAAACATACACATGGCATACATAACATAAAAATAAATGATTGATGGTTATTATTAGTATTAGTAGACTACTACAACATATAATTATACTGTTATTTAATAATTAGTAAACAAGCACAATCAGTATGAAATTGATATGTGCAATACTTTCTTCACCCAGAGTATTTTTCTTAACAGTACTTATAGCACTACTAAATATGTATCCTCAATTTACAAACAGCACAAACAAATTTGTCCAGTTTCATCTTGTTGGATGAAATCAATTCCTTGTCATTGCGAATTTTTTGGTAACAAATATGCATAAGAAGTGGATGAACAACCAGAAGTTTCCGCAAGAGTTTACAGCCAGTGTTCGTGAAGCAAAGCAAAAGTCAGTTTACAAAAATAACACAGACCGTACAACTGCAAATATGCATAAGAAGTGGATGAACAACAAGAAGTATCCGCAAGAGTTTACAGCCTGTGTTCGCGAAGTATAAGTCAACTGGTTAGGGATTAATATTATTAGTGTACTGCTACAACATATAATTATACTGTTAGTCAACAATTAGTAAAGAGGCAAAGACTGACTTGCTGTGAGAGGTTAGTTAGTAAATTAAATATTATTTTTATCCACTTACCTAGAGCTCCGAAATATCTTGACACAATTTATCAACAGAGTGGTTGCACCATTTATGCACAGTCAATATGAAAGCAATAGTTTTCTTCCAACACAAGATAGTTTGCACCTGACAAAACTGTCGATATTCTCCAGATATGGCTTCTAAATTACCTGTTTGTATTTTCCCTAAAAGTAAGATTTCTACATTTAAAGTAGAAAGGTAATAAACAGCCAGTTCCCCAAACTTCGAACTACTGACTAGAAACAGTGACACACACATCACAAAACGACTGTTTTCCGTAAATTAAAATTAAAATTGCTGTAATCTAACAACAAAGTATGAAAATCTTGTATATCCACTTTACAATATCCGCTTGTCGATTTGTAATACGAATACAATTAGAACACAGAAGTTTGTAAGCAGATTATATTTTCATACAATGCAACTTGGAAACGCTTCAAGTAACCTATTTTCGAGAATACTCAGCCAAAATGTATCGTGATTCAGTTGTTAGGCATTATTAGAGAAGGCAGTGCTCTCAGCGACCTCCATTTGGATATCCACGTCTACCCTACCATCGTCAACTATTGAGTGTGCCGAAAGGTCAGGCAGTAGGGCAGGCTGCAGCAATAACGCATATCGCGCTTAATTTTGATGAAGAGAAACGAGGTCTTTGCCGTCGAAGTGGGAGCGAGACAGTTGCAGGTTTATTTATTTTATATCACATTTTTAAGATTTTCAGTTTAAGCCGCCGCCTACTTAAGTACGTACCTAATTACCTACTTGCGTACACACACACATACATGCATACATATACTAATATACACACATACGTTGCACAAACACCCCGCCGTCATAACATACATATTACAGACAACATACATACATATTACATAATCATCATCTGTCTCTCTATCTCTTTCTCTGTATGTGTCACACACACACAAACACACACACACACACACACACACACACACACACACACATCGGGAAGGGGGAGGGGGTGGCAGACACACAAACATGAGCACAAGCAACTAAGTAATGTTACGTCTAGATCGTCAACAACGATTGATTATAATCAGTCTCGGTTCATTCCTCTGTGTATTACATCCCATGCTACAGATTGCTCCCTCGACATTTTGTACAAGTAATGAGTGACACATAATAGCGCCCTAACAGGAGTGTAGTTGGATGTACAGAGACTTCATCAAGCTCCCTATTCAAAATAACTAACCGTCTGTTTAGGAGACATGCACCATTGTCTTGATCTTTCACTTATATATATATTAGTATTCCATATATATATATATATATATATATATATATATATATATATATATATATATATATATATATTAGTGTTCCATATATATATATATTAGTGTTTGAACTCCTTGTTCCAGTAGACTCCAGGCTCACGTAGGCAAACAGTCTAGTTTACCCACAGGCAGACATGTCTTCTCAGTCTGGTGATTACACTAGCTAAAAATATACCCGCCTGTAAAAATAACACCCGGGACAATGGCTACAAGTAAGGAGACTCCTTGAAGTTTCCACCGTTATATCGGCGGCATTCAAGGCAAGCTACTGCTTTCTTTAAAAATAAAACAGCGGCAGTACTGAAAGAGGAACAAATGAAGCACTAGTCTGGTTTAAAATGGCATTCACTAGCACCAAGTGTCTCCAGTTTTAGTAACATTTTAGAATAAGAGCTTTGGGGCTGTTTTAGAATAAGAGCTTTGGGGCTGAAACCCTCCCTGTTAAGAGTGCAGTGATGATGATGATGCACTTATTATTGTAAACATTAATTATATATTGTATATAATATGAAATATATAGGTGAGGTAAGTAAAGGGCCCTTTGCGACGCCTCAGGCTTATTGGGCATATAGGGCTAGACGTCTATTTTAAAGACCAGTCGGCACTCGGTGGGCGATGAGGTCAACATTACCTTAACCTCCGAGTACTTTACCCAGTACCAATTTAAGGCTTGGTAGACCTGGGAACATTAGTCATTTTTTAAAAGAAAAAAAACAGTTTAGCCTTGTCGAGACTTAAACTCGTGACCACCGGATCCACAGGTGAGCGTCTTGTCGCGACACCATGGCGGCTGCCAATAGATATATAAACAAACTTATGAAGAGAACATGTGTTCTTGCTTAGAGTGGCTACCTCTTAAGGTGCCTGCGCCTTCAGGTTCCAACGGCTTAGTACCACTATGACACAGATTGAAGCAAATAGTAATAGTACAGTGCTATCTCTGCTAATGAATGAATGATCGGTTAATGAAATTGTTCGGCTAACGATGATATATGCGCAGTTTTTAGTATGGCTTACTCATGCTTTAGTGGACGTATTACTTCGCAAACATTACATTTTCAGGTAAATGTCCAGCATACCGAAATTATGCGAGTCCGACTTGTAATTCCAGCGTACCGCGATCGAAACCCACTGCTGGCTGCGTTGATTTTTATTATGGTATAGGGCGTCGCAGGTCGACCCAGCCTAAAAGGTACCAGGGTGGCTGTCCTGGGGAAGTAAAGACGGCCGGCGTAATGCCAGTGCCGATTGGTCTGTAAAAATATGGAACGCTCTTTCCATATGCCCGATGCACCTAAGGCATGAAAAGGGATCTTTAATTTACTTTACTTATACCGAAATTATATTATATGATCTTCTTAAATAGTCTTAATTAGTCTGTTATAGTATTTTTAAATACTCCATTAAGAGAAAATTGGAAAAAGGAAAAGCGAGTAGGAATTTTGTGGAGACTCCAGCACAATGTGAGGTCCAAAGCTGCAGCTTCGCATATGCCTACACCTAGCACTGATGACCTACTTATAGTAAAGGACCGTTTCTGTCCAAGAGATCGATCGGGAATAGGATACTAGACATATTTGTGTAGACCAGTGACTCTCAACCTTCCTAATGCGGCAACCCTTTAATACAGTTTTTATCATGTGTTGGCGACCCCCAACCATACAGTTATTTTAGTTGATAATTCATAGCTCCAGTGAATATGGTCTGTGGTGACCCCTGTGAACGGATCTTTCGACTCGCAGGTTGAGAACCGCTGGTGAAGACCAACTGGCTTTCAATGGTTGACGTGCAGATCATCAAACCGCACGCCTTAACTTGCAGGGACATTACCGAACACCCAGTTTAGATTCGGTCGATCTGAGAGCCAAGTTCATTTTTGTATTTCACTTCTTCCAGTGCGGACTCCAATCCAAGAGACCTTCCGGTCGACAGGCGAGCGTGAACCGCTACGCTACCACAGCTCTCTCTAATTGCCATCATCATCATCAAGTGCCTTGCTAGGTGACGTCGGCCATCATACCTCTTCTGCATCTACTGTCTGCAACAGCACGTATTACCAGTCCGTGTGTTAACACCCCTCATTGCCTTTACAATAGGCTGCAAACAATCGTCTCGCATTGATTTCCGCGGTCCTTGATCTGTCTCTTTTTTCTGCACATCTTTCCGTTGGTCACAGCCTTTTCCAGTATGTTCCTAACGGTTTGTTGTTGGCACCTATCCGTCTTTCCAGACGATTGTGTTATACTTAGCTATTAGGAGGCATGAGACTCACAGTTCATGCGGATGGCTAGTGTGACTAGCAAGACCCGCCCGCGTTAGGGAAAGTCTTCCACAATTATAGCATGGGATATCAGGACCGTTGTTGTCATCATGTTTATTTGGTGTCTAATCGTAAGGTTTTGTATGTTTGACACTTGCAGGTAATAGAAAGCCTGATGTTCTACATTTGTGTCAACGTTATCGGGATTTTCTTTCATTACCCGCTGGAAGTGGAACAGCGGCAGACGTTCTCGGAGACCAGGAACTGTATTATCGTTAGGCTGGAGACTCAGAAGGAAAATCAACGACAGGTGAGAATGACCTACCTGCTTACGGGCCACGTTTGTTGTGGTACCGTTAATGATTTATGCCTTAAAAGACTTGCACATTAAAAAACATGACATTAATAACTTGAATATTATTTAAGTCTGAATGTTTACCGTTCGGTTTAACAGTCCAGAATAGCCTGAAATAACCAAACAATGCAGCATGTATTGTGCAACGTTAAGGCTGTGGTTTTTTTTAGCCATACGTTTACATATTCTCTCTCTCTCTCTCTCTCTCTCTCTCTCTCTCTCTCTCTCTCTCTCTCTCTCTCTCTCTCTCTCTCTGTGTGTGTGTGTGTGTCTCCTCTCTTCCTGTGTGTCTCTCTCTCCCACTGCCCTTTTTCTGTATGTCTCTCGTTGGCTCTGTCTCTCTCCATCTCCCCTCTCCACCTCACTCACTCTCTGTCTCTCTCCATCTCCCCTCTCCACCTCACTCACTCTCTGTCTCTCTCCATCTCCCCTCTCCACCTCACTCACTCTCTGTCTCTCTCCATATCCCCTCTCCACCTCACTCACTCTCTGTCTCTCTCCATATCCCCTCTCCACCTCACTCACTCTCTGTCTCTCCCCTCTCCACCTCACTCACTCTCTGTCTCCTCCATCCTCACCTCACTCACTCTCTGTCTGTCTCCATCTCCCCTCTCCACCTCACACTCTCTGTCTCTCTCCATCTCCCCTCTCCACCTCACTCACTCTCTGTCTGTCTCCATCTCCCCTCTCCACCTCACTCACTCTCTGTCTGTCTCCATCTCCCCTCTCCACCTCACTCACTCTCTGTCTGTCTCCATCTCCCCTCTCCACCTCACTCACTCTCTGTCTGTCTCCATCTCCCCTCTCCACCTCACCTCACTCTCTCTCTCTGTCTCCATCTCTGTCCCTCCATCTCCCCCCTCACTCCACCTCACTCACCTCACTCTCTGTCTCTCTCCATCCCCCTCTCCATACTCACTCTCTGTCTCTCTCCATATCCCCTCACTCTCTCTCACTCACTCACTCTTCTCCATCTCTCTCCTCTCCCTCTCCACCTCACTCACTCTCTGTCTCTCTCCATATCCCCTCTCCACCTCACTCACTCTCTGTCACAAGGCAGCCGATAGTTAAAAAAGGGATGGGTGATAGACATCGGAGGTGGAGGGGGCAGTGATAGGAAGGGGGATAGACAGCAAGAGCAGAGGTGGTAGACAGTCACAGAAATTAAGAGATACAGCAAGAGGGAGGAAGTTGACAGTGACAGAAAGGAAAAGAGATGTGAAAAGGGGGGTAAGCAGTAGGGCTGTACCGAATATTCGCTTCGTATTCGCTTTGGGGCCGAATAGTGGCCCTAATAACTATTCCATATTCGACCGAACACTTGCGGTCGGGCCGAATACGAATAGTGGTTACCTTACACTCGTTTCTGCATACACTGCGATGGACTGAAATAACTCTCTCATTAACACAATAGTTGCTGTTGCCTTAGTCTGTCGTAGCGGGGGAAACTTCGACCCGGTTGCGTGGTACAGCAGCTGGCAAGAACAATGCTTAAAATACCGTGGGCAGCCAAACAGCAAAAAAGAACAACCAAGAGGTTTTTGGAAAAAGCGGGAGCCCGAAGACAACTAATCACAGACATCAGATGGAGACAGTCATCATATTTCGACCATATTATGAGGAAAGGGAAAATGGAACATGTGGTGACCACTGGAAAGATCTGTGAAAGGAGAGACAGAGGAAGACTACGAGAGAAAATTCTTGACAGTCTTGTTGCATGGTATGGAGTTGTGTCAGCACACGAACTAATTAATATATGCTGTGCTATATCTCAGATTATGGCGAGGCATAATCGCCTACGCCAGTCGACAAGGCACCTAATCATGATACACTATTCGTATTCGTATTCGGCCGAATAGTTGCTTCCGCTAGTCGCATTCCGCCGAATAGTGAAAATCACTATTTGATACAACCCTAGTAAGCAGTGACACAAAGGAAGAGATACACAGAGAGAGAGAGAGAGAGAGAGAGAGAGAGAGAGAGAGAGAGAGAGAGAGAGAGAGCAGTGACAGAAAGAAAGAGACAGCAAGAAAAGGGGAGAGAGAAAGAGTAGGGGGAGGGGGGAGGATTTGGACAGTGACAAAAAGGGTGAGATACCGCAAGAGGAAGGGAATAGACAGTTACAGAAAGGAAGAGAAATACAGCTAGAGATATGTGGTGGGGGGGGGGGGAGTAGACAGTGACACATAGAAAGAGTTACCACAAGAGAGATGTCGGGGCTGGGGTAGAGACAGGGGAAGAAATACATCAAGAGGGAGGGAGTAGACAGTGACAGAAAGGAATAGATACAACAAGAAAGATGTGGGGGCGGGTAGACAGTGACACAAAGGAAGAGATATATCAAAAGGGAGGGGGTAGACAGTGACAGAAAGGAAGAGATACAGCAACAGAGGAAGAAAGAGATTAACCGTCACTCTTTTAACCGTCACTTTCTGTCTTAAAAAATGAAGTGTGTGAAATATCAGTTCTTATGCACAAGTCTACGACTAGCCACTCAGAAGTAGAAACAATGTTTTCAGAGTTCATTGACAGGTTTGAAATTTAAGAGGAGGCAAATGCAATACAGTTTAATATCTGTCCTTCTTTTTCAGGACGAAATGTTTCATCATTTGAAGCCCTACTCTGGCTCTTGCCAGGGGCCGCAATATAGCCTGGTCATAAATATGGCCTGAAGGCTGAACTCGGTTTCTGGGACCTCTCCACGGTGATCCTCACCCACATGGTGGCACTTGGTGTCATCGGGTGTTTATCGCTTGTGTGATGTCCTGGTGGGGTAGAACGTTAGTCAGTCAGTCATTACAGTTCCTGCTTCTACGTAACATATTGAAAGTAACCGCGCAGAAAGCTGGAGCCTCAAAAACACAGAAGGAAATGAATATTTTTTTTTTTAAACAACATAGGTTTTTTGTACTACAATACCTTTCTGTACATTAATACTTTATCATTGAAGTTTTTATTGATCATTTAGTAAAATTAAATGCAATAGGTATGTATTATTCGCTTTTAGAGGATTGTTTTTTTTTTCCGCCCCACTCCACCTGCCTGTAAGTATTTAGAGATTTTATCCGTCATTGCCCTGGTCCAGACGGTGACGGTTAGTCGAAGTTTTACTCTGTATGCATACATGACACACACATACATATGATATTGTATGGCAGCCAGACTGTTACTGCTGCCAACGGAATTGGAACTCTGCACTTGCTGCTGAAGATAGGGACGGGGTGTTTATGTTGATGTGCTAAGTGATAGAACATTACATGCATCAAGTATTATCTTTGTTTTTGTGCGTGTATGTTTATGTGTGTGTTAATGTTGTAACAGTTCAGAATAAGATTATATGTTAGAATATGGTCTTCTTTGTATGTAGAACATTGACAGCCGTTGATTTGTAGTTGCCTGGTTATGTTTAAACAGTACCGTTTTACTCTTTCTAGGAGCGCCTTCTCCTATCAGTATTGCCTCGTCACGTTGCTTTGGAGATGAAAGCTGATATAGCAGAAAACAAGAGAGAATCGATGTTCCATAAAATCTACATACAACGCCATGACAACGTCAGGTAAGAGTCGCTTCCGTGCTTGATTAAATTGTCGTTTCTGTAAACTTATTAACATCAAAGACTGGGCACCAGCTATATACATCTCTACATCATTTGTAGACGTCGCACAGTGTGCACAATCAGGTATACTTGATACTGCTGCTACAGTAGACGAAGCAGCTTATAAGAAGCAACAACTGTAGTAATTGTATTATTATCAGCAGTAGTAGTGGTGGTGGTCGTGGTAATAGAAGTAGAAGTAGCAGTAGCAGTTTTTGATTTTGTCGTCATTCTGTTTGCCATTTTGTAGTATTACTACTACAAAGTGAATAAGTAAGAGAATAAGTTTCAGCAACTGTAATAGTAGTAGTGGTTGTTATTTACCTGTTGTAGTCGTTGCAGTAGTAGTAGTAGTAGTAGTAGCAGCAGCAGCAATAATGGTAACAGTTAACAATAACAGACAGGAACCGTACATAAAGGTCATACCGGCAGCAGAACAATCATAACCGTAATATTAATTATATTAACATGAATATCATAAATAATAAAACCGGGGCCAATTGTATGTGAGTGTGTGTGTGTGTGTATATATATATATATATATATATATATATATATATATATATATATATATATATATATATGTGTGTGTGTGTGTGTGTGTGTGTGTGTGTGTGTGTGTGTGTAAGACAGTTATATAACAATGCATAGTCTACGAAGGCTGAGGTGGGTGTGTCACGCCTGGAGAATAGAGAAAGGTGGGAGTCCCTATGGACATTCTCTGTGATGAATTACAGATGTGTAGAAGATGTTGATATCGACCTCTGCTACGATATACAGATGTTTGCAAGCGGGGCATGACTGATACAGTTATAGAGGTGCTAAGGATCATGTGGCGGCCCGGGGGTGAAAGGGGGGGGGCACACTAGGAGGGATATGAGAATGAGGGAAGAAATTATTACCTAAATGTAGACAGCTGGTCGTCTGAGAACGTAGACACTAACTACAGATTTTGACATCAACAGTCCTGACATCCAATGCTTTAATTGTGGAAGATGCTTTTTAATGCTGAACGCCGGCGAGTCTTGCTAGTCACACTCGCCATCGCCATGGGCTGTGAATCCTATGCTTCCTCATTGCACAGTATAGCACTCGTATGGAATAACAGAAAGGTATCAACATGTATAATGAACGAACGAAAGAAACTAGCATCTTTGTTTTCAGAAGATTATAAATTGGGCACACAGGCCCGTCTTACGTTCGGCCATTCCAGGCACTGATCTTTCAGACCAGAATTGCATGTTATCAGTAATGCAGGTTATGTTTATATAAAAGTATGCACTATGAAATAATACATACACACATCATATATACACAATCATACACACTCCCAGTATACTTGTCCACTCCTATATTCCTATACATGGACAGACACAAGCACACCCATACATTTGCATATATACACACGCTCATACATATACCCTCATTTAAATACATACACACACTCAAGCTCATACAGACAGACACAAGCACACCCATACATTTGCATATATACACACGCTCATACATATACCCTCATTTAAATGCATACATACACTCAAGCTCATACAGACAGAAACAAGCACACCCATACATTTGCATATATACACACGCTCATACATATACCCTCATTTAAATGCACACATACACTCAAGCTCATACAGACAGATACAAGCACCCATATATGCACTCAAACTCTTATATATATATATATATATATATATATATATATATATATATATATATATATATATATATATATATACACACTCATACAATCTCATGTATGCATACACAGATATACATTAACACATACATCCACACACGCATATGCCCACATACATACACGCTTGCATACAAACGCATTCATGCATACACACGCAAAGATACTCACACCTGAATACATATACATACTTACACTAATATGCATACAAACTCCAAACACCAATACATACACGCAGCCATACACACAAACACCTATATATATATATACACACACAAGCGCTTTAACATACGCAATCAGCCATATTTAACAACGAAAACAGCAATCACAAAACGAATATGTGTTATGTTAAATCACTTGCATCTAGAGACCTAATCTAGTTGTTGACCATGTGCAACATGAGGGCTGTTTGGATCTACTTGCCAGGCCTTCCCTCTCCCTGCCATTATCGCAGTCTTTTACCATGGCGAATAATTCGGTGTTTCCATGTGCACTTTTACCACTACCGAATCTCTTCTTCTTGTGCTTGCTTGATCTTAGCCTTTTCATCATTATCATCATCATCATCTTCTTCTTCTTATTTTTCTTCTCCTTCTTCTTCTTTTTCTTCTTATTTTTCTTCTTCTTCTTCTTCTTTTTCTTCTTCTTCTTCTTCTTCTTCTTCTTCTTCTTCTTCTTCTTCTTCTTCTTCTTCTTCTTCTTCTTCTTCTTCTTCTTCTTCTTCTTCTTCTTCTTCTTCTTCTTCTTCTTCTTCTTCTTCTTCTTCTGCTGCTGCTGCTGCTGCTGCTGCTGCTGCTGCTGCTGCATCGCCATAATCATAATTATCGTCATCTTCTTCTCCTCCGTTTGCCCATAAAAAGTCAGTTGGTACGTTGTGTTGTGATTGACAGCTAGGTAGATGTATCTGCACCTTTTCGTCCAACTCATCGGATTACACTCAGCTCCTCATTATTAGCCTATTATGGGGGCAGTGGGCCTATTATCGTCCCTGGAACATGGTGCTCTGTGACTTAGACTGGAAGAGACAGCTGAATAACCGTGCTGTTTGCTGAAAATCGTGTTTCATTTAACTCACTGGCTTTCCTGCCCTTAATGCAATTTCCATAGGTCTTCTTAAGAAATACTGTCCAAAAGGTCCAAAACCAAATTATCAATAAATCAGAAGGTCTACTTAAAACCTTCATTTACACGCGTTGGAAATTTAGCCCTATAGACAGCTAATAAAAGGAAACTGCAGAAAGAGTAGTCCAGCTATAAAACGGATACATTTAGTATGACAGCAGTAAAAAAATGATGAACCCGAAATACTCACATGTTAAGTGCATGAGCATGTGGCCAGGTAGGAATATGATTCGTGTGTCCTGTTCATGTCCCTTTAAAAGAAAAAAATGACGAGTCTCATTCTAACTTGATTACATGACCTGGGAGTAAAGCCGGGTGAAGCCAGTCTGTGCCATCTTCTAGGTAAAGGTAGATGTTATAACCTTTTTCTTATGAGAATACCATTAGAGGTTCCTTGGGATAGCTGCTGCGTCGGGAAAACTGAGCACTTATTGGAGTGTCTAGTGTACACTGAAGTCTTTTGGGATAACATAACATAGGAAAATCTGTCAAGTTGAAGCGAAAATAGAATATCGTGGCTATCAGAAAGTGTCCATTCCACTGAACGCTGAGTGATCTGATAAATAGATTATGCTTGGAGATTGTGGCGAGATGCAGACACTGTCCACGACCGTCTGAAAGATATAAGACCATTTGGCCGTGTGCTTTAGGACACAGCGACGAATTTTCCCTCGCTCAGCCCACCCGTGTACAGTGTATTCTGATTCAGTGCGAAATAGCTGGGAATAAGCGCACAATGGCACGTGTTCCTGCGCGCAGTATCCTGCAACCCTATTGTTGTGATTATTTTTAGCCATGTTCTGCCTCTCTCTCTCTCTCTCTCTCTCTCTCTCTCTCTCTCTCTCTCTCTCTCTCTCTCTCTCTCTCTCTCTCTCTTCTTTCTCTCTCCTGTGGCTCTCTGATTTCTTTCCCCTCTCTTTCTCCCGTTCTGTTTGCTCACTCTCCTTGCCACACCTTATACTTCCTTAGTGTCTCACTCTTGCTTTGTCTGCCTGTCTGTCCGTCCGTCTGAGTGTCAGACGGCCACCCGCCCGCCCGCCCGCCCATCTGTCTGTCTGTCTGACTGCCCATCCTACATTCTGTCCGTCTGTCTGTTTATCTGTCCTTCCGTCCCTACGTCCATCCGTATACAGTAGAACCTCGCTTAACGAGCACCTCGCATAACGAGCACCTCGCATAACGAGTAACTCACATAACTAGCAAAACAAATTGTAAAAAAAATGACTTGCTTAACGAGCGACGTTTCGCATAACGAGTGACGAGGAGAGGGGAAGTCCCAAATTGTGCGCATGTTACATCAGTCTGTGTTTAGCACTCGTTCCAGTAGCATCGTAGCGTCACTTGTGATCACACATCTTCTCAAACACGTGTCATATTGTGAAATATGAACATGAATCTTCCAGGCCTACAAAATGACCTCTCTGAAGAATTTAAGTTCATCAAGATCCAATTTTTGACTTCCAACACCACTCCGTTACTCCAGCTCATGGACCAGCAAGTTATTTCTAACTTTAAGAAACTCTACACTAAAGCACTATTCGAGCATTGTTTTCAGGTGACTGAAGGGACCAACTTCACCCTCAAAGAGTTTTAGAGACAAATCACGTCCACATCGTTGCATGCCTCAAGATGATCGACAAGGCGGGAGAAGGGGTTACCAAGAGAATCTCAACTTCTGCTTGGAAGAAGCTTTGGCCGGAGAGTGTTGTCTATTTTGTGACTTTGAGGGGTTCCAGACAGTGAAACCTGTTGTCGACGAGATTGGGTCTTTGGCCACTATCATGAGGTTGTAGGTGGATAACAATGATATCAAAGAGCTTGTGGAAGAACACAGCCAAAAGCTGCGTTTTTGAGGAAAGTTTGTCAGAGGAGGAGGTAACAGAAAAGCAACAATTTTCTGGCGAAATAAGAGAAATGCTGAAAGCATGACAAACTGTTGCATCTTACATTGAAAAGCATCGCCCTAATAAGAAAGTGGCTATGCGCGTTGCAAATGTATTTAACGATAATGCTGTGTCGCATTTTCGCCAAATTTTGAAGCGTCGGCAAAAACAAATCTCTGGACATCTTTCTAGTAAAAAAAAAAAAAAATAATTAGCTATGTATCATAATTATTTCTACTTTTTCCCCCTGCAAATTGAATTCGCATTCCATGTGGGTTCGTTACCGTTTGAAGAAAAGATGAAGGGATCCACTCTCCTTAACAATATGTATATAATTTTCTTTGAATAAACGTTATACATAGCATTTTGTGAGTATATTTTTCGACATGGAACGCATTATCGTATTTTACATTAATTTATATGAGAAAAATTGTTTCGCATAACGAGTGTTTCGCTTAACGAGTATGATTCTGGAACGAATTAAGCTCGTTAAGCGAAGTTCCACTGTATCTTCATGTATGTCCGTATGTCTACCTACTACCTTTTCCCATCGATGTTTTGACTATCTATCTATCTATCTATCTATCTATCTATCTATCTATCTATCTATCTATCTATCTATCTATCTATCTATCTATCTATCTATCTATCTATCTATCTATCTATCTATCTATCTATCTATCTATCTATCTATCTATCTATCTATCTATCTATCTATCTGTCTGTCTGTCTGTCTGTCTGTCTGTCTGTCTGTCTGTCTGTCTGTCTGTCTGTCTGTCTGTCTGTCTGTCTGTCTGTCTGTCTGTCTGTCTGTCTGTCTGTCTGTCCGTCCGTCCGTCCGTCCGTCCGTCCGTCCGTCCGTCCGTCCGTCCGTCCGTCCGTCCGTCCGTCCGTCCGTCCGTCCGTCCGTCCGTCCGTCCGTCCGTCCGTCCGTCCGTCCGTCCGTCCGTCCGTCCGTCCGTCCGTCCGTCCGTCCGCCCGTCTGTCTGTCTGTCTGTCTATCTGTATGTCTCTCTGTCCCTTAGTCGTCCCTCTGTCCGTCCGTCTATCTTCCTGTATGTCCGTCTATCTATCCATGTGTCTATCTACTACCCTTCCCCATCGATGTTTTGATTAGCCATGGAAACATGGTCAGACGTCCGATCACGCAGTCACTTCCCAAACGACACGGCCCTCGGCTGTGGTGTCGGGACCTGAGAGATTTCATTTTATCACATCAGAAGTGGCGTGCTCCCCGCTGACCTTTAGTCGTCTAGGATCAATGTAGAGAATTATAAAAAAAAAGTTATTTGCGTATTCTTTACAGGACATTGAAAACCAACCCCAGCATTGTTTTTTTTTACGCACTTTTTACGTTTAGTAGTTTACAGAACCGTCGGCTCTGTGGCTAAGTCGATGTGAACGCTTCGTAATGCCAGAGTGCCGGGTTCGATCCCTGCTGCGGGCCAGGCGCCTTGCGTTGGTTTCGACAGTGGTATCAGGGGGCCGACCGTCCAGCGGCAATGGAAAACTACTGGACGTAACTTTGCCTAGAGAAACCACACAACAGGCAGGGGCTGCTGGGGTTGGTTCTGCAACGTCCTGTGAAGGATACGCAACTTACCTTTAGTTTACAGAACCATAAAGCCTCCGAGTCAAGTTGAGTTAAGTCAAGAATCACCATGAAATCCCTCGGCGCATTCCCATGCTCGCTCCGTCCCTATCCTCAGCAACCAGCGCATGGTGTATTTTAATGGTGTCGGTTGTAGTCTGGTTGTATGTCCGTCTTGCCTTTCCTCTGAGCGTAGTGTGCCGGCAGAACTCCCTGGTCACACGCAGGTGCATCATTCCCTTCAGCCCATAATGAAAGCTTCCGAATTATAACCTAACGTTAAAGAATTTAATGCAGGGGTTGAGATGGGAGCCGGTTGGGGGAGGGGGTGAGGAACCACCCTGCTAGAAGCTCATTAGGGCATCCTTCTGGAGAGATTTCCCTGGCAAACTGTAAACACTTCTACACAAGCTTCGTCGCCAACTTCATCGATTTTTACATAGCAGATACTCAGGCCCAGGGAAATGTTAATTTACTTTTAAATATGTATTTATCAGTTTAAATAATGTCTGAGTATTCAGGCATTGTATTCCTGCATGGTTATTTTAGTCATTTATTGTGTGTTCCCAATTACGGTGTGTCCGTGTGCGCTCCTCTATATTTAGTGCTCAGGGCATATGTCCACTTGCAAATTTGAGTAATTGAGTATTTGTTTAGAGTAGAAGGGACTACTGTGGTGGTGGCTGTCGCTACTACGGGAATAAAAGCACGCAGTTATCGGGACTGGGGAGAAAGAGAGACAGAGAGAGAGAGAGAGAGAGAGAGAGAGAGAGAGAGAGAGAGAGAGAGAGAGTGGCAGATATTGAAGAGGCTACTGATAGAATAATACTATGGGGGGGGGGGGGGGGGGGGGGGGGGGAGGAGGGGGTGGGGCGGGCGGAGGGTTGGGACGAGGGGGTTACCTTAAGGTAACGTTTCGCGGCGTCCGTGGCATAACGTAATTCCAACGTACCGCGATCTAAACCCACTGCTGGCTGCATGGATTTTCATCATGGTATGAGGCGTGCAGGTCGACCCAGCCTTAAATGGGCACCAGGATGTTGTCCTGTGAAAGTAAAGACGGTCGACATAAGCTGACCACATTACGCACCTAGTGTAAAAATATGGCTGCCCTTCCCATATTCCCGATGCGCCTAAGGCGTTAAAAGGGATCATTACTATTTTTACTTTAAGGTAAAGTTCCTTCATAAAGATACCTGTAGATATGCACGAGCCATGCAGTCATAGATTATCAAGACCATTACGATTTTACAAAATAACAGAAATACCAAGGAATGATAAAGTACAGTAAAGAAACCTTTTTCTTCTCACGTCTGCGATGCATTGGATAAATAATCTTCCAATTAATTTCACCAATGCATAAATGCACCGCTGAACTTACATTGGTTATCTTTCTTTTGTTGTTTAATATTCTTACAACCAGTTTCTTTGTATAGCGTCGTATTTACCATAATTGATAAAATGCTAAAACCACTGAAAATTCCTCCTTTGTCATTGCACACACAGACACACACAACATGATATATATATATATATATATATATATATATAAATATATATATATATATTCACACACAAACATACATACATACACACGCACACATATATACATGTATATAATATATATGTCCACTTGCATTCCCCTTTTATTTATATATACAAATGTCTTTACTGTCGGAAATTATCGATTGTGGATTTGCAATAGAAATGAGGGGGGAGGGGATTTAGTGCTACCTGGCTCTACAGTGACAACTAACTATGCAGGTTTTAATTTCTCTCCCCCCCCCCCCCCCACCGCCTTTTGCCCCATTTCCCGACGGCAAAAAAAAAAGTGTGTTACCTTACAAAATATTCGAACTCAGGTCTCCTGCATGAGAATCCGAGCGTTTGAATCACTATGCCAGCTGCTCCTCATTACATATATTGACTGTGTATTTAACTCATTCAGTCCTAGGCTGATGTTTCATCAGCTTGCCCATTCCCAAGAGGTTGATACCTTATGTATCTCATTCAGTCCTAGGCTGATGTTTCATCAGCTTGCCCATTCCCAAGAGGTTGATACCTTATGTACTTACAGTTTAGGTCAGAAAGAACAAAGTATCATAGTATCATACCACTGTAAGATGAAGGCATTAAAAACAAACTTGGTTTGCTCGCGTTAGTGTCACTTACTTGAGCTGTGCTTTCTGCTTCTTAACGTTCACCGGCTGTAAACTCCGGCGAGTTCTGATGTTTTGTCCATTTTGCGTGCACATCCGTTTTTCATATTTTTGCTTTTTTTGTAGGCAGCTTGTTAGTTCCTTGTCTCTCATGCAGATTTTGAAGAAAATACCCCTAATGAGTTACCTCCTACGTGTGTTTAATATACCGAGTGCCAACTAACGCATGGCTTGGTGATAAATGTGGAGAGTCTCACAAACAAAACGGACAGTGTTGCAATTAAAACATAGTTATCAGTGCAGTAGTTTCTGCGTGTGACTTACGGTGCAATATCATAATGGACGTCAAGATTTGGAGACAGATAATTGGTTGAATGCCTGTTTGTTCAGGACATGGTCCGCGATACCGTCTCCCCAAAATAGAGTAGTCACTGGGGGCGCTGAATTAGGTGGTTCACGCTAGTTGAGCTCTCTCTCTCTCTCTCTCTCTGTCTCTCTCTGTCTCTCTCTGTTTGTCTATCTGTCTGTCTCTCTCCCCCCCCCACCCCCTCCCTCTACTTTTCTCGGACTTACCCCTCGCCCCCATTTTTTGGTGGGGTGGGGGGGGGGGGGGGGTGTAACGTGCACTAAGCTCTCAAATAATTGTGTAAGGAAACTTTAAAAAATTTACAAGATCTAAAATGTAAATGTCACACCCTAGCTGTAAACCACATCTCTCCTTTATGGACAATCGCGGTAGATCCATCGATCGGTTTGTCCCTCTCGGTTGCTACCTGTAGTGTGACCATTATGTCCTAAGATTAAAGAATCTCAGTCTAGATGACGGACTAAACAAGACAGATCGCAGAGACGTTGTTATTAGGGCACCTGTAACAGTTACACCAGCCAGGTGCAACCTGCAGTTCTGTGCGTGTAAAGATAAGAACAAAAAGAAAAGGAGGAAGAAGAAGAAGAAGAAGACTGTATATTCTGAACTACGAATCCATGAATAATCACAGCACGAGAACCCCATCCCCCCCCCCTTTTTCCTCCCCGCCTCCATTTTGCCTCTGCCCCGTTCACTTCTATTTACATTTGCCGTGTCACAGAAATTGCCGCTTAATTAGCGTTTCCTCTGAAGTCAGCATCCCTTAGCTTCATTTACACTAGGAAATACTGTCAGGACCGTGTCCCAGCTAATTTGAGACTCATGCCAACGGCAAATCCTGTAGCTTATCGTACTGTAATTGATAGTGCTTCATCCCTTGTGAATCCTGTATTGTCTTTGACACAAATCGATAACTGCCTCTGGGTGGGCGGTCCTTAACTCTTTGCAAACTCTTCTTTATTCCTTAATTATCGTTCGTTAGCTATGTCCGTCTGTGGTGAGAATCGGTAATGAAGGGGAGATCAGCTGCCTCTGAATTAAGCGGATGTCTGGACTGGATGCTGGAGGTGACGGCGTCTGGTGGTAAAATCATTGAGGAAGTCCCAGTTATTTCTGTGTATTAGCACTGTCTGTAGAAAAGAGCATTCGTTGCCCTTGGTGAATTTGGTGGTAGGTTTGCATTTTTTGTCTGTTTTCTCCCAACATTAATCGCTATCGAAAGCTTTACCATACAATCTTGAGATTACAGAATCTCAATCCAGACCGCAGAACAACAAGGCAGAGCAGAGATCCCCGTTCAGCCTCCGAAAAAGTTAAAATTAGGGCTCCACTAACGGCATAATCTGTCGCCCTGTGTAAATAAGGACGCCTAATGGAGGGAGGCATTTGCCTTGGTCCTGTTCACTTTTTCCGGTCTATCTTACACACTACCTGACCTTCCATTCTGACCTTTCTACGTCGGAGGGGTGTCACGGTGTCTTGCCTCCAGTTACATCAGCACCGATGTCGCGTGTTCTGTACTTGACGATGACGCAGCTTTTAGCGTCCCCAGAACATGTAGAACTGGCCCTAACCCAAACCCCCTACCCAGAGCTGCAGTCTAGGTCACACTCCGGAGTGGGCTTTAAATAAAATTGCATCCCATATTAGGACAGCTGCGGCGTCATGAATGTCATTCTATCATGTGAAAGTGTCTCAGAAGTACGCTAACATAAATTTATAATACTGTGTATTGCTAGCTGAGAGGGTTAATTTTGGGGCTGCACAAGAGTGCCGTTAACAATTGAAGAGTGAGTGCTTTTAGTGGAGCATGCGTTTCGTAACGGTGGCAAGTACTCGAATGAGGTTGTTAAACGATTTGTGCAGAACCTTTCGACCACTCAAGAATTACCGAATTGGCGCGATAGGATTACATTTTCTGATGGCCAGGCCTTGATAGCAGATAACAGCGATGGAATTGCAAAATCTCAATCCAGTAATGCAAAAGAATGCAAAACAAAAAATATGAAAATCAACCATGACAGAACAGAAGTAATGTCATTGGGAAGAAAGAAGCAGAACCTAAGTATATCAGTAGAGACAGGCATTTGAATTTGAATATCTGATAATAACATTTATCAAAGATGGTAAATTGGTGAAAAAGTTAACATGAGGCAGTTAAAGCAAACCAAGTATTTAGACTCTACCCCCCCCCCCCCCCACCCACACCCACACTACAGTACACTCCCAAGCAGCACAGAGATACATCGCATACGAAGCTTATTCACCCCCACTATATGCTACCAGTGCCAAACATGATCACTCACAACAAAGAATAAAAGGTAATTAGTAACCATGGAAAAACATATATTTGAAAAGGGCTGCAGGTGTGATCAGAAGGGATAAAATTAAGAATTATGTCATAAGAGATGTAAGTTGCAGACAACCGATTTTTAAATTACATGCACGGACATAAAATCAAATGGTTTGCCCACAGAGAGAATGCATTGTGGCGCTCTACTATATACCACGCATACACTAAGAGAGGAAAGGGACGCAGGGCATGGGATTAGATAACATGACGAAAATTCTCCAAAACCACGCTGAGTCTGGGGAACCAGAAGAGCGAGAAGTAGAACTGTATATCTCCCTCTACACCTGAAGCAGTAAAAGCGGAATTGATGATGATGATGATTATGATGAAGAAGAAGAAGAAGAAGAAGAAGAAGAAGAAGAAGAAGAAGAAGAAGTAGAAGAAGAAAAAGAAGAAGGAGGAGGAGGCGAAGGAGGAGGCTCCAGATTATAGCAGTATAGTTTGAGCGAACTCCAAAGCTGACGACGACATGTTAGAACGTCACTAATATTCAATCTGTAGTGACTTTGTGGGGGGGGGGGGGGGGGCACCCAGGCAAGTTAGGGAAGTGCCTAGCACTATTTATTCCTGCTGGCCCTATTGTTATATATTCGGAATATATACGTAACGTCGTGGGTTTGGGCCTCGGTGAGCTGGTCTGGGTATCTAGAGGAAAAGAAATTCTCATCCCTTAAAGTCCATCGTGTCCGAATTGTCTGCCAGTGTCCCTCTGCCACCTGCCAACAAAGTCTAACATGTGTCCGATAAACCAAACGTAAGCTTGCCAGGTAAGCTGACTTCTCTAATTATGCTACCGCAACGACTTGTATCTCACAGTACCTTTTGCAAAGTCACCAATTCGTCGTTGTCCCTGTCCAATAACATCCGGTAATACGTGCAGCAGGAGAAAATCAACCCTGAGCCTCATGAACTCATGTGGGCCCACTCTCCTAAAATATCTAGGAGCTCGTGGACCGAAACATTTGTCGACGAGAGATTACTTCTACTGACGATTGGAAGACTCCTGCTGCACATGCTCCCCTGTGGAGTTTCTTCTGATTCAAACCCTTTTTGGGCTAGAAGAAACAACCTAAAGAACAATAGGAAAACATAATTGATTATGTTTGTTTTTTATTTATCGTACTAGTTATAATAAATAAGTCCATTATCGTGGTGCTATTATACCAGTCTTAGAGGAAATGTAAATGTGAATATGTATTAAGGAATTTTATTTAAATTTAGTGAAATTTGGTTTGTATTAACCAAACAATAAAGAAAAGCCTAGGTGCTGACAGACACTCACACACACCCACGCATCAGAAAATTGTGATAAGTCACGGAAAAGATTGGGCCAATACACCAGTAAATATGCATGGCATCTTTACGATTGTCGTCATCCTGGGGATGTACTGCAGGGATCTTATTCCTTCGACAGTAAACACAGAGGTAAGAACATGACAGATCAGCATTCACACCCAGAAGAAATTATTATCTGTACTGGTGGGTCCGTGAACGACTGGCTGACTTTCTACCCCACTAGGACATCACACAAGCGATAAACACCCGATGACACAAAGTGCCACATGTGAATGAGGATCACCGTGGAGAGGTCCCAGAAACCGTGTTCAGACAATCGGCCATATTTATGGCCTGCCTATATTGCGGCCCGTGGCAAAAGCCAGAGTGGGGCTTCAAATAACAAAAAATTACGTCCTAAAAAGGACGTAAGGAATAAGAAGTACTATGGGTCCGTGAAGCGCGGATCAAGGTCAGCTTGGAAATACACAGCACAACGAATGGGGGAAACAATAAAAGAAGACAGCGGCGTTTTTCAGTCAACTACGACAAGCATTACTGTAGAGAACGCCTCTGCTTCTAACATGGGCAGCAGCACAAACAGCCACACATGCAATAATCGTATCAAGACTCCATAAACATGCTTTTGAAAATACCAACGTGTAGTATGCGCATGAATGGGTACAAAGTTTTCGAAAATCTCACTTAACCCCCCTTATCAGGATCCACAGATGTGGTGAAGCTGGCATGAAGGGTAATATACGAGTGGACCAGCTGGCAAACAGTGCACCATCGCATGTGGGAAGAAGCATGGACTGAGCAGATATAATCAACGCTGTGCTGGTGGATAATGACAAATCTCTGACACTAGCACGATTGCGTGACATGGGAGTAAAGCATCATGAAGCACGTCCATACTGCTTTCGAGGCCGTGATATGAGACATTATAACCAGCCTCTCATGGGAACAATTAGTACCTTGGAGTGACTGCTATGACATAGCATAAAATAGCATCAGAAAATAACTTTTACAGGAAACCCGCTTCGGTTCTTAATTTATAACTTACCCCAAACACGAAATCCCCGTGGGAAATCCACAGCTGACCTGACATTCCATTATTTCAAGGGGTGCAAGTGTGCTGTTGATTGTTTTTTTTTTTTTTTTTTTTTGAGTGTTCATCTAGTGTCTTCTAATCCTAACCCTAACCCTAAACTTGGCTGTAGAGAAATCGCGAGAAACTACAACCTGAACACCCTAGAATTTATTGGGAATGTCTCCCGTGACGTTGTCGTGACGTCAGGGGTAAGTTATAAATTAAGTACGCCCGCTTCTATTAAAAATGTGTCAGAATTCATAAAACGTCGAAAATTAGGCTTTCAAGAACCTTTTAGATCTGGCCAATAAAAATGCTTTACTTTGAGACCAAATAAGTGTTTTGTCAGTGTTATCATGTGTCTCTTCGGTTTCCTCGTGCTGGGCAAGTGCGCTGCTCAGAATAATATATGTGCGATTGAGACCCGTTTGAATAAGATTGACAGCGAGATGTCTTATACAGAGAGCAATCCAATTTAAACTCTAGGATTGAAGAATAAGAACATTCGAGTTGTTTTGACGGCTGATGTTCAGAGATAAGTCTGGAAGAAAAAGGGCCGGGGCTTCTCGAGACATAGGACCATTTGGTCAGGCTTAAACATGTTAAAGAGTTTGTTTTGTAAACATTGAAATAAGAGATTTTTTTTTTTCTAACAAAGTAAAGGACCCTTCTCCACGCCTTTCAGTCGTATTGGGTATATAAGGCTACCACACCTGTATATTTTGTTTAGACCAAACGGCACTTTGTGGGTGATGTGGTCAGCATCACGCCGGGCGCCTTTGCTTTCCAGGACTTTACCTGGTACGCACTCACGGCTATGTCGACCTGGGAGCCAAAGTCATTTTATTAAAAAGTCCGGGCCCCGTCAGGAACCAAAGCAACGACCTTCTGATCCGCAGGCGAGCTTCTAGCCGCTTGACCACTGCGGCTCACTTTCTAACAAAGAATGTTAGATAATTTTAATTTCATATTTAAACATGTTTCTTTCTCCTTAAAGTAAAACCCACAGCATTCAACCGACATTGTTGACTAATATACTAGTGAAATGTGCAGTAATAAATAAGTGAAAATAATACATACTATGTTAGCGATGTCAGCTTGCTAGTAACAGCAACACACACCACAAATGGACCAAAATATACGAAAACCGTGCACAGCATTTAGTGAAGGCAGTTCATAAATGACGGGATTACAAGCGAAGTCAGTATTTGATGTAGCAACACACCCGTGAAGACACGCAACCTGAATTACATAAAGTGTAACATACAACTAATAGACCGCAACATACAGTTTCGATAGCTTAGCATACACAGGAATACAGTACATACAAACTAAGTGTAAACACCAAATGGCAACGCATATTACACAGATGACGACGACATACAAGTGACAACGCAGTGATTATTTATATTTAAGTGACAGTGCGTGTCATACAGGTGACGACAATATACAATCGACACCGCGTATCATGTACATGACGACTAAATACAATCGACACCGCGTATCATGTTCATGACGACTAAATACAATCGACACCGCGTATCATGTATGTGACGACTATATACAGTGTGTTGTGAAAAGAGAATTTTTTTTCCAGACTGCACTCAACAAGGTAATTTGACATTTTCTGTTTTTTTCAATTTTAATTTACTTGCATTAGATTAATTTCCCAGATTTTTTAAAAAATGGCAGAACAGGGAACAGTAGAAGCCCAGTTCAGCAGAGTTTTAGGAGAAGTCAGCAAGGCTGTCTCCAGATTAGATTGTAGCGTTCGGAGACAGGGAATAACAGGGGTTATTGAACCTTTCAGGGGAGACACAAAAAAGTTTAAAAAGTGGGTAAACGAGATAGAAAAGTATGCTTTCCTTCAGGTGCGACAAGTTTCGACATCAAACGTTTAGCATACCAGATGAGTTCTTCCCCGGTTTCAGAACACATAAGAAGAAAGATTAGAGCAGAATGAAGAAGAAACCTGGGAAGAAACTGAAAAGAGATTTAGCACAAAATTTCAGCGACGTCACAGACAGACAGATGGCCTTTTCCCTCTTACGACAGATCAAACAGGGCAAAGATGAGAGCGTACAGAATTATTCGCAGAGAATACAGAGTCTCGCGCAAGATGCATTTCTTAAAGAAGAGATACAATCACAACAAACTCAGCTTATTTTAGTTTCAGTCTTCAGTGACAGTTTAAGGGACAGTTCACAAAAACTTCGTTTATTGCGTTCTGGGCCAACAACTCTAGAACAGGCAGTAGCCATAACTCTTAAAGAAGAGAGTTTAAGACGAAAAGTGTTCCTTCAAACTGGACCGAAGAACAGAAGAAGAAGAAGATATTAGGTTGACGGAACCCATGGACATATCACATTTTAGACCACACAGAGAAAGACACACAAATGAGAGACACAGACACTCTAACATACAGGCAGTGCAACACACTTTAACGTGTTATAACTGTTCAGGTCCCCATAAAGTCAGATTTTGCCCGGCAGGTAACCGACCCACAACACAGCCGATAAACCGACCGCTCGTTAACACAGATTTCAGAGGTGAAAGGTCGTGGCAGGTCAGTCACAGAAGTCAGGGATTTAACACACAAAATAATGGCGGCTGGAGAAACCATTATTCGGGAAAAAACGCGCAATCCGCTCGCTGGCCGAGGCACAGCTGAGCGACAGACGAGACATAGCCTCTAAAAGTTCAGTAAGACACAAGAGAGATAACGAAATAAAAAGGCAGAAGAGAGTTACAAACCTAGACAGATTAACGCATCAGGCAACCCCTGTTGCTGTTTTTATAGAAATCAATAATAATAAGTTTAATAGTCTGGTGGATTCAGGAGCAGATTTGTCACTTCTAAATTACTCAGTATTTAAGAGGATTAGAGGTAGTATAGAGTTACATCACACAAAAGAGAACTTACAGTCTGTCACCGGGGCCAGCCTATCAGTTTTAGGTAAAGCCATGATTCCGTTTTCCATCGGTGGAATACATCTGACACATCCTTTTATCATAGTAAAAACAATGAACCGTCATTTAATTATAGGACGGGACATATTAGTTAAACATGGCATAAGGCTATATTTTGACCTTAAAAAGCTTAGAATTAGAGATAGGTACGTAGATCTTAGAGATGACATTCACGTCGCTTCGGTGGTACGTGCTAAACAAACAGTCATCCTAAAACCTAATTCAATCAACGTAGTGATGTCGGGTTTAAAAAGAAACCCATATTTCCTGCCAGGTCAAACTATTCGAACAACAGCGCTTCAGGAAGCACTGTTAAACGAACCGTGCTTATCAACTACAGATGGCATTGTAACGTTAGGTAAAAGACTTTGTTTTCCGGTCCTTATCACAAACGCGACAGGGAAAACCGTAAAATTGAAGAAAGGAATATTGTAGCTAACGTAGATAGAGATATTCTAGAGGTAACAAGTTCAACGGGAGAGGCACCGAGAGGAAGGAATAGCTATAAAATAGCAACTGTTACTACACATAAAGTCGATGCTAATCGATTTACCTTTTTCCCCGGTAGGCGAAAATATGATAACGAGAGAGCACACTACAATATAGATAAGCAGAGTTTCAGACCACAGAGACCGAATCCATACCATGACATTCAGGGTCAACTGAGGTCATGTGTACAAAACTGAAGTGGGCAAATAATTAACTTCAACAGAGCTGAGCGTTTACAAAAATTAGAAAATAACAGAAATATCAGAGCACAGGAGCAGTGGAGTAATTTTGGTAACAGATATCAGAACATTAATAGAGTAGGAAATATCCATGATAATAACCGAAGTCGCGTTAGGTCATGTAATTCAGATCCCAGATTCCGCATGATGAGCACTAATCAAACCAACAAATTCAAAAGAGACAGGTTAAGAAAATTAGGCTACAATAAGAATATAAGATGGCAAAACTTAGGAAATAATCGCGAGGTCAGTAACTTTAACGGGGTTTGGCAGACAGGTAATAAAAGCACGTGCGTTGCTGATGATGAGACAAACAGATTAGAAGTAAGAGGGTTAAAAGAGAGGAATCCCATGAAACGGTTTAATAAAAGCTACATTAACGAAGTAAATGCGGTAACTGTAAACGGGACACGCGGTCAATTTTTTAAAGAAGAAGGGAACATAGAGACACATAAGGAGTTAACACCGACTAAAGTTAAGTCGGAACAAGAAGAAGATAAAGAGGGTTGTTTAGCAATGGAATGGTTATGGGAAGTAAACGCGGTAGGAGTAAAAAGGCTAGATAGCAATAGCACACATAGGAAAGTAGAGAGGGTAGGGACAATTAAAGAAATAAATCAGCAGGGTTTGTCTTATGCACAGGTGATGCCTACAGAAGAAGAAGGTGAAGGAATAAATACATTACCGTTTGTAGTTAGTAACATAAAGGTAGATCTATTCTCCAAAAACTACGACGCAGATAGTGAAATTGGGATCACAAACAAAACGGGTCGTAGAATTCTAGTCGCGGTTAGAACCAGGACTAATACTCCGTCTAGTGTGAAAGAATTAAAACCGTCAGAAGTACCAGTTAAAGGTACATGTAATAGTAGAAGAGAAGAAGAAGAAACAGTAGAAACTTCGCCTAACAAAAGAGCAAAACAGGAGACAAGAATGTCGGGCATTAAAAATTCGCACACCGATTTAAACGAGCGGCATGGTTTACAGGAAAATAAAGATGCGAGAAAATCAAATGTATTAGATGGAAATTTACTCGGAAATAAAAGTAGCCAGAAGTGTCGTAATGAAGTGGCATCTACCGAATATAGCAAAATTAATAAGTTGTTCCACTTTATTTCAGAGCTCTGGAGCGTCTAATAAATGGCATACACGACACCTTTTAGTATAATTAAGGCGAACACATGTGTACGATGCATAACTTGATTTACAAGAAAATACGTTAAATACACACAGAAACAGGATCATACTGATATTTGGTTTATGCAAATTGATGGGACTTATAACTTTTCTTTATTTGCGACGGAAAGGCTTTAAATGTACAAAAGTAACTAATCATTAAACAAAAGAAAAAACACAGATCACTAATAAGACAGAAGAAGAAATAGAACTAGAACAATTAGCATCCACTACAGTTAGTAGACCAGAATCATCAGGGGGTAGACTGAATTTATACCCAGAGTAAACCATACATTAATTACAGCTTCCCCCCCCCCCTCCTTTTCTTTTCCCATGACTGAATGAAATGGGATCGTCCGTAAAATGGTTCAATAAATGTGGGATTGCAGGGTGTTTAACAAGTAATTAGTTTCATTCATTACAATTTACGTACGCTATATTGCTGTGTACAGAGGTACCGAGCTCGCTACACATATTCTGTTGTTGTGTCTACATGTCATTTGTCCGACAAGATTAAATTTATACCGTTGTTTTGTCCTTACCATTTAATATTTACATTTGGTTTTGCACTATGAACGTTTTTTTTTATCGTGTTGTACTCTCCCGGACAAGTGAAAATCCACACGTTCGGTTGTGGGTGAAGATTACAATACCTACATGTTTTATGTTCGCTAAGAGAGTTACTGGCCACAAAACCTCTCTTATACATTCTGTCAGAATGATGACTGATTTGAGTTTAACCAGACTTTACTGAGGTACACAGTTAGAAAGTACTTGGCGATAAGCCAGTCCAAAGCAGGACATGATTGGTAACTGAATATAGGCCGGCTATTTCTTTACAGAAGATGCGATATGCATTAAACAGAGGAAGCAACCTCTTAGGGAAGCAACAATAAACCCTGGGATTATCACAGTAGATAAATGCCTGTAAATACAGGTGGTGGCATTGTACATTCGACTTGAGGAAATGCTACTATTGTTTCCGAGAAATTTCTCTCCAAATAATATACCTAACGTTATAAGAATTATTTATACTCTGTAAAGGTTTATACCTTATTATTCAATCTATGTTGACTTTCTCAGAGATTCTGTTTTCATCCTTTCTTGGGGAGATGACATTTTCGAGTTTTATTTTATTGATAACTGGGGATACATGGCATGTCATTTCTTGTATACAATGTTTTCAGGTTTGAGTTTATAAAGGAGGAATACAGATACTATTCCTTTATACTTCAGACAACTCCGCACATTCATTAGGGATACCAGTGAATAAGAGGTCGTTATGCTAATACAACGAGGGAGTTGTATCGTTTTTTTTTTATGTCTTTAGAATTATTGACTATTAGTTATTGTATGCATGTCACGTTTTCATTATACTGCATGAAATTTTATGATGTTACATGTTATGTTGTATGCTTTCATTACGTGGCTAGATGTTCACATAAGGTTTAGTTAGGTAGCGGGTATAATTAGAGTAGTTTTTATAAAATTGAAGATAGGAAACAATTTTGTTAAAAAGTGTGAAGGGCGAATGTAACGAAATATAGGCAGAAAAGGGGTTAAATGAACAAGCATACATTTCAGACCACCACACAGCGTACTAATCCATCACTGTGTGAAATGACAGAAATAGGTGATTAGAAAGCCATGGCCTAGCCAGCTATGCAGAACACACCGCCATGACATCTGACAGTGAGGGATGAAACATTCGACGAGTGCCCGTGAACTGTGAGATACGTTCATCCAGACGTGACCACCAAAGACAGGTGACAGAGAAGTGATGGAGAGGGTACGCCAGAAAGGCGGGAAAGCGGGGGAATACAGTTAGCCCCGGGACCGCTTGAGAGGACAGTTAGCCCCGGGACCGCTTGAGAGGTTAGTTAGTCCCGGAACCGCTGGAGAGGACAGTTAGCCACGGAACCGCTTGATAGGACAGGTTAGGAGAAAACTAGTGATTTACTTCGTTTAGAAGGTATATGTTAAACTTGGAGTTTAGCTAGAACAGTGGTTAAGGAACTCGTAGAGAGTCATACGAATAGCCTGTATCCAGATAATACAGTGTTCATATACTATTGAATTTATGAAGCCTCTATGACTGGAATATTGTAAATAAACAGCTCTTGTGTAATTGTTACATCACTGGCCTTGTTCTTGAGTACGATTGAAGAGAGATACGAACTATATTCATTCACTTGGCCGACTTAGGCACATCTAATTCTTGGGGGATGTATAGGCACGACTGTGCCACACATGTACGTGACGACTAAATAGAAGCGACAGTGCATGTCATACAAGTGACGACTATATACAGGCGACACCGCATGTCACACAAGTGACGACATTATACAAGCGACGCCACGTGTCATACAAGTGACAGCGCATATCACACAAGTGACAACTATATACTAGCAACGACGCATATCACACACGAGACAACTAAATGCTATCGACATCGCATGTCACACGTATCATGTACGTGACGACTAAATAGAAGCGACAATGCCTGTCATACAAGTGGTATGGCGCGTCGCAGGTCGACCTGGCCTAAAATGGGTACCAGGATGGTTGTCCTGGGCAAGTAAAGACGGTCGGCGTTATGCTGACCGCATTAACCACCTAGTGCCGAATGGTCTGAAAAATATGGGTCCTCTTCTCCTATATCAGATGCGCCTAAACGGCGTGAAAAGGGATCTTAACTTTTTTTTTTAACTTGTATATATTTGTATATAAAAAGAGGAAAGAGTCTGCAGTCGTCAATACTATCATTAGCTGAAGTATGTATCGGGCGACTGATGACTACTCTACAAACTGGCATGCGTAACTAGAACTCGGCCTCTTTCAACAGTTCTGCCGTTGATTTGCTGGATCAGATAGGGTTGTTTTATTTTAATTTTATTCTAAAGGCTGTTTATGTGGTCAAGTAGTGACACAGGTAGAACTGTTGAATATTTGTATATATCAAGCAATCCTCGATGGGTGACGTGGTCAGCGTCACGCTAGCTAGCCGACTTTACTTCCTTAAAGTGTACTTCTGTTTCTTCTTCTTCTTCTTCTTCTTCTTCTTCTTCTTCTTCTTCTTCTTCTTCTTCTTCTTCTTCTTCTTCTTCTTCTTCTTCTTCTTCTTCTTCTTCTTCTTCTTCTTCTGCCTTTCTGACGTCCACCGTAGCATAGGCCCTCAACCAGGTCACACAATGTCGTTCTGTCCTTCCCTATCGCATGCAGCCCTCTCCATGTCCTCCCCATCTTCTCAACTTCGCCCTCTTGCTCCCATCCTCCTTTTTTTGGGTCAGTACTTTAGTTGGTACCCATTTAAGGCTGGGTCCGCCTGGGTGCCAAGGTCACATTTGAAGGGAAAAAACAAATCGGCACCATGCGGATTTAAATCCACGACCTTCGAATCTGTAGGCAAGCGTATCACCGCTGAAAACGGCTGCTCTCCTTTTTAGTTGTCGAATTTGTTTCTCCATAATGTGTTTCTCTTTGTATTAAAGTGAAATACAAAGCAAGGACATTCTAGTTATATTAGCTATGGACCAACGCCTTTCGCTGCTTATTGAATCACTGGAATCTGTTTAGACCCAATTCCACACACACCAGACAGACATACACACACGCACGCACGCACACGCGCACACACACACACACGCATACATATATATAGTGTTTTAAGCTCCATATTAAGACTACGGGAAGTTGAATGTTGAGTTACGAATCGACACTATAGCACTCGGGACACTCCCATAAGCACTCCGTATCCATCTTCAGCCGCCAGCGAAGAGTTCCAGTTCCGATGGCACCAGTAACTGTCCGATTTTTATCCGTCTCGCCCTCCCTTGTGTGTTGAGCGTCGGCCTGATCCCCTGGTAAATTCTCGACTACGGAAAGTGAAATGGTTCTAACATCATTAAAACACATATCAGAACGATCAGATGGTTTTTAAAAAAAAACATCAGATATGACAAAAACGAACGTTTGACTAGAGAGTCTTCATTAGTCTAAAACAACAAAAGCACTAAAGCAGACACATAACAACACCAAAATGGCGTATCTGCGTCATGGCAGTGGCGAGCAAAATATAATCGTGAGTCATTATGGGCTTAGCAATTTATATTTTAACATTTTACTTCTATAATTTAACGTAGACGCTGTCTGATTTCACTCAAGTGAAATAGATTCGCAGGAATTAACTAACAAATGGAATGGACTAGACAGTGTAGACACTCAGAATTAAATCTTAACAAATGTTTCCATTTCAGTTATATTGTTTGTTTTTAGTATCCAGAGGCCATGAGTTGTTAACCCTTAGGCTCGGTATTATGGATATCGCAACCCTTCGGCCTTGATTCCATTTCAGTTATATAAGAGTTCGCATCTGAAAATACACATGTCTTCCTAAAAGAGTTATTAATGTTTGTCGTTTTGGACTACGAGTGTCCAGATTGAGCTAATTAAATTTCAAACTGGGAAAGATTTGATAT